>JAPWLS010001076.1:0-323357 GCA_028551675.1 Tineola bisselliella | reverse complement strand
TCAACTTGTACGTTAATACGCCCGAATAAACAAACTAACTTTTGATAACAAAAATGCAACTGAAGTGTTTCTTATGATAGTTGTAACACTTGAAATTAGGTTTTTTGTTGCATTCTTTTAATTCTAGTCTAAATAAAATAAAATATTATACTAAAATAAGAGAAAAACGTTAAATTTACTATACACATAAGACTGATGAAATCAGCTAATTAACCTTTGTTTATATACCATGCCAACTTGAGACAGGCACTCAACCATGGGCATAGCCAGGGTGGGGCAAGGTGGGGCACTTGCCTCACCCTGGCTCTGACCTGTAAGGTACCTAATCAAATCTAAAACACTTAATTATCTAGGTACTAACTACAATACTTAATATCCGTAAGAAAGTTTGCACTCGACGGTCGGCACAAAATAAATTAACCGGGGTAAGACCGCAGGTATTTGCTAGTTACATATTATTTTAGACTGCTGCCCCACCCTGAGCTCATGGTTGGCTACGCTCATGCATTCAACTAAAATTTATAACTAGTATTTCACTTACCAGACAATTCAAAGTTTTGTATATCACCATCCCGACCAGCAGTCAAACTGAGACGTTCTTCGAAACGTAAGTGCACACTGAAAATTCAATCATATGTTTTAATACAACATTGATATCCCTTCTAAATATAATGCTTGTGGAAAAAGAAAACCAAGAAACCGAATGAACAATATTTTCTGTTTCATTTTTATTGTTTCATTATCATATAGTAAAAGATCTGTCACGATTTGTGATTGGCTTAAACGGAAGAGCCAAGAGGTGTACTCAGGCAACCCTACCACTCTCTATGGAAATATTATCTCTGCTTTATATTCTTTTATTATTTTTCATGCAATAAGAGTGTGACTACCAGCAGGTTGAGCAATATACTTACTCCTTTTGATTAGGTTTATTAGGCTTCACTACTTGACCAGTCTGCGTGGGATTGGCAGCCGAAGCGACGGTATCACCCTCGTTTCTGAGCTTAGACACAAATGACTCCGCATCCGTACCTCTAGAGCCTAACTTCATCGCTGATCTATTTGCTGGACGGCTACAAAGAAAAATCGTTACAAAACACACACCTACTAAGCTAGCTTATTGCAGAATAAAAGTCAGATTATTGTTTCACTCACGTGTCCCTTGCAGGTGGTGGTGGCGTCTTATCAGCCATAGCATCTATATTCGCCGAAGACATCGATGAGCTGCCCATGTTTGTACCTGCAAATAGCCAATTTATATCATACACTTAATAAACACAGTATTGTGCACAAACATGCATACAGAACTCACAAGGAATGATAAACCAGTTTTTATCTATGTACAAACGACAATCATCAAATACAGATTGAACTTTAGACTGGAAGAAACAATCATTAGAAAGGGATAACTATATTATTATCAGGCCGCCTGAGTTCATTTGTCGAAATTGAGGCATTTGTGAAAGGGATGCAAATATGTCCTTTGCCCTTCACGACATCAAGATGCCTTATATACATACAAAAACTGTTTCCTTTTGTCCTTTTCACGTTTCTAATGTTAGCATAAAAATTATAACCCAAAAGATTTAAGTAATGATTATTATAGTTTATTTTTAAGCATATTGTATATCTCCTCAAGCCGGTATAGCGGAGTCGACTGTTGCATGTGAACATCTGTCTGTGGTAACAGTTGTCTATGCTCATGGATCACAATTCAGTTTAACATTAGACGAGGTGTGGTCATATGCTAAGCTAATATATATCATTATAATACTAAAATATATTCATCCTTTTTATTCAATCATACGTAGATGTTTTATCAAATTTAATGTACTAACATTAAGACAGCATATAAATGATATATATTAAGGTGACCAACTGTACTCATTTACTGAGTTTTGTACCCTTTTTTCGCAAACCATACTCTTTTCAAATCCTGTACTCTGAAAGTACTTATTTGTATAATTTTATACTCATTTGTATTTCTAAAACATTTTTTTAGATTATTTTACTTCAATTTTATTAATTAAATATTTAAAATTATTTTGACAGTGATTTGAATTTCACGCGCGCATATTGCTTGCCGTTTCCGGCACGTCAGTGAACGGGGCAATGCTGCTGTTGAAAGGGTATTTTCACTAGGGAATGATTATTGGAGCGGTGAGAAGTCGCAACTTTCTGTAAAAACATTATCTGCCATCTTAACAGTCAAATTTAATATGCAAAATGAAAGTTGTTCGGATGTTCGGCTACATTATTAGACAAACATCCTCATTTAGCAAAAAAAAAACCACTCCGAAGAAAAATATTCTTTTAAAAGAAAATAATTTTTTTATCGTTTTTTCTTCTCTTTTTTATTTACCCAAACTTCCTTCAACATGATCTTAGAGTAGGCCTTCCACATACAAATAGTTTGTTACATACCAAAGGAGATCTGCGAACGTGGCATTCCACCCCTTTTGGCAGCCTCCAATCTCTCCTTCTGCAACTCCTTTGCTCTCTCACGCATGCGGTTAGCCGCTTCACGCTCCTGGGTCTAGACACATATAAACATTGCACTGCATAAAACAATATGTCATTATAATTAATTGTCTTAGGCGTTATTTTGCGGAAATCCATATTAAAGGAAATTATTTTGCTTATAATTCCCACTACATTCTTTTATTTATTAGTCGTCGAAGCGAAACCGAAGCGACCACACGTATCCTGATGATGCCACGTGAAGTGGCGAAACGCGTCGAGACAAGTTATTGAATGTTGGTGGAGGTTATTTTCCTTCATCAACCTAATGTAGCGGGAATTACAAGCAAAATAATTTTAAATAATTTCCTTTAATATGTCATTATTTTGCTCATGCAAAAAAAGACTACTGCTACAGTACCAAAAGTGTTGTTAGCATAAAAAAAAAAAATAACATCCCATCTTAACAAAGTATTACCTGTCTCACGGCCTGATATATTTTCTCCTCATGTGAATCCATCTCCACAAAGGAACGAACCTGAAAGAAAATTCTAGATTTAGATTTTTAGATAGACAATTTATTTTAACCTTTGTTTAATTCATGTTCTTTTTTAATCATACTTCCATGGATGCGAGGTCCTATAGACTGCTATATTTCTAAGTTATATTACTTTTTATTTAATTTTAAGATTTTGTAATAATTATTACTTTTATTATTATTTAGAGATATCAGAGTTAACAACTTAGTATATATTTATAAAGCCTACCTACAAAATTACATTATGACTATATATTATAAAAAGGAGTATTATTATATAAACTAAATGAAATTTTAATTATAGGATAGGACGGCATGCTCAAGGTGATAAAGGGATAGATACTACACTTCTAATAAAATTACAAAAATACATAATTTATATGTTACACAATAAAGGAAAAAAACAAGAACCCAATAGATGTAAGGAAGAGGGGAGAAAAAAAATTACTAGCACAAAAAACAAAATTAAAATACTAGTTAGTTAGTTAAAGATAGTATCGAGATGTTTCCTGTATTTTAGCTTGTTTTAGGAATAAAACTAATTAAATGACTTAGTCTATGAAATATACTGCTGTAATTATTTCAAGTACCTGAGCCAAGTTAACACTCTCCCTGTAGCCCAGAGCTACGATCTCATCAAATGCAAACAATAAATTGAAAGCCTGATTTATGACTTCGGCCTCCGTGAGCTGAGTACAATATTCTGGTACCTGGTGAATAATACAAAGCCTATGTTACGATAAATGGAAAATCTCACTATTCTGCTCACCGATATGTCGCATGGTTTTTAACTACTAGATTAAACAAATTAAAAAATTCATCAATTTTATTTTATTTAAGATTAACTGTTAAACTGGCATATAGACATTAAAACAAAAAACAAAAGAAGAAAACAATGTCATTTCCAAATAGAAATGTTTCATTTAAAATAGTAAAATATGTTCTTCTTTTACATATAGAATTTTTGCAATTAAATTAGTTTTTATAAGAAAGTAAGTACTCACAACACGGCTAAAAAGCCTTAGAGTCTCCAAATCCTCCAAAATATTACTGGCCTTTGTAGTAATTAATAACATATAGAGTTTGTCCAATGGTTGGTAAACGTACCTTAAAAATAATCACATTTTTTAAATTGCAAAACACTGACAATGCCATTTGGATCTCACTGATGAGAAATATAACTTACTCACCTCACAGACTCTGTTTCCACAAAAGTATGCTGCCTTCCACCAGTCATGAGCTTGGGGAACGCAGCCAACAAGCCTTCGATGCGCGCTTTCGTCATCTCCACGAATTGGCGAGATATCAGCGCTAAAATCAATAAATAAAATAATAACTTAATGATTTTCAAACAAATATTTATTTATTTATTTGAAAAACTTACCCTTTCCCGACTTTGTACATACTGTAGCTGCTATAAGCACCTGAAACACGAAAAAAAAGTGATTTGTAAACACATCTTGTAATCCATATTTTATGACTAATTTTAAGGATATATAGACTAATTTCTAACTATACTTATAAGTAAAACATTTACCATTATAAAAAGTACCAGAAGCGATGAGAACTGTTGAAACAAACTATATTTTTCTAAATATTACGGTTCCCACTCTCCACCATACAATTATTGTTTTAATTTGACATTCGGCGAATTGGCAATGCTGACGTGTAGATCAAAGCATTGGTTAATTTTATTTGTAGATAATGTCTTTCTAATATTTCTATTAATAATATTATATAACGCTGAATTTATATTAAATTAAATACAAATCAACTAATAATATAGATTAATTTTTTGTTAAAGTTAAATCTGTGCTATAGTTTCTAAAACCTGTTTTAAAAAAACAATTGTCAGACTTAGTGAAAAATCTCTAGAGTTCTGTGGTGAGGCTGTTGTTTAGTTAGATCTTAATTTATGTTTATTAGCGATAATTAAAGTCATTCATTGTGTTTAATTATTTCCACTTCGGTAATATTTGGACTTTAGCATTTATTAATAGTTCGATTTTTCGTCAAAAATCGAAATCGAAGAATTTTATTAGTGACACCACAGGAAACGTTTCTATAGAAAAAACACCTATTGTAAGTAGTTCATAATAAATATTAACTATACGAATTCATTTAGATGGTTTTAATTCGCTATATATAACACTCATCGGCTAGCCATTTTAGGTTGGACGATTTAATTTGCATACAATAAAAGTCGCTGTGGTTTTATAATTATTTTAACCTCTATTTCCTATTGTGTGCCACAAACGATAAGTCTAATCAATTATAAAGGACCTTGATATCGAGAATGTGTGCATAGTATAGGTAATTATCTATAATATTTTTAAAATAGTTTGTTCCTTCTACAATTAACTGTGAGTCATTTTTCATCATATGAACAATTAGTTTCTTTGACATCTATTTTCCTAAACTCAAGTTAAAGTTTTCTGTAAGTAAAAAAACAATTAAATACATACATTTCTTTTGTTACTAATGAAGACAGAGTTAACATTCCTATACAGCTTATAATTATTTTAATTAACCTAAATAACCAACAGTGTCTGTGAACACATAAACTAAATTATACTAATTTTCTGTTTATAAATATACTTATATAAAAATTAGCTTAGTATATACTATTGAAACAAAAAACACTAGTGATATGAATAATGATAAATTCAAGCCCTGGTCCATACTAACAGTGTTGCAGTTTTTTTGATGCAATTAAATAACTAATAGCTTTTGTTGGCAGTGTCAGTGATGTGTAGAAATGAAGACATGCAAATCTCAATCAACTAGTGAGGACCGTACCCCTCTACTTTTGCATTCTGATCAGGATAATATTGATCATATTGTAAGTATATACATTCATACTATCATAAAACTACAAGTGTATATTAATCGTAAAAGGTTCCTGGTCTCGTCATGATATTTGTTTAAAACTGCAATTTATATGATATTTTTGTACTACCCTCACGCAACTTTGTAAGACAGAGGTGGGATTTTTTATACTTACCTATACTGCTATGTTAATATATAAAAAAATATACAAATATTTAGTTAGATTTTACTCATGTTTTATTTCTATGGAAGTAATCCAGAGACCTACAGATGACATTATAATTAATTTCAAAAAAAGTCATTGGTATTGATTGTGTTAAATCAATAAGGAGTTCAAAAACTGACATATTTGTTAGAGTTGAAAAAAATCATGAATAAAAATCACTGTCAGTTTAGCACAGACCATTTTGGCTGAGCTGACATCGGATATATGCTTAGATTCATGTAATGTTCGTAAATGGCTCCCCCCTTAATTTTGAGTTTTGTGGAATTAGCTATAGCACTGTGGGACCTATGTATGGGATATGTAAAAGCCACAAATAAATAATAAAGTTTTATTTTATAGTCTGTCAGTCTAGTGTGGTATGCTAAGTTCTTGCTTATACCAAGTTGATAGAATAAGCTATTTTTATTATTTATTTTTAGTAATTGGGCTCCAATAGAGCGCTTTTACTCGTCAATACAAATATAAATGAAATAAATTTATTAATTTGATAATTATCAATTTGATTTAGCTGCTATATTATGGCATTGTCCACTTATATACTAATGTCACAATAATATATTATAAATCTACTATAACATAGAAGAATAGCTGCTGTATAGGGGCATTGTCATCCTATTATATACCTACAAGTAAACATAAAATGTAATGGGTTATATCCAAGCTTTATAATCTGGAGTTAATATTAGAATTTGAAAAATGTAACGATAATAAAATCATATGATTTACTATCACTGTTATTTGCATTATTTCAATAGTCGTTTAGTTTTTGAAATGTCGGCATAGATAACACTATGATAATATTGTGACAAGATTTTTGACTTTAAATGGATTCTATTAGTAAATTTAGAAGTAGGCGGGTATAATGAAAGTAGTATGCCCTGTCAATAGTGGAAGCAATTGTTTTATATGAACATCTGTCATAGATAGACATCTCCATACTCTAGCTTACTGATATGACAGACTACTATAAAAACCTATATGAATGTCGCCTTTAGGGGGGCTAAAGGAAGCCGTAAATTGTTATAATGCAAAATTAAACACAAATAACAAATGATGAATCATGTTGAGGAACTGGAATCGAGTGAAGCATTAATTGTGGATTAACTGCTTTGTTATAAGTTTAAATGGCTGCGCTATTTTCGTGTTAGATTGGTTCGAATTCGTATCGATTTCGTATTTTGTATACTGTTGAATCTTTTTCGTATTGATCGTCAAAATATTTTACTATATACTATATATACACTACTATAGTTAGTTTAACACTAGAACTACGAGCCGGTCAATATGACCGGATGACTTGTGCTTGCAAAGTATTAAATATAATTCAATAAATTGATTGTAGAATTGTAAATAATAGAATCGTTTACAAAAAATAACGAGTAGGGTTGTATATAAAAGTCTTGTGAAAAATTTTTGAAACCGGTCATATTGACCGGTTAGTAGTTCTAGTGTTAAGTGAATTCATAGTAAATCATAAACCGCACCTTTGTTAACTTTGTGATTATTGATTACACGCTTTATCTCAAAGATAATGCATTTTTTTTCTAATTAATCACCTATCATCGTGGTATCTATTTTATGCGGTTGTCATTCTTACATTTTTTCAATTAGCTAATTTTGTCCGCATCCTCAAGCCGGCATAGTGAGGCGTGGTCAGTGATGCACTCTAGCTTAACATGAGGTGGGATGTGGTCATTATAAATTATAAAATAAAATAAATCACTTATCTCTCTACTGAGGTAGGCAGAGATTATGGACGATTAGTGACTTTTCAAGATCGTATTGTAAACCAGAATCAGTGTTCTCGCATCCTCATAGTAAATTTATCTACGTACAATAGTAGCCGCGTTTGATTCTCATGAATTGCACGTGTTCGTAGTTGTAATGAAAAAGAAATTTTATATTAATGTGCCTAGAAAGAAGGTAAATACTAAATAGGTTTCGACATTGTTCGTAGGTTTACTTTTTTAACACTAGAACTATCAACTGTGGGCTTATCACGAATTTAGTCTGGCTTTCGAATCGAGCTGTCACAAGTAAAACGGATCCGTTAGCAATCGGGATCATGAATTTTTACTAACGACTAACGCAAATAAACGAAAGATCGAGACGTTAAAAAATTAACAAAAAGTATCAAATATTGTAGTTCCAAATCCGCACGCGGTGGCGCTGCTCAAATTTCAATACAAATCGCTTGAAGCGAACTCGGTTCGAAAGCCAGACTAAAATTCGTGATAAGCCCACAGTTTGCATTCTATCTCGTAGTGGTCCGCGTATGTATCCGACGTGCGGTAGAGGTGACCGGCCAATACCATTGGAATATAGTGGCTTAGTGTACGTTGTACAGTTTGAAAAAGGAATGCAGTTTCTCTTTTACTATTTGTGTATTGAAAATATTAACATTAATTTAGGTCGTAGTGGTTTTTGTTAGTAGAAACATTTCGCGCTTTATTGCATATTGTTTGTCAGGCAGGCCTATTCTTGATAGCGATTCGTTTCGGATGTGTTTTTGTTTGGATAAATTGTTTTTTTTTTTTTTGTTGTATATGGGCAGTCCTCGTACTTACGGCATGTTAGGTACTCGAAGTAAGTAACGTAAGTCGAGACATATTTTTTCATATGTTTACATGTAAAATCCAAGGGTTAGGTTCAAAGATAATAGGCCTTAAAAGACGCAATAACTCCTTGATCCAATGGTTGCAACAACGAAGTCGTGTTTGGAGGAACAAAACTTCGCGACAAGTGAATTCTCCTATGCCGGAAATCGAAACAATTGACGTATGCTTGAGGAATAGTGTCAAAAAATTATTTGACGTAAGTCGAGGACTGCCTGTATATATATATATATATATATATATATATATATATATATATATATATATATATATATATATATATATATATATATATATATATATATATATATATATATATATATATATATATATAGTTATGGTAAGGTTATTAATGGTTCCTAATGGTATGATTCATTCAGCAAATAGTGTTTTTGTTGCGAATAATGCCTACTGTCGTTAGAGGTATATGGTATCTGGAACTAAATTTATGCTGCGACATTAAACAGAACTGTATAATGAATGGGTGAAAAGCATAATATTTGTACAAATTAATTACGCTATGTAGGTGGTGTTTTATGTTGTATATGTTAAAAGCATGTTTCTAACTAAATGTCTGTTTGGGTGTATTCACAACAAACATAACAATATTGGGAATAACTACAATTTAAAAGAAAAAAAAATTGAGTTTGAAAATCGAACAGTTTTACGTAAGTTACTATTTCACACAACTACTAGGTACATCAAGTAGTATATTTATAAATTATAATGAATACAGTAATACCCCCTATAACACGGTACTCTTATAACGCGATTACATGCCCCTCGTGTAACACGTGTATTTCCTAAACGCGGATACCGCGTTATATTTCTGCACTGTGATAGTGATTTGCACAGTTCGTAATTAATTTCGCGAACGTTTGCACATTGTGTTAATTGTGTTCTTATAAAATTAAATTAACGAGAAAAGTTAAACGTGAATCATTTGTGCATGTACAAGAATTCTCGTACTACGCGTTTTTCTTTAAACGGAACGAATCTACCGTGTTATAGGGGGGATTAGTGTATACTATATACCGGGTGATTCTATTGAAAATGTGATGTAGCTTATGATCTACTAGAGTCATTATAAAACTTGTAAATCGTAGACAGATTGTTAAAAACCTAAAATAGAGTTGTATTGCTTGAAGGAATTTACAAAATTTCACTTATAAACGAGCAGATCTCAAGAATGTAATATTACAATAATAAAATAATAACAATAATAATAACAATAAACAATTTAAATTAATAAACTAAATTTCATTTACTGTTTCGAATCATTGAGGTATTCGTCAATTGAATAAAAGCATTATTTTATATATTATTTATTTTTAAAAAACATTTAGACCCATATACTTTTTTTTAAAATCATTAATATTATTATCGTTAATAATATTTAGCGGCAAATCATAGTATTTATTTTTTAACTAAGCTACTTACAGGATTACACTTTTCTTTCTTTAATTTATTATTAAAATTAAGTCACGTATTGATTCCGTAATATTTATAAAGCAACAGGAATAAACAATACGCTAAAATTAGACGGGTTAAACGGCACAGTCTGGGTCCATATTAAAAATAAATCCACCGCCGAAAAGGTCAACACGATCGTCTCGGCTTTTTAGATTGGATTTTCGTCTTTGTTACTGAAATATTTGCAGGATTGTCTTGTGAGATTGTAACACCTGTACAGTGAACGTAATGTTTCGAGTAACAGCTCGGAAGTACTCGAGATAATGAGAGGAGTGCGCCTGTCAATTTGGATGGAGTACATTTGTCTCCTCAAGCCGGCATAGTGGCGGAGTAGTTCCTTCCACTTAATGACTGCTTTCCAGCTTAACATCAGACGGAGTGTGGTCATAAGGTCTTTATCAGTAATTGTTTAATATGTTTACCCATTTCAGTCTTGTGGTTTCTGTGCCATGTTCCCTTCCTGCATGTCGTTACTATCACGACGACAGGACCCGCGGCCGACGCGTCCTGGCCAACAGCCAGTGCTGCTCAACGTGTACGACATGTATTGGACTAATTGGTAAGTGCGTCAGAATACAGGGTGTTTGAATTTATAAGCTATAGAAATAAAATTAAACAGTTATTAGATTTTAGCTGTGAATAGTATCCCAATAGTCATGTTTAACTCATTTCTTTAAGCCAGCATAGCGGTGGTGACTGCTGGATATGATCCCAATTAATACATACAATGCCCTGGCCCCAAACTAGAGTCCCTGCGCTATGGGTGTTAGGTCAATATGTTTATCGAATCACACCACAGTTCAATATTGCGTCTTCGTTGTTGCACGCGATGTGACTCCGTCAAACGCCTGTAGGTGGCGCTTTGTTTTTAACCGAACTTCCGTATTCATGACTACTCAATTTTAGAAAACGTTAATCTATTGACTGTCCGTACTATTGACCACATACAGTTTATATTAATAACCAACTTGACATATAATGTATCAATAATTTTTTCTTGTAGGTACACTGCGGGTGCTGGTTTAGGTGTTTTCCACAGCGGCGTCGAGGTCCATGGTTCAGAATGGGCTTACGGAGGTCATCCATACGCTTTTACGGGTGTCTTCGAGATAACTCCACGAGATGAGCACGAATTAGGGGAACAATTCAGATTTAGGTATTGGTTTGATATAGTGCGCTTGAATTCGCGTTTGTTACTACATTGCTATAAACCGAGAGAGGGCGCTCATGTATAGGAATATGATGAATAGGATATGGAAAGACGAAACAAATAGCTTTCGGACCTGGAGGGCTACTCAGGCGCACTTCGGACGAAAATACGGACATTTTCTACTCAGGAACACTAACGTGATCGTTCACGAAAATACGGATTTGACAGCGACGTCACGACGGATAGGCCACACAATGCTTATTTTACGGATATTTGACAGGAATTTTTACGGGCTAATATGTCAAACTTCACGTAAGTTACAGAGGTGACGGCCGTATCACGAAACTTCGGATATGCCTGAGTAGCCCCCCTGGATTCGGTTCGTGTGACGTAAAAAAATATTTTACTAAATAAATGATTTTTTAATGCTATAATCTAATGTTGGTTTTCAGCTTCTAGTTCAGTGTCATTTTACTTATTTCAGGCAAAGTATCCACATAGGTTACACAGATTTCAGTGAAGAGGAAGTCAGACGGTTAGTCAGCGAGCTTGGTAAACAGTTTAGGGGAGATAGGTTAGTTGTTTTTGTTTTTTAATTTATAAGACTATGTTTTGATAGCTGCCAGTGTGAATTTTGTTTGATGACTGAAACCATATATTATAACTATAAATGGAACTGTTTAGAGACTCAGATGTCATTGTTGTTTGAAGAAACAATAAATAATAGATCTTTAATCATTATACAGTAGCCGAATTATATCAAATGTCCAATTTAAACATTAATTTGCATTTTTTTTCTTTTAATGATGATCGAAACGATTTCTTATAAATGCGTGTAACAGAACGTAATGACAGCTAGGTGACAGTAGACAGTTGCAATGGATTATTATCATTGGTCAAAAATCAGACCAACAGTGTTTCAAGCGTGTGATTGGTCTATTTTGACGTTCGAAGTTTTGAACTCTACTTAGTGAATCTATGCTTGAACGTAATTCCTGAATACGAGGAGGATAGTGTTTTAAACAGTTTCATTTGTAGTTATAATATACAGTGGGTTTATCACGAATTTAGTCTGGCTTTCGAATCAAGCTGTCACAAGTAAAACGGATCCGTTAGCAATCGGGATCATGAATTTTTACGAACGAGCACCAGCAATCTATCAAATGAACGAAATATCGAGACGTTCGAAACTTAACAAAAGTATCTAAAATATTATAGTTCCAAATCCGCACGCGGTGACGCTGCTCAAATTTCCATACAAATCGCTCGAAGCGAACTCGGTTCGTAAGCCAGACTAAAATTCGTGATAAGCCCACTGTTCTTGTTATCGAATAGAATTCATTCGTACTTACCATGAGTGTTTTTAATATTATTAAATTTTGTTTTATATGTTTAAAGCAAATGTTTTTTTTTCTTCTCGACAGATATCATTTAATGAATAATAATTGTAATCACTTCACGTCGGCTTTTTGTATGGTAAGTGTATAGTGTAATAGTAAAAAATATTTATTACAATGAAAACTACTTTTCGAGGCTAACTAAATGCTTGTTTTTAAATTGAATTCCTTCTTATTTTTTATTTCATACATGATTGTATCTTTGGTTGAAACGCTCTGAAACCACAGTGGCGCCATCTATCCGTGAAATAAGATACTATAATTATATTTGAATATATGAGTTCGATCTTTTGGAAGCTTTACGTCTATAGTTATGTTTTTGAATGTAAACACCTAAAATTGTTTTAATTAATTATATCGTGTTCGTGAATCTTAAAAGTAAATTGTGTATTTTATTTTTCAGGCGTTATGTTCGAATGATATACCTCCTTGGGTGAATAGATTAGCGTATGTGAGCTCCTGTGTGCCATTTCTGCAAAGATGTCTGCCTAAGTAAGTTGTTTTTTCGGTTACAAACTTTCATATAGAAAGTGATCTTTTTATAGTCTACATATGTCATATAGTGTATAATTTACAGAGAATGGTTGACGCCCGCAGCTTTGCAGCAGTCTTTGGCAGCGCATTCCAGGTCATCGAGTCCGCAGTCACCACAATAGCATATACGTAAGTTTATATGACATCAATAACTTGCGCTGGATACCAGGATTCGATTCCCGGTTGAGATAAATGTCTATTTACAAATGGATACAGTTTTTGTAGGTATATAAGCGATCTCGATGTCGTGAACGGCAAGGGAGATATCTGCATCCCTTTCACACATGCCTCAACTTTGACATGATAAAAATATAGGCATCTCCTTCTAATTATTGTTTCTATAGTCCAAAGTCCAATCTGTATCCATTTGAAGATTGTCGATTGTACTACATTTACTTGTTGTTATTTAAATATAAAAAATATGTTTTTCTTTTTCAGTGTTTGCGTTTTCTTCGTGCAAGGAAACGATTATATGAATAAAATGGCGCATTGTTGTTCTAATGTGTAAAAAAAACAATATTCCTATTAAATTGTAAGTGTTCATACTGTATTAGTTTTACCCGAGTGATGGATTTATTTTTGGTATGGTCCGGCTTGTGATCACCCATAAACCTACTAGGTGTTCTGGCTCATCTGGAAGTCTTGGTAAATTAATCCAGCTGCACTATCTGTTTATTGAAGAGAATTAGAAATTCAAGTTAGTTATTTCTTCATACTCCCAGCATGAACGTCGATATGATGGCTACTGACAGACACACTACAGACAAAATGTAGTATGTGTTAGCAATGTTCATTTTCATTGTCAGTTACCTTTTTTAAATTCTTAAAATTATTAACATGATGGTCACTCTATATATGAGTTCAGTGATTAAAGAAAAAAAGTTAAGCCGAGTCTCCTGCTCCTGTTTCTTCGAAACATTACACAAAAACATTGAAACATTGGGGCGTGGCCGTACAGTGTTTTTGCTTTCCGTCCACCACGGAAAACAAAAAACATTGTGTACGAATACAAAAATGTGTACGGCCACGCCCCAATGTTTCGATGTTTTTGTCTAATGTTTGGAAGAAACAGGAGCAGGAGACGCGGCTTTAGACATACGCACGAACACGAACAAACCACACATGAAATTGCTATCTATTAATTGTGAAAGTAGATAACTTATGTAGCGGTATTCTTTATTATTTTGCCAGCAGTTTCAATTTATATTACTAATTCTCAGTGTCCATGGTTTATGGTTAAGACGCGGGATGCATTTTAAAGATTCTAAATTCAAAATTACTAAAGTTCGGTATACAAATAAAATGCCAATGGAGTTCATTAATTATGCTTAATACTATATTTTCAGCTCCACAACATTTATTTTTTTTATTTATATTCGATGACACATTTTTTCAAGTATTCAATTAATCAAATGCAAAACGTACAGTCAGTGATCGTTTGAAAGCAATAACTGTGGGCTTATCACGAATTTAGTCTGGCTTTCGAATCGAGCTGTCACAAGTAAAACGGATCCGTTAGCAGTCGGGATCATGAATTTTTACTAACGTATCTAAAATATTGTAGTTCCAAATCCGCACGCGGTGGCGCTGCTCAAATTTCCATACAAATCGCTTGAAGCGAACTCGATTCGAAAGCCAGACTAAAATTCGTGATAAGCCCACTGATCTGTTTTTATATACCAACTGTATTTCAAATAGGGTAGACAATAAGCATGGAATTCTAATTGTTTTATAATCCGTCCTTTTAAAAATATATTAATAGTAAAAACAGAACAGTTAGCTAACTATATTACCAACTTTGAAAAGAAAAAAAGCATAGAGAAAGTCCCTTCTATCCATTTGACAGTTATTATCTCGGTGTTGCCAGTACTGGTGAAAATTTTATTAAAATTACTATTTCGTCGTACAATGCGCCAAAAGGTACAGATCTTATTTAGTGATAATTAATTAATTGTGTTTTCTAAGTATATAGTGTTGTAATAAGTATGATTTATCGATATTTTTTGTTGTATATCAATATCGATGAGTCAAAATTTGTAATCGATAATTTTGTGCCACCATGTTTTTTCTATTAATGTTATTTAGATATAATTTGTTGTTAGGCTGGTCACTAACGTTATTATTTCGTGAGGGTCCGCAATTCAGTCCAAGTCTATCATTAAAGGTCAATCAATAAATATAAATATCCAGTATGGAAGTAGAAAACTGCTAAAATGTCAACGGTTACTTTTAGCTCCTGGGAATCGATTTCTATGACATCTTAAGTCTGACTTGAGTTACTGAAACTACGCTCGAGCATAGATTCATTGAGTAGAGTACAAAACAAAATAGAGCAATCACATGCATGAAAAATTGTTGACGTGAGTTTTGACCAATGATAATAATCCATTGCAACTGTCTACTGTCACCTAGCTGTCATTACGCTTTGTTACACGCATTTATAAGAAAACGTTTCAATCGTTACTTCTTAAAATATAAACAACGCAAAGAAAACAAATGCAAATTAATGTTTAAACTGGATATTTGATATACAAGTATATGCAACATATTACTATTTTATTTTGATTACTGTCTAATGGTTGGCGTGTTTAAAGATTTATTATTTATTAGCAATTTTTACTGGATAAAATGGAATAAAACAAAATTTAAGTGCAGACTCTACACTCAAGTCATTTCTGAATACAGATCGAAATCGTAGCGTGTGTGGGCAGTGTAAGATTGATGTCTACCCGCAAGTACTGAATTTTTGTGACGTCACATGTATTATGAAATATCTAATTTGTATGTAATGTAACTCTTTATATATGAATTATATTAAATTAGTTTTTTAATACATTTGCATTTATATTTTAGTTTTTTTTAAGTTACGTTATAAGGAACTTTATGGGGATTACTGATGTGTTTGCTTTTATTCTGTTTTAATCAAAAATGAATTCGTTTATAAGTCGTGTGAAGTGTTTCAAATTAGATAATCAAGTTTGCAAATAACCTAATAATATATTTCTGTAAATTATTTTAATAAGGAAATTGTGAGATACCAAAGTTTGTCTCAATTAAACTCACCGTCCACGGAAGTTATATGTAGAGAGTGGGGCACGGGAACCTCCCACATTTTAAAAAGCTGGTACAAGAAAACTATATCAAAAAAAAAATTGCTAAAGGTTAAAAATTTGCACACTAGCAGACAATGACACTGCGATTTTTTGAAATATGGGAGGTTCCCATGCCTCACCTGTATATCTGTGGGTTACTCGATATTTGATTTTCAATAAAAGAAAACTATGTTAATACCTCTTGCATAATTTACTGAAAGGAAAGCCTGGTCTTAGAATTAATAATTATGTAAGTTTAATTAGGTTTAAAAAGTTGTTTTTTATTCACAATTGTTTTAAATTGATTGATTTTGTTCATTTCCTATACCTCTGTCTGGAGATTTGTCAAGGCTTGATGCAGTCCCACGTGACAAATGGACGTTTAGTTTGTAATGAATTATTTATAGATTATTGTTTTAAGATATTCTAAATGAAATAAACGTTAATATTAAAACTTGTTTAATAATAGACTTTTTCTGGATTTTCTTTTTGCCAAATTGTATGTTTTTTGTTTTGTAATTATTTTTGAAATAAATAAAAAATGGATAAAGTTGCAACGGTCTTTCATTTTTTATATTATTCGTTTTCTTACGACAGTATATTTTCAGTATAGCAAAACAAATGAAAGCATGTCGAGTGGATTAGCCTTACCACGTAGAACTATTACACTACATGTAAAAAGTAATTTTGAGATATATCGATCGTAATTCAGTTTTAGTTATAGGTTCTTGCAATCCTATATAAATACTTAGGTAAATATACAAAAGCATGCTTAGAGTAATCAAACTCAGGTTTCACAGGTTTCCTCTGCTGAACGAAAATAAAACACAAAATAGTATTAAACTAACCTTATATTTTAGAAATAAAACACACGTCATCATTATTGTAACCCCAAAACAATAGTTAGCTTGTAACGCAATCAAAATTGAAGAATTTTACAAAAAACGAACCAGCACGTTCTCAATTTTAAATCCGAGACTGGTATTGTCTTTAACCTAACATCCTAAAACTATAAATAAAATCTTAAACAGCATTTGCACAGTACACAGTCGTAATCATTCTGCGCATTCACGCCAAAAAAAAGTAACCCCCAGTGTATCATAATTTATATAAATTTATATTGGGGCGATTATATATAAATTTTTGGGATGGACGAATAACACAGAATAGCTTTTGGAGAACCATTGGTTCAACACTCGATGAAGAAATAAAACATACTCCTAGGTACACTTTCCTTTACAATACCAACAAACAAAAACTATTATAGAAATTTTATATATAAAATACAGGCTCCGTCCCGTACGGTAACTATGACTCGACTGTCGTTAACTGCATGACCATATTGGCAGCTCACTGCCCCAAACAATCATACCTGCAGCTGAAATGTAAACCTACCGTACGTTCTATATATTTCATAACATATGTTCAATATAATAAATCGATTTACAAATAGCGGACAAATAATACTTAACTTGATAAATCAAGCATTCGTGTAGTTTATTTTCGAGTGAATAAATTAAGCTAAAATTTTAAAAGACGCGTTCGAGTCCCTTTCATTTCTTCTCAGCCGCCGCTTGAGCGCTGTTGCCGGCTGCCGGCTGCTGGTTCATTGCGCCGTAATTCTGGAAACACGACAGACACATGCATTTTTGTAAATGCAGAGCGGTCATTTGACCTATCGGGACTTTTTTAAGGTAGGCGGATATTATATTCGGGATATATCCGTCTTTCCAAACACAAACTGATTCCAACGTCTTATATTAATGGCTTCAGATATCTATTAAAGATAATTCTGCCAATGTCGAGTATTCGAACAACATCCCAATAAGAAATAAAATTTTAATTCACACGTAGACCCTCATGATTCTAACTTAATAATAATAAGAACACACCTGATAATATTGTGCCCATAACTGTTGCTGGTCGGGCGTCGACTGTCCCGTTTGCCCTTGCTGATTGTACTGGAAACAATATTACATGATATTGTATATATTTAGTACAACGTAGCAGTAACATTTAAATAATAATAATAAGATACACTCCCTGTTATATTTTGTACAACTTTTAATATATTATCAAAAAACAATCGTTTCATATTTGTGTTGTTCAGTGAATACTAGTTTTGTAGTCAGGACATTGTATATATGTGAAACCATTAATTCTTTTTTCATGAGACACAGAATTATACTTCAAAGTATTTTAAAAAAACTACGTTGACAGGACCCTGTGATATATGTGTACTTTTATAGATATTATTGATATATGTAAATATATATATATTTATTCTTTTATTATTGTGTTTATATATGTATATGTGTATAAGTGTGATGAAGTCCTTTTTATTATTAATTTTTTCTTGTTTATTATTATTATATTTTAATGTTAGCCTTGATCAGCATCTATTCCTTCTGTATGCAACCTTTCTGCTGATCCTAAAGGTCAACTGGTAGATAAAGCCCAAGATAAAGTGCAGGGAAGTTTTAAGTAAATAGATAACTACCCCCGGCCACTGTTGCTGATGTTGCTGCTGCTGCTGCTGCCACTGTTGCCACTGATACCACTGCTGCTGATAGTTGGCCGACCACTGCTGCTGCTGCTGCTGCTGGTTGGGGTCCGAGCTGTTGCCGCCCTGGGTGGCCACACTCTTGCCAACTGCAAATTTATAATACGAAATAACTACTAATTAAAAGGTATATTATGTATATATACACACAGACTTCTATTATTACAATACTATCCTAACTGTTGAAATAGCAACACAATTATTTTTGTCTATGGTATGTAAGAGATATGTCTATGGTGTAGTGTGTAAAGGTTCGACGTGTGCTATGTATTAGTGTAAATAAAGAATATGATAAGAAGATTTCACTGCCAACTTTATTCAACACTAACTACGAGTTTATTAACTATCTCAACACTTTCATATGGCGCTGGGCTTGCGACAACCCCTCCGACAGCGCCCCCATTGGGTTCAATAGTTTAGCTTAATGTATTTAACCCAGTGATTCTCAACCACTGTGCCACGAAATTCTAAGTGTGCAGCCAAATTTTAGATATATAATTATACTAAATAATATAATTTAAAAAAAACATATCTTATTCTGTGTGCCGCCAAATTTTGAAATCATTAAAAATGTGTCACAACAAAAAAAGGTTGAGAATAACTTGTTTAATCATTGAGATATTCTGTAACTGTACGAGAATCACGTGTGCCTACCTCCTTTGGCGCCGCTGCTCGGGTTCGCATTGTTGCCGCTATTGCCTATTTGAGCTTGCTGCTGCGGCGGCTGCTGCTGCTGCTGGGAGTTCCAGTTGTTCCAATTGCCCCAGTTGCCCCAACCTGCTACAGATTAAACATATACATAAGATTCGGTCAAGAGATATGAATGAGATAGAAATTACGCACAAGCATAAATTCTCTGAATAATACCGTATTCAAATGTCACTCAGTCGTACGAAACAAAATAGACCAATCACAAGCTTGAAAAAATATTGACGTGATTTTTGACCAATAATAATAATAATCCATTGCAACTGTTTACTGTCATCTATCTGTCATTACGTTCTGTTAAGTGGTATATGGTATATTAAGTGTCTATAAGAAATAATTTCCATCGTTACCTATGTACTAATATTTAAAAAAAAATGTAAATTAATATTTTAACTGGATATTTAATATACAAGTATATTCAAAATATTATCTTCTACATCTTTCATATAGATTACTGTGTAATGTTCGTCGTGTTCAATGATTTATTATTTATTAATAAATCATTTTTACTAATAAAATGAATTTAAATAGTGCTAAAGTGATCATATACTAAACAAGAGCATTACCTTGTTGATTCCAATTATTCCACTGATTCCAATTATAATGATTCCAGGCGTTCGCGTTTTGTGCATTCTGATTGCCGCCGTCGTGCTGGAATGGAATATATCCATAACCACAATTATTTCCTATACCAACCAAGCATGCTACGATATATCCCAAAATTTGACAGTAAAAATTCACCTTTCCCCTATTACTAGGCATTCCACCGCGGCCGCCCTGCATCTGACTACCTCGTTGCCATGTTCCAGCATTGGGAGCTAAATAAAACAAAACATATTCAAAAATTACAATTACAGTTCTGGCGGTCATCTGAAGCAAAGTCGACATGTATGTTAAATTTCACCTGATGGATTCCGCTTGTCGAGCCTGCGGTCCGGTGGTCTGCGGTCAATACTTCTGTCATTCGGGCGTGGTGGTCCACCTCGGTTGTTGCGGAAGGCATCACGGCCAGGACCGCCGGGACCACCGTAGCCTTCGTTACCACTGTAAAAACAATATACAACATAACCCAATTTGAATGAAACTGAATATGGTATATTAAGGCTGCCCAAATTTGCTCATATAAAGAGTAGTTGAGAGTTAATAATAAATATGTGATACTGACCGCCCCCATCTGTCCCTCGGCATCTCGTATCTCGGTTGCGGGGCCCAGCGAGTGTCTCTAACGCCTCCGCCGCCACGTGACCATCGAGCACCACCCCAGCGATCAGCGCCTGCGCATCATAAAGCATCTCATACAATATATAATAACTAAGAGCAATCATTCAACAGTTCAACATTCGAGAAGTCACCAAATAGTGTTTCGATACTCTAATAAATAAAGTACTAATTAATTCCTTGTGATGATATAGAACTCACCTCCTCTGTCGCGGCCGAAGTCTCGTCTCCTGTCCTCTCTAAAATTGCCCCGCCGGTCGTCATTCCTCTGCCTTTTGGAGAGCGGGCCTTCGCGCGACTGGGACCTGTCTCTCTTGTCCTTCTCCCGGCCCACTCCCGCCGCCTTCGCCTCCTTGTGGAACTCCTCAATGATCTTCTTAGCCTCATCCTCGCCGAGCTCTGTGTAGATCACCTCGTCTATCCACTGGCACTTCTCCGGCAGAGTGAAGTTGGCTGCAATGATTGCGGAGGTGGCGTGTGAGCTGGCGTCGCAGTGGTGTTGTGTCGGTGTGGTGCAACATTTGTGGTTATCGGTCGGTAGATCGGGCATCGATATGTACCAACCTTTCATCTCCATAATCGCCCCGTCCGGAACCTCTTTCCCTTCAGACTGTTCCCGCAGTTTCTGGCGTTGCTCGTAAGTGGGTCGGTCGGGCACGACGACGACGGCGATTCGCTTGTATCCTTCGAATTCCCTCATTTTCCGCCTTTGAGCCGACGGATATACGTTGGTCTAATAAGATCCGAACAAAGCAACGGTGTCGAAACCGAGCAACAAGACCGAGTCCGTCGTCATCCACGCGTCGATATTAAGATGTAAATCAAACAATATAGAAATAAGTCCTGCGCAACTCGCATTATTCAGCGTCTGGCAGAACACCTAGAGCAAGCGCAATTGAGATCCCGTCTGATTTACCTTCTCACGCGACATACAATGATCTCGATTGTTCCTGATTTAAGTGTACAAGCTGCCCAACACATGGAACATTATTATAGGATATGCTTTGAGCTTAAACTAGTAAGATGACGTGCGCGTGATCTCACCTGATCCAGTATGTAATTCCGCCGTCTCCCGCTGGCCAATTCGAGCAACTTAAGCACCGATTTGGCGCACTTTGATATCATGGCGTCCCACCGGCCTTCGTAGCTCTCACGGAAAGGCTTACACTTCACCTACGGGGGGCACGTTACAAAATAAACAATCAAATAGACGCAAATTCGTTCGCGAACTTAGCCTAACCCAGCGCTCGTGTGTTTGCGATACCAGGGAGGTTGTTGATGTCCATGTTAGCATCGGCCCCTGTATCTTCCACAAAGCCCGGCACTTCAGCGGCCCGCACATATAAGCGAGTTAAAAGGCAGACCGCGTTTGATCTCAAATACTCGTTATTAAAATAACCTTTAAAATATATGTTTTTTTTTAAACTATTGTTGTCATTAAAATCCTGTTGAAAAGAGATTTCGATTAGTAAATAATCCTTCCACGTGACGCAGTGCACAATACAAACCAACATTTTTTAGCAGCTGAAAGAAAGATTAGGTTGCAACAATATTTTTGTTTCTAAACCAATCAATATCACGTACCTTCATTTGGCCGAAGAGCGTTGTCATGGAGATGACTGTGTACCTCTTCTCAGAGTGCTGGGCAATGTAATTGTTCACCCAGTAGGTCTTCCCAGCACCGGGCATGCCGATCATCAGGATCACCTAATATTATCATACACAGTTACAATGAGAAGTAGGGTCCAATCACCTTACTAGATTCAAATAATTCATCAGCAATCAATCGCGAATGTTGTACATTTACACGAATGCGGCTAGGAGACATATCGATAGGCCGCTTGAGTCCAGTCCTACGCTGGCGTTTGAAGCGAAGAGACATTTGATAATGCTAATAAGCCTAGTACACTTAACCCAAGGTACCACCATTTTTTTAATGTAATTTACTCATGTTTCTGATTAACTTATGACTTGACTTCTAAGGCTGACTGTACTCAAAGAGTCTCTTTCAAGAACAGCAATAACATCTAACCTCAACTTCATCATCGAGAGTAGGCCTCCGCGGTCCAAAGCACACTTCGGACTCAGCTATAAGTGTATAACCTGGCAAGAGACTCACTTCTTCACCTTCC
Source organism: Tineola bisselliella (assembly GCA_028551675.1). Taxonomy (NCBI): domain Eukaryota; kingdom Metazoa; phylum Arthropoda; class Insecta; order Lepidoptera; family Tineidae; genus Tineola; species Tineola bisselliella. Next base: position 300,422 of record JAPWLS010001076.1, on the reverse strand, counting down.
AAGACTTCCTCCACGACGAACCTACGCAAAGTACAAATGTCTTATAACAAATAATTCAAATATCTATTTTGAGAGTGGCAGAAAGGAGAAAAAGAAAGACAATTTTACCTGGTAACCGTCTTAACGCGTGGATCCAAACGAACCCCTGATAATACTTGGTCTTCGGTCATTGATGGTACTTCTGTAACTAATATAACGTTTATATTATATTCAGAATAACGATTTGACATTTTTAATATTTAGTTTATATTTTAGTGGCGTCAGCGGCTACCATATTGTCCACCAATCATGAGCAAGCTTAACTAACGACTACATGCACAATGGTGTCTTATTTCCACAATTACTACAAATATATTAGGTCAGTGAATTTCAGAGGATGCAAAACGATTTTGGAGTGTCAGCAGCGCCATCTATCGTAATAGTGTCCCTCAGTAATTCTATTACTTCTATGAATACAATAATAATATTATCATCTCACCTTGTGATTCACTCTCTGGTTTCTTATCATCAGCTTGCTGCTCCTCGGCCTCCATTGGCTCACTCTTGTCTTTACTATCATCCTCACCATTCTCCTGAAAGTGAATTTGGCAAATTAAATACCTTATACCAGGGGTCGGCAACCTGTTTGTCCTTAATGGCGCAATACTAAATTTGAAAATCACCGAGGGCGCATATTTTACAAATCTGTCCACATGCATATTCTAAACTCAACTGACTACTTGCTGTATATTGCCGTTGACAAGAGTAAGTAAATCGCTCTGGCTATCATACATTTACATTAGTCTCCTAGGTAACTCCTTTTTACATAACACTCATAAATTCCATCTCGTGGGAATCGAACCCATATTTAGAACCTCCATAACACATGTTTAGAAATAGTCCCTCAATCCACCCAACCACATCCAATCACTATGGACCAATAACAACGATCACTAGATCATTCTTTCTTGTACATATTTACCATTTTCTCATCAGTATCATCTGCTGCATCTTTCTCTTTCTCTATCTCTTGTCCATCTTGTGAATCACCATCATCCTTCTTCTCTGAGACAGCTTCTTCAGAGTGATCCCTATCCGATCTCTCGTCAAGGCGGTGCTCCTACAAACAGAGTAAAGTTAAAATCCCTGTTTGCACTTAGTTCCTCCGTAAATAATAAAATTAAAACTTGCCTCCTTCCGTTTCTTCCGTCTCTCCTCGCGTTCTTTACGGATCCTTTCTTGTTTCTCCTCTTGGCGCACCTTTTGCTCTTCCAGAAACTTTTTCACTTCCATTTCGCGAGCTGAAATCACGCAAAAGTACATAAGAAGAGGTGGGAGAGAAGAAGTCACGACTGAAAAACCCGTGTTCGTATCTTCCAAAAATTCAGTCCGTACTAATGTAACTTTGTAATGGTATCATATACACATTAATTAAGACTAGAGGTAAGCAGAGCGATATTGTTAGTCCACTATAAAAAAAGAGCGTGCCCTGTCGACTTGGATAGTGTACTCTCGTCTCCTCATGCCGACACAGCATATGCTGTATGTAATAGCAGTTATCTCCGGGCATAAATAAATGAAAAAGTTAAAATATCCAATTCTCACCCTTCTTCTCTTCCAGAACTTGTTCGATTGGCACTTGTATTGTGTGCCTGACAGTCTTCGTTTTGGTCAAGAAGTTGTAGCTGAAATAACATACAGAATTCATTATCATCTGTACAAACAACAATCTTTAAATGGATACAGAATGGACTTTGGACTGGAAGGAACAATCATTAGAAAGGGATAACTATATTCTTATTGTGTTCGAGCTGAGACATGTGTGAAAGGGATGCAGATATCTCCTTTACCGTTCAAGATATCGCGATCGTTTCTCTTTCTATCGCTTATATATCTACAAACACTGTATCCATTTGAAAATCGCCTTGTGTACTAATGAAAGTATTTTCTCTTAATCAAATGCCAAAAGCAATATATTTGAGTAAAAATAAGGCAGTTTAATCCTTGTTTGAGCAAGTTTGATTTATCATTTGTTTATTAAACAAATAGATGCAGGTCAAACTGATAATGATTATTAATTACAACTGTCAAATAATCTAGTTGTATTAGCTTACAAATATTTGGTGCATACTCAAGCGACCTCTCACGTAATAAAGAGAACTACTGTACTTACTAAGGGTGTAAAACCAATAATAGTCTAAGATACAGTGTTTTAAATTGACTTATATAATTACTCTAAGCACGCCGTATATATTTACATAAATATCACTAAAGAAACACATTGTATTACAAGAATCTATAAATAAAACTAAATTTTACATTTGTCTGCAAACAGTTGACTTTATGTCAACATGAAATATCAGACTAATAAAGTTTCTTAATATAAAAGAAAAAGGGGAAAATAAACACTCACTTTTCATAACCAAAGTTAACCTTATAGCAATAATTTTTCGTACTAATATGCGGAAACACAGCTCTGTCTTCTAATTTTGTTTTATCAATAATAAAAGCAATGCCCAGGTCTTCACCGTTGATCGTATATGAGATAGTGCTTGGAGAAGAGACCAGATCCTGTCATAAAAAAAAAAAAAATTTAGTACCACTACTTGCTGGCACTTTTTAATAAACAAATCCTACTATTCAATTGGTGAATTTACATTATTTTTAGCATTTAATGTTGACATAGTAAATTTTAGTTATATATAATTATTTGCATGCTATATGCATTACGTTAAAATATGTGATACTACTAACATTATTTTCAAACCTATGTTACTACTAGTTTATGGCAAATAAATGAATTTGAATTTTTCTCCAGCAAGTAACAAACTCACCAAATATGCACCAATAACGTCGCCCTCATCATATTTTTTGCCATACTCTCTGTATTCACCATTGCTGACCACTTCGCCGCCGTTCTCGAAGCCCCAACTGCATTCCTCGTCGCCGAGATACAGCGGAGAGTCTGACGTGGACCAACCCACTGTGATGCCATTTGTAACGTTGTCTTCAGTTGACGACACTAACGAACCAACTTTCACCTACATAAAAATACTCGAGTTAACAAAACTTCTTAAAACGTCGAAATCACTCGACTTTGGTTGTTACCAATACAATGACACAATATATATAGCAACAATTAGGACTTCCAATCCCGCAGTCTGTGTTCAATCTCGCTATTTACGGGACTAGGAATTTTTAATCCCGCGGGATCCCGCATATAGTAAATATTAATATATATATAAGGCAAATTAAACAACAACAGAATTAATCAATATAACTCCCAATTAATTTTTACTATTCGCATGAGACCAATCAAATTACACTGTCTATTTATCACAGAATCTCGGTATTGAGATATTGGAAGCCCTAACGACAATACGTCATTATTAAGCAATAAACAGTACTTTGTAAGTTGCAGAAATTAATAATAACCACAGCTGTGTACATTCTTTATACTTTAATAATCACCAATTTTAGATAGAATTTATAATAATGTGTATAAGTGTTTAATGAATGCTGAACAAATATTATACCTCAAAACAAACACGACCATCTTTGACACCGTGCGTGGCTCTCGTGCCCACCCACGTATGTGCAAACATTCCCTCAGACAACGGAGTCACGGATATCAGATTCGGTGCCTCTATATACTGCTGCAGATCACTGTCATCTGTCAACAAAACAAATCATTATTATTGGATACAGGTCAGACTTTGGATTGAAAAAAACAATCATTAGAAAGGGATAACTATATTCTTATCATATCGAAATTGAGGCATGCGTAAAAGGGATGCAGATATCTCCTTTACCATTCACAACACTGAAATCGTTTGTTTTTCGTATCCATTTGAAAATCGGAGTGTGTACATTTTATATTTATTTTTTCTAATATTTCTCTCTATATTTAATATTTTGATTGAAAACATATAATAACCCTATCTAGTATAGGTGTATAGGGAATTAGACTGTTAAAATACCCACTGCTCTATTTTTAAATAACACCCATTTAATAGATGACAACTTACACCATGATAAAGTCAATTGGTCATCACTAATTTCCGGCTCCGGTTCCTTCTTGAAAGTGTCTTTTTTAGGCGGTATGAGCGGCTGAATCTTGGGCGTAGTCGCATCCTCCTGAACAAACAAATGAATAAAACTATTAACACACAAATTGAGACACAAACAAACGAGAGGAGTATGCCCTGTCAACCCGGACAGCAAACGTAGTACGCTCAATACATAAATCAACTTACAATAGTAGGTGGTATGATAGCCTGATTGGTGGTCTCAACTGTCCTATAGAAGTTACTCCAGCGTGATTTCTTCGCCCTCTTACGCATCAGACGACCTAATTTCACCGGATTCTTGAAACACGAAATAATATTTATTAAATAAATACTATTGATAATTTTATTTTATATTTTTGTTTATTTAAGTAAACGACACGCTATTTGCTACTAAAAGGGTCTCTGATTCAGCTTTCGTCTTAAACAATTTTTTTTTTTTGAAAAAATAGTTATTTCTTTTAGGTCTGAGCGGTATTGTTTTGTGTTGTCTTCATCTTTATATTCAAGGCACAGTGTATCCTGGTTAAGGGACAGGGCATCAAGGCATATTACAATATAAATAATAACAAAGTATATATATAGGGCTTACTTTCTTGAGACAACAACCTATGACATATTTTTTGATATAAAACAACTGAAAATAGATACATACACATACATACATTATTACATAGGCAGCTAAATCAAGTGATTGGAATATAAGGAAACAGGCTATTTCAGGCAGTCTGTGATAATTTAAATGTTCCACTATCGCAAACTAAATTTTTACACTTTTGTATAGGAAACCAATCACACATACACATCTCAAGTTGATGATATAAAATTCATCATGATAGGAAATTAAAAATGTTTCTATATTTAAAGTTTGTTAGGGGAGAACATAGGCTATAATTTAACCCCCTTCCCGCACAATAACTCACATTATAATAATGGTCACATTAAGCATACCTCATATATCTTTATATCACACATACAAAACCCATAACCACGCTCAAAAATCAGGCACAAGACAAATGGAAACTAAAACAATCAACACTCACATTCCTAGCCTCCTCCAATGTCTTGGCATCCTCTTCCGTCTGTTTCAACTCCTTCTCCAGCCTCTCTTGCTCCTTAACTTGGAGTCTCTTGTTAAATTCCTCCCATTCCTCTTCCTCTGTCATTTTACGAGGCATCTGTAAGTTTATCATTCTCTCACAATAGCAATTCTCAATATGGGATGTTTAACATAACATGAGCATAGACAACTGCTGTCATAGACAACCGCATCTACCCCACAGATTTGATTAATTTATATGAGCCATGTATATTGCTTCACAGGTTTTACACTCTAAAGCAATAATACTACTCATGGGCGTAGCCAGCCATGGGGACAGGGTGGGGCAGCAGTCTAAAATAATATGTAACTAGCAAACTATACCCGCTGTCTTACCCCGGTTAATTTTTTTTGTGTCGACTGACGACTGTAGAGTGTGAACTTTCTTATGGATATTAAGTATTGTAGTTAGTACCTAGATAATTAAGTTTTTTAGGTTTGATTAGGTACCTTACAGGTCAGAGTCAGGGTGGGGATAGCGCCCCACCCTGGCTACGCCCATGGTACTACTCAAGAGATCACATACATCCCATTTCTCATATCTGTTAAAACACTGATTCACTGAGCATCTACATGTGGCTGCAAATATACCTAAAAATTCTTACCTCATTATGAACCTCCTCAGTTTTGCTCTTCAGTTCATCTTCATTAACTTCTGCAGGTTTCTCTTCCCTCGCTTGAGATTCAGATTGGTTCGTCTCCATTTCTTCTACTGCAGTTTACAGATAATATGTACATTATATATACAGTACCCTAGTCCCACTTACAAATTACTATAGTCATTTCCATGTGATATTAAGAAACTCCCTTAAGTCTTAGATCAGTGGTTCTTAAACTTTTTTGGCGAAGGAAAAAACCTTAATATAATTATAAAAAACTGATATGTATTTATGAATAATCATATTGCAATGTAATATTATGTAATATTTAGTTGGAATATTTAGATGTAACCTTGTAATCTCCCTTTGGTAGGTATTTTTTGCAGTATTTTAGCCCTAGGGTTCCACGGAACACACTTTGAGAATGGCTGTCTTAGATCACTACAGTCCTATCAGAATCGAGTCACTAGCTCTAAAATTCACATTTACAGACAAACAGTTGATTGGTAGAAACAAAAAATATAATCAAATCCTTACCTTTTTCTTGTTTAACAACTGGAGATTTACTGTAAGAAAAAAAAATTAATATAATTTAATGATTAAAAATAAAACACATTCGGGCTAATGCTATTGGGAATAAACACAGTTCCATTATTTAGAACTGCATAATAATATCAGTTTGTCTGAACTAACATTTCCTATGTACATGTAATTTGGACTATGGATTAATGGAAGACTAAGGATTCAGAAAACATGACCTCTAGTACTAGTGAAGAACTAGCATCATGGACAATGGAAGGTGTCTTTAACCTCACTGGTAGTCATGCCAACCAAACACTGCTTCCCGATCATCTGTACAGCTCACTCCAACGCATTGCATTCTTAATGAAGAAGGGAAGTTTTCCAAATTAAAAATTCCAGTTCCAGTCAAACGGGTATTGAGAATTTCTACCTTCTACAGAATACATTCTATTTCTAGAGTGAGAGGTAATTGAGCTAAACCTATAGCATATGCTTTCAAGAACCTACTACTACACCTGGAGGAATTTGGACAAGCTAGAAGGAGAAATTATATACAGATACCAGCAAGCCAAATGTCATGTTTACCTACCTTCGTTCATCTAATTCCATTTCATCGTCGTTTTCTATTTTATATATGTCAAATTGGCCTTCATCTTCAGAGTCACTTTTGGCTTCAGACTGATTTACAACTTCAAGTTCAGACTGGTTTTCAGCATTAGGCTCACTTTTAACTTCAAGTTGACTGTCAACTTCAGGCTGACTTTCGACTACAGGCTCGTTCCTTATTTCAGGCTGGCTTTCAACTACAGGTTCATCTTTTACTTTAACTAGATTTTCAACTACAGGTTCACTTCTTACTTCGGGTTCATTTTCAAAGACAGGTTCACTTTTGACTACAGGTTCACTTTTAACTTCAGGTTCATTTTCAAATACAGGTTGACTTTCTACTTCAAGAGGGTTCTTAGCTTCAGGCTGACTAACAACATCAGGCTTGACTTCACTTTCCGGAGTTTCTTGTGAAGTACTTATCAGCTCCTCCTTAGATAAAATTGTAGTTTTATCTGGTTTTTCAGCAGTTGTGCTGTCCTGAGAACTTGAATCCTCTTCCATTGTCGATGTGCTTTCTTGCTCAATTATGACAGAGGCCTCTTCTATGATTTTTTTCTGAAAAACAAAATTGAACTCTTATCTAATGTTATTTTTATTTATTTTATTTCTTTCCACGAAAATTCCCACACTTATTAAATCAAATTCATTTATTGCACATCACATCATAAATACAAGGATGTCAAAACAATCATTTGTCAACGCGACACCCTGTTAAGGCAAAACAAACTATTACTATATAAAACTAATGACAAATAATATTTTTAAAAGTCACAAATTAATTACATAATTATAATAAGTCATTAATTCAAATTAGCGAATTAATAATTAATCACTCATAAGTTATAAGATATGTTTATTTTCCGAATTACTCATCTATGACATGACTGAGATAATTGTATATGTTGATGTGCTTATATACTTAGTAGGTACTTTGTATACATTAAAATTGTATTAATTTTTTAACATGCTTAACACTAGATTTACCAGACCAGTCAAAATGACTGGTCTTGCAAGATCAAATTAAAATTCCTACTGTGTGTAACACTTTCTTTAATTCTTATAATCTTCTTTAATTTATAACAGAAGAATTAGTTTTATGAATTTTATATTATTTTATATATATTTGTAACAAATATATACTTTTTTGGTTTTGGTAGAAATAAGTATATTTAAGCTGGTAAATCTAGTGTTAATTAAAGCTAAGCGAGAATTGTATAGGTAGGTTGCACAGGCTACAATTGGCAAGTTTCTTATCTTTTCTTCTCATCATAAGCCGTTCCGAAATCTCGTAGATTCTAACAATGCGCAAGAGCCTAAAGGGCTTACACAAAATATTTTGATTTTAAACATTTAAAAACTAAATAACAGATGAACAAAAATATAAACCTAACCTGATACTTGTATAATACCTTAACAGGAGTAGCCGCAGCTCGAGAAGATGATCTTCGTCTAGTCCTGGAAGCTGGTCCAGGACGGCGTGGCGTGAGAATCTCCTCTGCATCTTCTGTTGATGTATCTAATATGGACGAGTCCGGGATATCTATCATAAAAATGAAAGGAATTTCTTGTCATTATATTTTCTGAAAATTTATTCGGTGAGGGCAGCATCTTTTTATCTGGGCTTCGGAATTAATTTAGTTATAAAAATTATTAGCACAGTACACTATCTAAACAGTGACATGCAGAATTAATACCATAATATTGTTTTCATCTCAAGGACACACTAAAGAGGACAACGACACTTGTAAGAAAAACAATTGTTTATGATTTGACAAGCCTATGCATTTCATTTTAGGTTAGGAGTATTTCTTTTTTGTAATTACTAACCGGTTGTAATAAAAACTAATGACAAACGATAACAGAGAAAATTGTTTTTATTTATCAATGCGATTACACGTGTTAATTGAATTCTGACGCATTCTAATAAGTAACTTGATCATTGGGCAAAATATAGTACATAGGTAAAGATAAAATTTCCAACCTTTCCCAGTTTTGCTTTCTAAAGCTTTCTTCAATCGCTCCACGAGTGCCGGCTTGTTGCCTTTCGTGTCCAAACCGAGAGCACCCAACTCGGATCGTAGATCCACAACTTTCATTTTTGCGGGATCCATGTTGATCCCAAATCACTTTAGACGGTTAAACGATGTGTATATATAACAACTAATGCATAAATAAACAAGAATAGAAGTGATAAATCATCACAACCTACCGCAGACGCAATAGTTGGCAAAGCGCGAAACACAAAACGCAACCAAACAAAATGGCGCCGACCAGAGACAATTAATAATAAATGACAATTGACATCAAACATTAAGTGTGATCACATCTATGAAGTGAAAAATAAACTTTAAAACTATTACGTATAACAACGTTTCCATAAACGCGAGTAAAATTTTACTTCATTTTACATAATTTATAATATAATATATTTGGTAATCAAAGTATTTAAAATGTTGCCACAAAATAATAAATGCGCAATTTTCAAATTCGTTGCTAAGACAAGAATTTGATCCATATTTCATATATATTTTAAAAACAACAATATCTTATGTTTAAAATTTAGACCTACAATATGGCAAAAAATGAACCAAAAAGTAATAATCAATCAATTAGTTGTCCGCTTATTTACAATTCTCAACGTGCCTTTATTAGTATACTCAGTTTAAATATAATAACTCTATTTATTTAATTTCAGTTCAAGCAAATAATGATTTAGAAAAAAAGATTATGGAAGCTTTCGAAGTATTTGATCATTCTGGTAAACACGTAGTGGATGTCCGGGAAATTGGCACAATTTTACGCTCCTTAGGTAAGTCCAAAGCAATATCATTCTGTTATTATAATTAAGTCCGATACATTAATTTGCACGCCTGAATAAAAAAAATTACTGCGCTAGAGTCCGTAGAAATGTAACTATAGGCTATATTAAATAGAACACGTAGCTATCACGAAATAAAACACAGCCCTTTCCTTGACACTGATATATTTACTCGGCCTTGACGTCATTCGCTCTGATTGGTGTGTCAATGAGCATAGCCGAATGCAGTATTTTATACTTTTATTTTATTGAAAATCTTAATAATCTCAATTTAATTTCTAAAATTGAGTAATACATTCCAATACTTTTAACATTTTTTCCCACTAAAAGCATTATTTCATCGTTTTTTTAATACTGTCTACACGCCTATAGTGATTTATCCCTTTCTCTCTTAGATTTCTAGCTCTAATTAATTAAGACCAATAATCCCTTCTGTCGCAGGTTGTTGCCCAACTGAGGCTGAAATCCAAGAGGTCATATTAGCCACAGAAAATAAGGAAGCGACAGGAAACGTTCCATTAGCAAACTTTTTGCCTTACATGTGTAAAGTCATGATAGAACATAGGTGGGATCATATATTTTCTAAAAATGTGTTTATGGTTTTGGACCCTCAGCTGTCAATAATGACAGCTTAGCGCCTGAAAATATTTTGTTTATGGTTAAACATACAATTCTTGCTATGGAATAAAACTAGTACTTACCGTGATTTATTTTAGGCTAGTAGTTAAATTAGCATGTATAAAATTGTACGTCTATGGTTTTTATTAATATATACCAGGGCTGTCCAAACTACATACCTTCGCTGGCTAATTTAATTTACTACAAAAGTTGGAGGGATTAAAAAAAATACACGGTAATCATTTCTTTATACAAAAATAAATATTAGAAAATTATAGCAAATATTGATAATACCTATATTTTGAGAAAGTATTCTATAATCTAAACTATTTTCTGATTAATTTACACTGTAGAACAGGTGACGAGGGCCGCATAATAAGAAGCCGTTTTAGACAGCTCTGCTATAAACTAATGAAAAAATTAACTTCAGATATCCATGGAACACATTTTATGACTTGTTAATAATATATTTATAAGTTATGAACAGTGGGCTTATCACGAATTTTAGTTTGGATTTCGAACCGAGTTTGCTTCAAGCGATTTGTATGGAAATTTGTGACAGCTCGAATCGAAAGCCAGACTAAATTCGTGATAGGCCCACAATTTGTAACAAAATTATAATTATTATTTTCTTTATTGAAAGCAACCAACTTTAGTAGTTTTATTAAAATTTAGGCGTTTTTTTTACAAATATTGAATACTAGTTTTAAATGTATCGTAAGTAAAATTGTGTACGACATTTTAAGGTTTTATCCGGCGTCCGCTGAAGTGCTTTTGGCGGCATTTCGTTATTTTGACAACACGAATCAAGGTTACTTAACAAAGGAGAAATTTAAACAACTCATGCTCGAGGAAGGAGAGCCTTTTACTGAGGTATCCTAATATATTTAATATCAAATATCACTTATAAGTAGTCGAAACAACCGCAACAGTATTTTAAAACTTGCATTCATTGAATTTGGTATACAGGAAGAATTCGAAGAAATGATACAAGTGGCCGTAGATCCGATGTCCGATACAATCCCATACGAATACTACATTAATCAATTAATGGTAAGTCCCTACAAGTCTAACCTGTACTTTTTGGTTACATACAGTAAAACTTCTATAAGTACATACATACGGAATAATTCAAATGTAGTAATGTTCGTTTCTTTGTATATATCGATATACAAACTATCTTGTTCGATTTGATTGATAAGAAATGATATACACATATAAAATAAAGCATATAAAAAAAAACAACATAAAAATGATTAATTTACTTTTATAACATTATAATTAAATTGAATAAAGACACAGTAAAATACAGTAACGATATAGATAATATATTTTTAACTCAACGTAAACAAAAATGTAATATAACCAAGTCAAAGGCAGACGTTTTGGCGAGAATCTGCAGTAGGTATTAACAATTATTAGATTATTTTTTCATTATACGTACGTAAACATGCGCGTTTGGGAAGACAATTATAACTAAGCAACACGTGCCCATTTCCCTTACAAAATTCCAATCGACTTATGTCATTAATAAATTATAAGACAAACTATTCACTTTGACAGTGGCAACTTTATTTAATGTCATAACAAAAAAAAAACAACAACAACATTGCTTTAAATTCCTATAAACTACATATAAATTGATATATAATATAATTTAATATAAATCTAAGTCAATAATATCAATATTTGGATATTATATCTTATATAAGTAACATTCTTTATCCAACATTAAACTAGGCTGAAAAAAAAACTGGCACATAATCGCACTTCAATGAGTAAATTGCGGACAGCCAACAACATTAGCAGTGGTAGTAACAACCACCATCAGTCTACTTACCACTCTTTTAAATTACTTATACTAAATTATTATATTACAAAAAGATACATTGGTACCTGTACTCGACCACAGCCGATTTTTCCATATTTCTCTTATTGACTACATAAGTACACAGAACATGCTAATCCAATACAAGTGCTAAAGATTAAAACAGACCATAAATGTGCGCAATAAAGATTATTCTTCCATATATTAATAAAACACACATTCCTATATATCGCTGATATTGTAGGTTGCGGGACTCACAGCTTACTAGCGCCATCTATGAGTCACCAGCGACAACAGCAACGACCCCTGTAATATAATCATAATTCATTGTTCTCTAGTAGACCAGTTGCCTAAGCAATAATCTATAAAGATAGTCGCTTACGTAGGATAACGCCCCGCACCTCCGTCTATTCATCTTCTTCGCAATCTAACTCCATGTCAGAACAAAAATCATCAATGTTATCATCTTTGAAGTATTCCGTGGCGTCCTCCAATGATTCATCTAGTTCTTCGTTTTCGTTTAGTACTATCGGCGTCAAAAAATGTTTACCACCTTAAGTATCATAATTGCATGCACACATTAAGATCATAAGTTCTAAATGTCTATTTCAAGTTTGACGCAGGAAAATATGATTTTGACAGCCAAATGTAATGAGTGTGAAAGAGATCGCGCTAGTCTCACGTGTCATAAAAGTGCGATGTAAGATATGCTACGAGATAGCAAAGTGCGAGAGGGATAAATACCAAAAAGACACCCTTTCCCACAGTGACATTATGAATACAATCTCTACTAAAAGGACGTCTAAGCTTCTTGGATTGACTATAGATAATATTTTTTCTAATGGTGTGAGAATCAATCGCTCTAGGAGATGGACCGACACTACTATCAGGGTTTGATATATAGGAAACCTTCTTTGAAAAAAGCTATAATAATATTAATAATATTTTTGTTAAAAAACAAGAAAGGAAATAATAAAATAGAAACTCTTTCTTAAAAATTAAAAATCTTTATTTAATATCTAGTAGTATATCCTCAGCAGCTATGACGGCACGTAGTCTATCTCGCACAGATGCAAGAAGGCGCGCGCAGAGATCAGACCCTCTGATATCATCCCATACTCAGCTCCACTTTAATAGCATGGTGTCTGGTGTCTTCAGCACGGTGCAAGGCTCGTCGGATCGTCGGAGCACTCACATCATATAAAGCAGCAAAATAACTAGTTGGTGTGAAACCATTCTCTTCGTAACGCAGAATCATTTCTGTTACTTGCGCGGCGGTTAATATCGCTCGTCGTCCTGAATAATTTTTATGATCTGTCATTTGCCCTTCTTCGCCATGCCGCTTAATCGGAAACCTCACAGTGAATCACGATATATTGAGTTCTCGTGATATAGCACTGATACTGCGACCATCTTTGAAGAGAAATATTATTTCAGCCCTTTGCTTCAGGGTTAAACTTGGCATTTTATTTCGTTTTAAAAATATCTTACGTAAAATTTTGCTCTGTCCAAATGACAATATTTTTTATAAATGTCATTTCAACAAATAAAGAAATGAGGTTCATCATTAGAAGGTTGTCAATAATCTCTTTGTTATATTCGATACGTCATGTCATATTGATTAATAAGTAACTTGTAAAAGGTAATAAGTAACTTGATATGGCATTTTAGACTTTAGTGAAAGAAGTGTGACATAGAATCTAATTTCAAAACTGGTAAACCTTTTTTGACGCCGATAGTACATCGTTCGCTTTCTATCCGTCTTATATTACTCAGATTTGATAAAAACGCAATACACACCTAATTTCATATTATGATTATCCAATATGGCATCCAAGTCTTCATTGTTCCCAACCCCGACAAAAAGTAGATTGGGTATTGTCTTATGACGTTTAACATGAAGCGGGTTGAATTGTTGAAGGAAATCATTTAACATTTTCTTATCCGGCAACACCGGACGACCCAGGATCTGGAGAATTGAAGTTTAACTAAGACTGACAACATCCACGGCTTCTCATTGGCTTCCGTTTTGAATTTAAAACAATATTTACCCGTACATAGTGCGTCACAAGATCCCGTGGATTTTCATTACGTCTACCCTGCATCACGAACTTGACAAAATCATCATCCTCATAAAGAATCTTCTTTATATACTGAAAAAGATGTATTCATTGCAAGGCCATTATTATCTATGAGGGTTTCAATGAACATGCATTAAAAATATATTGATATAGTATGTCCCGATATTTTTGAAATGTGTGATACAAATATGATTAGCGCCATCTACCGGTCACTAGCGAAGTCGCTACAAGTCGATGTACTTACAGATTTATAACTCGGGAGTAATATGTTTAATTGGGTGCGAATAAACTTTATCAGTTTCCTTTCGTCCATTGGCGTGGATCTTAGCAGCTCTGTGAATTGTTCTTTCGTTGCGTCATATTTTGCTTGCACCACCTTCTGTCGTGCCTGAATTTTAATATTAAAATTATTAATTAGATCAAGAATTAATTATAGATTCCAATTACCTCTTCAAGTTCAGCATTTTCCTCATTGCCATTGTTTTGAGCTAGTTTTCTTTCAGCCAGTTTCTCTGAGTAATCAGCTACACCTAATTCTGGATCCTGACATACCGCCGTCATCTGCAATATATAATTTTACATTCCAGACATAAAAAGAACTTCCTTATTGATATTCAAACCATGGGCACTGTAAGGAACCTGATCTAACCTAAAAAACTTAATTATCTAGGTACTAACTACAATACTTAATACCTGTAAGAAAGTTCACACTCGACAGTCATCAGGCGAACATATCATAAACATGCAGGTATAGGGTGTGGATGTAACCTATTTGTATGAAAAAATTAACCGGGGTGAGACCGCGGGTATAGTTTGCTAGTTACAGATTATTTTAGACTGCTACACCCATGATTCAAGCATGAACCCTCTGAGGTCAAATAAGACCACTGTGGGTCTAAAATCTTAAGTTTGTCAAAGCAAAATCAAATAACAATGGCTACTCCCAAGGTGATCCCAAACATGGCTAACATACTCCAAACAGTCACAATTGATAGAAGTAAAAATGCATTATTACCTTTCCAAATATATCGTCTAACATTTGATCTAGTTTTTTCCCGATATAATTTTTCACAATCAACAGATCCGCTGCAAATTATAATATTAATAAGTATATAAACACCAAATCTAGTATACTTTAAGCTAGTGGTTCCCAAATTGGGAGTCACGAGATGCTTTCAAGATGTCTAAAAGATAAAAAAATTTAAAACACTGTAAATGTAAAAATGAAGATTGAAGCAAATATAAAAAGTTATAAATTAATACTAATACGATAAAACGTAGAAATCAAATTTTATAGCAATGAAATATTAGTTAAATGGAGGTACAAGATTCATCCCATATTCCCCTTTTATGATTGTATTGTTCGTATCCTGGTACATTGTATATGTATTCAGAAATCAACTTTATTGTTAAAAATAAATCGCTACTACCATACCTGTCTGAGCCGAACTTGCTTCCAATTGTCTATCAATCCTCGCTTTAACTTTATCCAAGAGCTCCTTATCCCCACTGAAAGGATACGCAGCTCTGTAAGACTGAATTAAATATTCTAGTCCAATAACATTTTTTCCGATCATCGCCTTACGGATTCTCTCTCGCACCTCTATTTTAACTAATTTTAAAGACTCTGAGTTTAGAAACATATAATCGTACGGGGGCTCCGGGAAATGCATACGCATTTCCTTCATTATATGTCCAAGCCCTAATTCTAAACGTCCAAGTAATTTAACTGATGGTTCACCATCCTCATGCAGTACATAATCTTCTTTCTTCTTCTCATTTGGTGTTTGCAACAAGAATCTTCTCTTTTTCGGTCCAAACTCGGGCTGTGGTTTCCACTTATTAGGGAATCTATCTTGATTGTTCCGTTTTCTGTTTGGGTTTGGTCTCAAATTTAGCTTTGGACTTTGGTATGTTATCACATTTTCGTCAATAGGGGGTGGTCCTGGTGGTATTTGTTGCGGATGCATAAAGTCTGTTGGTTGTATCTATAATGCATTAATATAACAAATAAATTAATCAGAAAGTCATTTTTATAAATATATGATCATTGTATTCCTGAGGAACACCTAAGATAGGATCAAGAATGCTACTTTTAAGAACTAGCCTTACATAAGAAAGAAATTCATAACATGCCGTATATCATCTTACTAATATAAATCATTGAGGACCTACACTAATTAATTTATGTACAAACAATAATTGACGAGTTTCTTGTAGTCTTGTCATCTGCCTTTCCAAAACCATAATAGAATCTAAAGATGAGCTAGTGCACACACATAGTCCCAATGATAATATTTTCACTTAATTAAATAACAATTTAAAATTCGAATGTGTAATTTTCATAACATATGCAGTAATACAATTGTTTTATCTTATTTAGAATATTATTTTTATAACAAGTTTACTCTCAAACGTTAAAAAGAATACCTGGACATGAGGAAACTGCCTCTGCAGCTCAATTTGGTTCCATTGTGCTTGTATATGCTCCTTTTTCCTATTTAAGTTGTCCAATTCCTTTTCAAATTCCTAAAGAGAATATTCACAATATTTCATAATTCGACACATATTTTAAGCACATTCTCTCTTATATATAAAGTAAATAGCATTTTTTTGTTATTAGTACACACACAAAGCGTAGTAAAAATATTGTTTTTATTAATAAATAAATAAAAACTTAGCTGCATAGATATATAATTGAATATATTCGAAATAGAACTTGTAACTCACTTGCATTTGATTATGAGGTGTATATCGGTTCATCATATGTGTAATGTTTGTTTAATTTTGATTATTAATCGAAGTGATATTTGATAATTTCTATTAAAACTAAAAACACCGACGACACTGAAAAGCAGAGCTGACAACTGGCGAATAACTGACTTGTACACAGACAAATAAATCAATGTTGAAAAAAAAACTCAAAAGAAGGTATTCGTATAAAAAGAAATGTGTGATATTTCATTGGTTAATTTAACTATTCATATTTTTTTTAAGGAAATATTCTTTATAATAATTTCCGAGCTTAGTATCTAGCTGTTGTCTATTATATATTACGATAATTTTAGAACCTATAACCTTATATAGGTGATGAGTTGAATTTTGAAGCATTATTAATTTTTTATTTCGGCTGTGTATGACCAATTTTTAGCTAATGTCAAATATTTTTCTCAATTCAAGGTACACTCATTTTTCATCCAATAAAATTTATCACCTTATATTTATTAGATAGCTCCAAAGAAGGTGTATAATATAGCCGACGAGATGGAAGCTGAAAGAAAACGGCTCGAAGACGCCGCGCCTAAGAAACGGCGAGCGTCATCACTATTACGTGCCGCTGCAAATGTTTAAAACGTTAATATTGTCTTAAAATTCATTATCTTTTATATCAACTGATATTGGAGTATACTTCTTTAGTAAATAGCAATCATAACAATACCAAGTATTTTGAAAACAATAGCGTCAAATTCTTGTTTTATATACTTGAAAATAAACCTACGATATGTCGACAATCTTCAAATGGATACAGATTGAACTGGAAGAAACAATCATCAGAAAGGGATAACTATATTCTTATTGTGTCAAAGTTGAGGCATGTGTGAAAGGGATGCAGATATCTCCTTTGCCGTTTACGACACGATCGTTTCTATTTCTATCGCTTATATACCTACAAACGCTGTATCCATTTGAAAATCGTCGTGTGTGCATAAACCTCGTCGCTTTAGACTAGTATAGTTAAGAAAATTATTAGACTTTTAAATCATTCCAGGTGGAGGACGACATCGTTGAAGCTGTGGAACCACCGAAGTAAATCTCAAGCAAAAAAAAATATGAAAGAAATACTCAAACGGATATTACTTACAAAATAAAACAAAATTAACACACTCAAGTAGCTTTATTTAACTTAATTATATACTATTCATCCTAGAATCAAACATAATTAACATTCCAATATGTCTGCCTACGCCTGTAGGGTCAAATAACACCAATGATAAATGACTATATGGCCATAGTCGTTTCCTTTTATTTTCTCTTACTTCTGTAATAAGAAAAAAACACACTAAAGTCATGATTTCGATGGAATGAAAGGCAACTGAATATATATTTTATTTACTATAATTATTTGTGTTTCTGAATAAATAATAAATAGTGAATAAAAAAGGGGGCGTCCATAAATTACGTGAGGTGTTTTTTAAAATTTTCTATCCCTCCCTCCCCTCCTGGTGAGATGTCGTGAGATTTTATTCAACATTCAACAGATTTTTCAAAATGTGGATTTCTTATGTAAACGCGTTGGATTGTTATTGTAAAAAGACAAGAAAAATTTGGTTCGTGCTTTTATTTACGACTAGTTAAGACTAGTAATCAATATTGCTGAGAGTTATAAGTTTTGGTATAAAACAAATATGGTGGTTTGACAGTCAGTAGATGTATAACGTCGAAGTATGAATGAAATTATTTTCTTTCGAACGAATTAGTGAATGATCTTAATCGTATTACGATTACGCTTAAGATTAAATCTTAAGCATGTACAATCTGGATTAAATGGACCAAAATAGTTTTTTTTTTGTTTCAATCAGAAAAAAAATTGCATATTTGCCGAACCCCCCCACTCCCCCTCCAACGTAGATAATAGATGAGATTTGACTCGACCCCCTCCCCCCCCTTAAAAATCTCACGTAATTTATGGACGCCCCCAAATGACTCAAGGTTAAATACTCAAGCACTATTACTTGAAGACATTTTTCGTCTCTCTCACGCTTAACATTTAAAAGAAAGACAAAAAATATTTAAAACACTAGCGTTTCAGTCTGACACTGATCCGATCAAAACAATTACGAAATTTATTGATATATTATATATTTGTCCTGATTACTATAAAACTAAACTCACAGTAAAAAAAAACAGATTTGCTTAACGGCTCATTCTGATTAGTCGTTAACTGCTTTCATTCTCTATCTACCAATGAAAATGCTTCTCCAAAACGGGAGAGGTAAAAACGCCCAATCCAAAAGAGCCGTGATAAACGTTCTTGTTACTTCTTCCTCTTGCTATTTCTCTCCAAAGATCTGGAGTATCTGCGTGGTGGCGAGAATTCTACGAAAAGAAAATATTTAATATAAAACGCTGCTTTTGATCCCTGGGACCTAACGGACTCTAGATTATCAAGGGATCTACAGTAACTGCCAGTATTTTACAATTATAAATCATCCCTCCTCATCCTTCTTCTGACAGGACATAAATATTGGAAAAATGTATCTGCCTATTAAATTATGATTGTCATCGTTAAGTATATCGGTATCACCGTGTGATTTAACAATTAATTTATGGTAATAGATAGAAATAGGGACTCTTGTTGAAATGTGGGAAGTTCTCGTGCCCCACCCCATGTAAAACACCATGGTCTTTTATTTATTTACTATTAATGTTAAAAAAAGAATCTGACGACTGCGGTTTAGCATCTCACTATATTTTAATTCGTTTAAAACACGCGAATAAGTGAAGACGGTACGTAAAAAGAACTTACTTCTTCCGTAATAAGGACGTCGATGGTCGTCATTCACACGCACATCGAGATGGTCACGCTTTCTCTGATGACGCGCTGCAACAATTGATATTAATAATTATCTTATTTTCTGAAGTACTCAAACCCGGAACAAGAACGTAACAGCAGCTATCTTTAATATGCTAGCTAAGAAAAAAAAATCAAAACTGGACCCATAGTAGAAGTGACTCAACAGACCAAGAATTTTCTAAGACTAACCCAGCGAAAGCCACAAGAGAAATTTGCTTTACCCGCTACCCACACTGTTTCTCCTATAACAACTGGTTGTCTGAAAGAAATTACTTCTAGCGATAAGATCACGAATTTCTCCGAGCTTGTGTTTTGTGTGTTCAATTGTAATACCTTTACTTTGCTTAGACTTTAAAGCAATAAAGGATTTGTTATTACCCAAACAAGCCAACGCAACTGCAGATGCCTGTTAAAAAAAAACGACATGACTGGACGACGGGCATAACTGTAATAAGAAAGAATTTTATATTCCAGACACATCTGCAAGGCTTTAAAGTCAGAATTACAGCAGCTACGTGGTTCACTCCACATAACAACTGCTCTAGCACTGGCAAATCAGCAAATCCTGTAATAAATTATATTGTTAAAGATCCTATACTTAAGTCGACCCTTTCCACTCCAAGCCTTTTTTTCTTTTTATTCCACCAGCTCCACGCTAAAATTGCGTTTTTTAACTTTTAGGGGTTTTTTCGTATTTTGTAAATAAAATTGTTTTTTTCTTATATGATAAACTTTATTTTATGAGCAATTACAGAATACTATATTATAATTCTTAATTCTAATCTTTATAATCCCTTTTAAAAAACCCACCTTTTTTAAAATTGTCTGCAAAAAGAAGTTTTACATTATGTCGTGTGTCACTCGACATTGGAGTGGAAAGGGTTAAGATAAAATCAATCTAGAGGTTATAAATTTCTCCTTCCTAATCTGCAACCAGAGAACTAAAAACTTTCCACCACTAATCTCCAAACAGAGAACTAAAAACTTTACACCACTAATCACCAAACTTAACTGCAAAAATTCCTACTTACCTAAAAATGCAAACCATGATTTCGACCAAACTCTAACCAAGCCAAGCCTCTTGAAGCTTAGCCGATCACTCAGTAGTTTAAATTTCTGTGTTCTAATTTAGTATACAATTAACATCCCTACCTATCCCACTCAGTACGCCAATCCAAGAATTAGTACCGTCAGTGAATCTGTACATTTTCTCCGCATTTCATTGAAACTAAATCTTCTAAATAGACAACCCTGAAACATTCGATAAAACAAATCATAATTTCAAAAAAAAAAAATTGGACTTGACATGTATGAAAAATTTCAACTGAAATTAGAACTGATGCTGCAGCTTACTGGATCAATGAAGTGCATGTTAAATTTAAAAATTTATTAAATTTAATTTTAAAAATATTAAATCAAATAATGTTCTCATTATTAAAATTCTTACCAGATATTTCAGGAGATTGCGTTAAAATTCTTCAGCAATACAAAACCAATGGCAACATGGTCACCGTCAGCAAGCTTTACCTAAAAATGCTTAATAAAAATATAGAAATTATCCCAAAACAATCACGCACCTTCATCATGCCAATACGCGGTCCAATTGTAGCACCACAAACCTATTCTGTATTAGGGTTCTCATACTGGAATAATAAATGACGCAAATAAAACAAATAAATGAAAGTAAAAGCAATATGTATTTCATAACGACACCAAATCAAAAGACATTCGTCACTATAATACTCTTATCTAACTTAATCAGAATCTAAATCCATATTGGTAACAACATAACTGTCATCATCCAAGCCGCATCTGCTTAGAAAACGTTTAATATTCGGACAATCATGCCTAAATTTAATGTAACACTTTTGATTACCAACATTAAAACCTAAACCGAAGTCACGCCTATGAAGAGTGCGCACCGACTCTGCATCTATATCAAGCTTTATGACTAACATAGAATTATTACTTTCAGGATAAACCGCATCAACAACTTTCCATCTATCAACATTGATCCTCATTCCGACAGTGGCATTAGCTACGATCTTTAATATTTCCGCGGGATTATAGGATCTTCTCGTAAGTAACGAAGGTATATCAGCAGTTACTCTTAACAACTGCACCTCGTCGTTCTCGTCTTCAACAAGGACGATCCTACGACCACTGACAATTCCAAAGAAGCGATAATTGAACCAATTCCGCGACATCTTATTCTCTGGTAGAATCACTAAATGTCCTGGTGGTGAATACCCACATTTAACAAAGTCCGTCTTACAAACCACTTTGTTATACATAAGGTAGTCATACAGCGTCTGCAATATCTTATCTTTAATTCTCTTCGCTTGTGTAATGTTACAAGTGGAATCCTCCAGCGACAGTCGCATCATCCCCTCATCTGTCATGATCGGCAATGAAGCATTTTGTAATAACGACGCATACTGTTGCATCGAAAGACCATCAGAACTATAAAGCCCTGCATCGAACTTCGCTGGATCGATGGCTGAAGTCTTCATCAGGACAGTTACCTTTTGGAATTCGTAACTCAATTGCATATTGTACTTCTCCAAAGCTACCTTCGATGATGGCGGTATGTCCACATAGATTTGAATACCTTTAAATGAGACTATTTGCTTCACCAATTTCCACTTACCTATGTTAACGCCTTCAAGAAATTTATTCTGTAACTTGAGTTTCTGAAAGGGTTCCAACTGCCAATGGCATGAATCTTTTAACAGAATACTTGCACGCTCGAACCAGAGCTCATCTTTCGTATAAGGAATGACGCCGAAAGATTTGAAACGTGTGAAATCTACATCCATAAGCCATTTATAAGACATCTCGTCTTCAGCTACCAATTCATAACGACAATTGGTCTGAAGCCCTTTGAACGTGACAGTCGGAGACCATCCCGAATCGCCAGACGCGGAAGCTTCAAAAATACGACCAACTACAAAATCTCGTATATGGTCGACTTCTGATTTGGTAAAAGGGGAAAAGTCTATTTTACACAAACTTAGTTTAGAAGCAGTTTGATAGTTAGAAGTAGTCGGTTCTAATGCAAATGGGTTTGGAATGGCATTTGCAGTCATTCCGACACGTGTCATGAAATTGGTGAAAACCGATGGATTTGGGTTCGAAATACTGCCTATATTAGCAACCTGCACTGGTACGACTGGTGCCACAGGAGGGTGAACACCAGGAAACTGCTGTAAACCTTTCAACTTTGCAATAGACGGTGTCCCTACATCCCAACCTGAAAATATTTTATTTTGGGATGTAATTAGCTTTATATACATTCTCTTATTCGTCTGCCATATTCATATAATTATTGCCAAAGAACTTACGTGATATATATGACCTCTTTTTGCCGCAGACAACTGTAAAGATTGAATAAAGGATTTTTGCACAAACACTATTAGGTTTCTAATATAAAATAGTGAATATTTATTCTTAAATGAACTTCTTTAAATATCAGAATTGTTCAAAAGGTTATCTAATATAACTCTATGTATAAAAATAATAACTTATTACCTCCACCTGAATTCTTGAGACGTATAACATCACCGGTGCCACCTGCTAAGATGTCATCAAATATTCTATCTTCATCTACAAAACTGATCGCCTTCGAGAATGCTGTATGGATGTCCTTGATTGGCAGATCACGGTCTCCCAAAATATTATTCAGCAGTTTTGTAATGGCAATCATCAATTTCAGTGATATCGCTTTATATAGATTGGACTTCGGCTTGACCTGATGTCTAACGAGCACTCTTCTTGCTATTCGCTCACTTACTTTCTCTCGATAAAAGGCATCGGGGCCACTGATTTCACGTTCACTCTTACAATTGTAACTCGGTTCCCGTTCACTACCACTACGTGCATCTACCTCAAGTGACGCCTTTTTACCCTCATAATATTTTCTCTCAACGAATGCTTTATCTTGATTTCTAGCTAAGTTTTCAGAACGCTGAATAAATTCACTCCTAGAGGGCAAATTGTGTGGTTTGAAGTCGGCTTCTTTGAATTCATCTATATGTTCCCGCATATTTCTTTTTTCAAAATTCAGTGCGGCACTGCGCCTCCTTTCAGCATCAAAGTCATCAAAGGTGCGTTTTTCTCCCCAATTATTTTCGCTTTCGTGGGGCACAGGTTTGTTGTCAGTCCACGAAGGCGGTGATGGTGCATCTTCTGGGCACGGACTATGGACACGCGGCTTCAGCTGAGACCAAGAACCATGAGGCGAATGCATTCGTTCTTTAGAGAAATGTGGCCGACGAACCGGTGATCGAGAGCGTGACCTTGATGGAATGCGAAGAGATTGCTTGACATCTTGACGAATATAGTCTTGGCTATCGCTCAACCCGGTATTCGGCTCCCAAGGTAGTTCTTGTCGAAAATTTCGATCTTTTACAGTCTGCAAATCGGAAAAGTTATTGGAGAATAACATAATACAGTACAATACGATGGCACGATCCGATTTTATTTTATAATAACCAGGCATATGGCCACACTGCGTCTGATATTAACTAGTCTTTATAAGTGAAAGCAACTGTTACAGAGACAACAGTTGTCGTCACTATTTCTGCTTAAGAAGACGAATGTACACCGTCCATATTGACAGGGTATATTCCTCTACAACAGGCTACTTCAAAGCTGGGGGCAGGGAGGCTACTCAGGCATATCCGAAGTTTCATGATACAGCCGTCACCTCTGTAGCTTACGTGAATTTTGACATATAAGCCCGTAAAAATTCTTGTCAAATATCCGTAAAATAAGCATTGTGTGGCTTATCCGTCGCGACGTTCGCGTCGCTGTCAAATCCGTAATTTCGTGAATGATTACGTAAGTGTTCCTGAGTAGGAAACGTCGGTATTTTTGTCCGAAGTGCGCCTGAGTAGCCCCCCTGAACCCGAAACGCAACTGGGTCACTTCACGGGTGTTAAGCTTGAAAGTGGCATCACTACCTTGACACGGCATATATTAATAATCATAATCAGGCTCTCTAGCACAATTAATCCCGTTTTTTTTTTATACTAGAACCACTGAATTAAAGTACACAACAAAGTAACACTGGTGCAGAATTTAACATAAACAAACACTATTATTTCGTAAATCCACCAAACTGAGAAAATAATCCTTTTCCATACAAGTAGGCTTTATATATTTACGAACAATTTAATTTTCAGTGTACTTAACCTCAATATATAGCAGGGGTGTCCAAACACCTCGATAGTCCGAGTCAGTTGTTCAAAATTTGATATTTTTCGCGAGCCGCAATTAAATATATATTTAAAAAGCGTTGCGCTTAATCTTTCAAATTTGTCGTCAGTAAATTAAGACATTTTAAGGAACGATAATAATTTTTTAAAATATAATAGCACAAAAATAAAATTCTGAATGGAATTCGGGTACATTTATCGAGAGCCACAAATAATCCTTCAGAGCTACAGGTTGGCCACCTCTGGTATATAGCAATGCTAGTAATAAATTAAACCGTCCACGCACTTCAAAAGTATAAATCAATGCCATGCTGTACCTCCATCAACGGCACACAGCTCACTCTTTTCATTCTTATGTATACATGCTTTAAACTTGCTCTATTTTTTTCTTACTAAACACCAATCCTAAAATTCTTGGCTACTTAATCCAACACAAAGGCTAGCTTCGATGTCATCCCACTAAATCGACTTTGTTCATTGGCCCATTTATTTTCATTTCTGAATTCGATTAAAGAGAACTTGATATAATAATCTTTAGGGGGTCCGAAAAGTAATGCCGCTTTTTTATATTAAATTCAGAAATAAAAAAGATTGAGTTTGCTGTCTAGTGTGCAAATTTTCAATGCCGGATCGATAAAAATCAACTGATTTTTTCAAAATTTCAAATGTTTTATAGTATTGTAGTAATTGAATTAAATAAAAATCCGATGGTACGAGTTTAGCGAATGAGACAGTACCTCCCATTCTAGTTCATTATTTAATTCCTCTCTTGCATTATCAAGGTGGAGAATAACGCCCCTTTCTATTGACAATCGCTGGACACTATCCAATTAAAAACCAATTTACTTGATTCAGTTGTGGACAGTGATA
Organism: Tineola bisselliella; assembly: GCA_028551675.1. Taxonomy (NCBI): domain Eukaryota; kingdom Metazoa; phylum Arthropoda; class Insecta; order Lepidoptera; family Tineidae; genus Tineola; species Tineola bisselliella. Next base: position 274,538 of record JAPWLS010001076.1, on the reverse strand, counting down.
GTCTGCAACTACAGTTTGTCCAGGTTTCAACACTCCAAAATGCATGAACAAACACACAAAAACGTCTTCTTGGTATACGAACCTAACTCAGCAGTACTTCATACCATTTCATTTGGAGAGAATCACTGCCTTGTGTTTTGGATTATCTTATATTTTTTCCGATTTCTGCCAATTTCTCTGCTTACTTTACCAATCAGCTGCGAATATTCTTGGACGGACAACCAATGTTGGTTGAAGGTGCTCAGCAATTCTTCGATTAACATAGATTTGTTTCCACTTCCGCTCTTAACATGTCATTGTCTACAGTTGTTGATCTTCTCAGAGTCACAAAGATCTTAGAAAACTGCCTTAAGCATTTACAAATGTCTAATGTCTTCAGATAAACATAGCAAATGTTGCATTACTACCCTTTCGAAACTCAAAAAGCATACAAAACTAAGTATGAGAAGAAGTTTCTAGTATTTGACTGGCCATTACAATCCAAATTGTAAAAAAGGAATATTTAACTGTTTACAAATCAACGAATCGCTATAACCTTAGAATATAGCCACACACGACTTTCAAGAACACAATGAGCTAACAAATGACAATCAAACATTGGCATGTGCAGAAACTTCATTACTTTCCGGACCTCTATTTAATATTATTTCTACCCTTCTCTTCCTCTTTCCTTACTTCTGGATGTATTTACTAAGCTCTCTTCTATGACAATCACATTGACTCTTCTTTACATCAGTGACATTGTGTTCAATATAGCAGAAATCTTGAATCTTGGAATTTCACCTCACTTATTAGCAATTTAAACAAATGTAAGACTTACCGTTTCCAATCCAGATCTCTCATAAGCATCCCTGGGACCTTTTAAAGCTTCGCTGTTCATAAAAATGGGAGTCGGTGAAAACCTTACACAGAAAATGTACAATTATACTCTAATTTGAAACTTACTAACATGAAATTAACATATGTGTAAATGATTAATAATACCTGTCAACATCACCAGGATTTCTTGACCTCAAATCTTGACCAGAACGACGTCGAGGAGTATTCTGCCATTCAGGACTTGTTGAGTTGTAATCTTTATCAACAATATCTGTGAACCTGGATTTTCTTTGTGGTGGACGAAACTCATCATCATGCCTTCTTATAGGAGAATCATGTCTTTTTGATGAATCTCCTTTATCCAAATTACGAGAAGAACGCTCTTTTGTAAAATCGTCATATCCATGGATGTCGTCCATTCTACGAGGAGAGTTCATTCTGCCCAAGCTCCTTTGAATTGGGACAGGTGAAATTTTTCCATCTCTATTTGTACGTATGGGCGTCCAATCACCTCGAGGTGATCTTTCTCTGTAAGATGATCCTCTATAATTTTCGTCAATTCTTCTATATACATCATCAGAATCTCGAACAGGTGACCTTCTTACATCAATTTCCTTTCTTTCATCAACAAATGAAGGAGAAAATCTTCTTCTGGCATTTGACATACGAGAAGGCGAGTCTCGATTAAATCTGCGAGAGTCCTCCATCGGTCCCTGAGGAGAGATCCCTCTCACGTTACCTGGTCGTCTGTCAGGCGAGTTTCTTCCTTCATTCCGACTACGATTCCAATTACCCTCACTCTGACTGTGAGAATACCTATCACTCATTCCTCGATGTGGAGAATTTGCCCTACCAATGCTCCTCGGCCTTTTACTCTCTCTGTATTCCATATCTTCCTTCAGAATTTCATACGAAGGTCCGTCTCTCCTGATATTTTCATTTGGCGCTTTTCGAAAATCACTTGGACCTTGGTGATTCGATGGCATACCCATTACACCTGGCCCGCTATTAAAGTTATCCGCTTGAAATTGATTATAATTCTGTGATGATGGCCCTATTCTACCCATGTCATTTGATTTAATAGGTACGTCTTGAATCCCCTCCCAATGAGGTTGCATCGGTCTATCATTTTGAAATCTAAGACCTTGCGAGTTAACTTGTTCAATAACATTCACCAGATTAGAGACTGATGGATTCAACTGTAAGGGTGGCCACTCATTATTGAGCAACTGACTTTGCTGTGGCACAAACGGTAGCTGGAAATTGATATTATTCAATCAAAACTAAATATTCTATATAAAGTTTTAAATATTTTAAATAAACAATTATATTGTCTGCAATTCACATGCTTGAAAATCTCTTCAAGGTTCTTTAAACTAATATTATTGACAACCCTTTGCACTTGAAGTCGCCTTTACACAGACAGACCAAAAACTCGAGATGTTTTTGAAGAATTCCTTACCTTTGAGTTGAAGTAATTACACACACAAATTCAATAAAAAAATCAATACCAAGCTAAGAATCACCTCTCAAGTGCAAAGGTTGGTTGAAAATTTATTATACCAATTGAAAGTAGTAGTAAGTCAAGAAAAAGACCAATAAAAGTTTGTGCTAATACATACGTTATTCCAAGAATTGTTAGACGGCTCGTGGGGTATGACAGGCTGCGGCCCAAAAGACGGTCCCGCATTCGTGGGAGCTTGATATCCTTGAAACTAATAAGACAATTATAATTCTCTTACCACTGCAGAAACTACTACTAGATTTGTAATTACGTAAAAATAGAGTAATCCCTGTATAAGGATAAATATGTAAGGTCAACTTGTAGTGGAACACAAGCATCGCCTAGTGTGGGATCATTGAAAATCCAAATTTTAAGTCATGTCAAAAAAGTATAATAGAAAATAACTGATACTTAAAAGAAAACCACTATTGATAACACTAGTTTACAAATTAAAATAAAAGTCATGTCCTTTCAATGTATTCCATATCGTTGTATTTAGTAGTAATAACTAAACGCAAACATATATTCATTTTATATCTATCACGTCTATAAATCAAGTTCTTATTACATCTTATTTTCAAACTACCCATAAGTTGGTTTCGATTTTATTTTAAAATTTTATTGCTGTGTAGTGTTTAGTTAAATAAATATTTGTTTTTACAATGTCAAAAAGGTTGTGTAAAGTACATCCTGATTGCTTTTGTTATGTGTGTGGTGAATTTGTAATATCTAAAAAAGGATATCCCATAACGGAATCACTTAAAGATGCATATTTTGGTTATTTTAAAATGACCTGTTAGATCTTTTTTATAATTTTTCTGTAACTCAGTGCACCTCAATTGTTAAGAAAAAAAACATTTCATTTGAAGGACAAAAACCTTGTAAACTAGTGTAATCAAACTAAGCCAGAATTGTACCTACTAACATTATCTTAACAGGCTATGATTGATGACTTTCTTTTGTTATTTCTTCTCATCATATGCCTTTCTGAAACCTCATAGATTCTGACTACGCACAAGAGCCTATGTGAAATGGAGATGACTATTTCTACTACTCTTATATGCTACTACTAGTAGCTGTATCAGCATTTAAAAATAACCGGTTGTCTGTAAAGTCGGTTTACTGACGATAGTTGAACGTGACAACATCTTAAGAAAATACTGATGGAATGGTAGCATTTTTCAAAAGAAAATTTTAATTTCATTTGTTTAATAGATTTGTATGTATATAGAGAAGGAGGTAATTGGAAATCACAATGAAATTGATCAAGATCACTTCAAGCCTTACATGGAACGCCTCAGAGCGAGGTAACGCCGCATGAGTAATGTTTTTTCGTGCGTGCAGCCGGCTCAATCAAATTATAAGACGTTGTCACGTCAATAAAGGATTTAACTTATTCAAAAATCATATTACACGTTAGATGTATATCTTACTGATAAAAAAGCTTGGACATAATCTATGTCATTTTATGTTTACCCTTAGGTATACAATAGGATGACAATGCCCCTATACAGCAGCTATTCTTCTACATCATAGTAGATTTATTATATATTATTATGACATTAGTACGTAAGTGGACAATGCCAGTATACAGCAGCTAAATCAAATTGATAATTATTAAGTTAATAAATTTATTTCATTTATATTTATATATGTATTGACTAAAATATATTACGTATATGTATTACTAAAAGTAAATAAATAAAAAAAAAACTTACATTATCCTGCATCGAGGGCATCTGGTAATTTTGATTATTTGTATTATTCCACGTGTTGATTTTCGGTTCTTGGGGTAACTAAAAATAATAAAAATAAAACTATCAATTTTAATTTAAAAAAATTCGTCCACGCACTAGCTGCACTCTTTTGTTTTATTTTGATTAATGGACCAAAATAGAATATTTATACTCACTTCAACGTTTCCAAATGGTCGTACATTAAACACATGGTCATGTACTTTCAAGCCATCGAGTTTTCTTAAAATTGTAAGCGCTTGTTGATCGTCCACACAACCCACTCGCACTCGCTTCGTTTGACCTTTAGATTCTTCATCTATCATAAAGCGATCAAGCAAATAGTCCTTCACTTCGCATCTGCTCGATATTATTGATTTTAACTCGGCAAATTTCATCTAAAAAGTTAGTTTGAATCATTTGTAAGACATTTTAAAATGAAAGTAACATAACATACCTTCAGAGGGATTCCATGGATTATAAGCATCATCTTGCTGAATTTTTCTACAACAAATTATGCTTTAGAATATATGTCAGATACAGATTTTACATTATTCGTTTATTACGCTTTCTCCCTTTTACAACTCAATACGAAATGTAAAAGAGATCAGAAAGAAATGTATAAAAGAACACAGAACAAACGAGCACGCAAACAGCGATCAACATCTATATTCTATAAAGTAATATTGACCACAGACAAGAAAAAAGATGGAAAACTATAATTTAGTTTAGCTTAATTTTAAAAATATAATTAAATGATAAAACATGTATCGTTGAAGGACGAGCTACGCCGTTGGGTTAAATTATTTAAATTGTATAAATAATAACGTGTGATTCTTAATATAACTTCTAAAGGTCTCGAACTTCTAAATCACACTGTTGTCTGATAATCTGTAATTATCTAGCACAAGAAAAAGTAGCTTTTAAAGGAGATAAATAATAATAAAAATTGTTCAATTTATTATGTATAAAAATTTTGTCACATAAAAAAGCAATCGCCCCTGTACAAGGTTCAAAAATCTATATTACTGGGTGGGTGCCCTGCTTACTGAATTTAATATATGAAATTGAAATAAATTATTTTATTGTAATTGATAAATTATCAACAAATCTAAATCATTTGCTTTGACGACATAGTCTGCATTAATATTCTATTAGTCTGTGGTGAGGGTTATGTTTAACTTTATTGATTGTTATGGATTTACGTGTGTATTAAAATTTCGTATTTTTTTGTTAGGATCTTGATCAAATACTCTATCAGCTTCTTTACACATCTGAGGACATTAACAAAAGAGTTTTTAGATATTAACGGAGATTGCTCTATCGGTGTGATGTGTTGAAAGGTCTCTCAAAGTTTTGCTAAACGACCACAAACCTCTGCAATAAAAAAAATGGCACTAGTTATTAACAATTTGCCTAAATGTGTAAGTTTATTTCTTGAGACATACATCTTCTGTGTTAATACTGATTGATTTATATATATTGCAATATATTTACAGATGTTTTATAGAGACATAAAAAACCTTATACGGGATAGGTGTGGCGTAAATGATGTTTCTTTAGAAAATTTGAAGGAGAGCACCAATGGAAGACAGGTCACGGTGCAGGTGAAAGAAAATGGTGACGCTGCCATTTTGATGAGGACTTTTAATGGCATGTACCTTATGGGGAACCAACTATTTGTCGAGCTAAAACCTGTATGTATTTTACTTTAAATAAAATTAAATAGTCTGTTAATTAAATTGTAATGGTTGAAAGTATTTGTTTTTTAGCATGATTTTAACATGTACATCTTCGTGTATATGTGATTTTGGCATTGAAAACTGTTATTATTGTCTTACGGCAACAAATTTAATATTATCGTGAACATGTTTGGTAGATTTTAAAATCAAAGTTGCTGGGGTCTTTGGAGTTATTTCCTTGCAATTTGGTATTAATAAGTAGCTTAGTGTAAAGATAAGAGTGTACCCTGTCAATCTGGACATGGCATGATTGTCTTCTCAAGCTGGCATTGCAGAGGTGACCTGCATGCAGATGTTTGTTGCTACTCATAGATTCCAGCTGAATATTATGTGACAGGTTGCTATATAAAAAAAATAAGTCAAATAAGTTACTAGTGTTTAGTAACGAATCATGTTCTAGCTTTTAGTGACAAACTAAGTATAGAAGTCAACAATTGATCATTGGAAATTTTCAGAAAAGGTTGTGTATACTACTATACGTGCATTTTGTTACGGACAAGCCATTCACTGCTCCTCAGCCTAAATGTTGTTAATCTAAATACATGTGTTATATATATATTACTTATTATTTTTATATATTGTATCACCGTTCACACAGACAAAGGTTAGCTGCTAAATAGTATCAACGGCATTAAGCTCACTTATACCACCACCAATTTTGTGTGCAATAAATAATTTATTATTATTGTTACTGCATACCCCAGTCTGGTGTTTGAGATTCTATTTGTTCAGCATTTACTGCAGCTGCTTAGTGTTTCCTAGGAATGTCGAGTGGGATTCCTGTGGGTTTTTATGGCAGCACAGAACAAACGACAATTGTTGCGTTGGTGCTTACCTAATAATCTAATAAGCTGTCTTAGTAAAATCATCTCACGTCCCATCAGACTAAACTAAATATACTAATATCAAATACTTTAAGACTTTAAACACATTTTGTTTTGATAACATTTTATTTTGTTTTGATATAAAGTACCTTTAGTTTTTCTTATATATTAGCCTAGCATATGACCACACTCCGTCTAATGTTAAGCTGGAGTCAGGTCCATGAGTGGAGACAACTGTTACCACAGACAGATGTCCTCGTGCAACAGTCGCCTTCACTATGTCGGCTTGAGGAGACTAATGTGCTCTGTCTAAATTGACAGGGCACACTCCTTTAGTTATCCCGGCTACTGCCACACTGATCCTGAAATGTTCCATTTAAAAGTAGTGGTACTACTCTGGGATGGCATACTAGGCTAATAGTCATTTCCAGTCTACTTGCCACTCTACATGCTTATATTATACTATAGGCATTGAGCGACGAAAGTACATGTACGAAAGTTACATTGGTACTGGGTTGATGTTTGAGGGATTTGAACATGGGGGCTTTCAATCGTGAGTTCACACCCTCAACCACTAGGCTACGGCTGCTCTTAGTGGCGTAGCTTCTAAGGGGCTAGACGGGGCAGTGCCCCAGGGCCCCCAAGCCCCGGGGGGGCATTCGGACCCTGACATACAAACTATAAATTGAACAAGTGAAAATTTTTCCTACATTCGGAATATAAATAAACCAGATTCCAGGAACGCGGCTTTAATATTGGCAACTTATTTAAACAATACAAGGGAATTCCCAACAAGTTTCAAACATCTTTGTTTGAAACTTGCGGGAAACTCCCCTGTATTCTTAGTTTAGTATATAGTTTAGTTGGGCCCCTAGTTTATTTTTTGCCCTAGGGCCTTTGGTTACCTGACTACGCGGCTGGCTGCTCTTATAAGTTATGTAAACCAGTTGAGATAACACTGCTTGGATGGTATTCAAATCACTAACGAAGCGTATGAGATGTGTCTCTCTCAATTCCATCTTGGAATATTTGAAATAATTGTATTGCTGAACAAATTCAACCTTTGTTACAGGCACAACAAATTATTGTATCTGCCCCAAACGTACCAGCTCAGAATGCATGTAACTGGGGCAACCAAGCACAAATGCAACAGCCTGCATTCAATGAACGGAATATTTACAATGCCTCTGTAACAGACCACCATAATCGCAATAAAAATCGAAAACGTACGAATATTGAAGTAATTAGTTCGAGAAATGACGGTCGGACAAATTGTTCACAATATGAGGTTGGAGAGCCTCCAAAGTCACGTATCAAACGTGAGGAGACTCCAAATTTCTCATATAACAATTATTCTGATTCCCTTGGGGCAGTTTCCAAAAAGGAATGTAACTTTACCAAGCCATTTGACCATGTCACTCCTGTAAACCAAACTATAGGTTTGAGTAATAATGTGGTTGAGCCTCAAAGGCAATACTCATTTGATGGGATAAATAGCCAATTAATGAATTATATGAATACTGTAAATAATTTAATACAATCGTTTTCACCTAACGTTGATCCAATTAGACGGCAACCTATTCAAAATTTCCCCCAGCAATGTGGTGTCAACCCACTTACTGGTGATATACTTCTTTGTAATAATGTAACACAACAAAGTTACATTAACACAACAGGCCAAAGTATGAATAATATGACATTCCCATCGCTTGATTTGTCATCTCAAAGTATTAACTTTGCAGTAGCCCATATGCAACAGGGATTTACTAACTCTGGTGGGCCTAACAATGACAATGGATTTAGTAATGCTAGTGGCCCTAGTAATGTTAGTGGATATGTGAACGCCAGTGGATTTGGTAATCCTAGTGGCCCTGGTAATGTTAGTGGATATGTGAACGCCAGTGGATTTGGTAATCCTAGTGGTCCTGGTAATGTTGGTGGATATGTGAAAACCAGTGGATTTGGTAATGCTAGTGGCCCTGGTAATGTTAGTGGATATGTGAAAGCCAGTGGATTTGGTAATCCTAGTGGTCCTGGTAACGCTAGTAGATTTGGTTTCCCTAGTGGCCCTGGTAATGTTAGTGGATTTGGTAAACCTAGTGGCCCTGGTAACGCTAGTAGATTTGGTAATCCTAGTGGTCCTGGTAACACTAGTGGCCCTGGTAACACTAGTGGAATTGGTTATCCTAGTGGCCCTGGTAATGTTAGTGGATATGTTAAAGCCAGTGGACCTGGTAACGCTAGTGAACCTAACAAGTGTAGCAAAGGTGGAAAAGGTAATAAAAGCAAATTTTCTGAAAATAAACTATTAGAGAAACAACCTCCACAGAATTTTATAAAGAATATTGAAGTGACATCTAATACACGAAAATCTATGAAGAAGATACTGAACCGGGATTTCCATTTCAAACATGCGGCGACTAACAACATAGTACTTTCCATGAGTAGTTCGGATGTTAGGATACGTAATCTGCTGGAACGCACAAATGTAAAAACACAAATTAAAAAAATTATATTCTCAAATATAGAGAATTTGTTTACGGGTCGGTATGATTTGACCGTGGAAGCTATCCAAAAGCAATATCGTCAGATATATTTGCCTAAAGATGACTTTCAATTTGTGTTTGAAGTATCTAACGAGGTAGCCGAGGCGTCTGCGAAGGACGAATTTATTGCAGGTAGTGTCCGAAGTTACATATCTATATTATTTGGCCCAGAGACCTAGTCACAAGGTCATTGAGTTGGGATAATTTGTTACTCTTTCTTTGTACTATTCTCAGACTGCCAAATCTGCATAAGTGGTGGTAATCTAAATTCTATGAGTTCAATAGAAATTTTCAACTTGAGCCATCATAGAATATTAGTTACCCTAAATTAAATAGGCTTGATTATTAGCCTAGTATGCTATCCCTGGTGTAGTACCACCACTTTCTAGTTTAACATCCGTGGAGTGGGGTAACCCAGACGCGTGTTGGGGTCCTTTTTTAGTTTGGATGGCATACATTTTAAACTGGCTGATGGTTATCAACCAATTGAACCTGTTCAAACCGAATTTGGTTACACAGTGTGAGCTATAAGCTATCATGCTAGCATACAGGGGTAGGAACTGTCATGTCAGCAACCCTCGCTATGTGTGCAAGGCCCTAACTTTTTAACCGCATTAGGGTTAGATTTTTTCCCAAATAATTTTTTTTTAAATTTTTACTGTCGATAATTTGGTTTTTAATATTTCAGGACAAAATAAAGTTGTAGCACGACAAAATACCGCTGAAATACAAAAGAAAATTAAAAAACCTTACATGGAAGATATGATCAAAACTGTGAAAAAGAAGAAGGAAATCAAAAAACAAGGTAGATATGGTGTCCTTTTCAGGAAAAGAATTGGTTTCCTCTCCTTGAACAATGGTGGAAGTGAAGAATAGGCACGGACCACAGTTAGCTAATTTTTTTAGGCATGTAGGCAGTATGTACTATTTTTACCTTGATCATTATATTTGAACACACCAACTATTTGCTTTTATCATATACCTAGACCATAACGCCCCCTTGTGGGCGCTGAAGGCATAGAGGAGGACGGTAAAGGTTTTATTAAACTCCAGGCGAAACTAAATGTTATTGAGGTTTTTAAGGAAGGGGGGGGGGGGGGGCTACAAAATAACTAAGACGAAATAAGTTTGGGAACCTCTGACCTAAACCCATAAATTTAATCCCTATTCTCTCATGTACTGACGATTGCATTGATGTTTTGTGTGGTTTTATAGCAATAATACTAGGTTATAATTTAATTTATTATCTTTGTTTATTCTCTGTAGACTTAATTTTTGGATCAAAATAAAATTGTCCCGGGTGTATGCGCCTGCAGATTGCTTATATCCAAAGAAGAAGTAATTTCTGATTGGACTGTTGTCTGAATACTTGACGTTGGCAGAATTGTCTTTATCAGACCATTTAAATAAAGAACAAGAATTGTTTTATTTCCACAATAAATCTTGTTCTATCTACAATGACCAAATCACATTTAGGATTCCCTCATTTAAGCCTTCGTCGGGCGCCCCTCAAAAACTCCTTAGATCGGGAATCTTAAGATGAAAATCAAAGTCAATCTTTTTTATTGGAATGTTTAGAAATAAATTTTATACAAAAGTAATAGAGTTTTCTCCCCCTTTAAATCAGACTAAAAACTAAAAGAGTTCATAGAACCTATAGTTGCTGCCTGTGAGATCGGCCACGCCTGACGGAGGATTAATAACAGTCATTAATAATAGAAACTATAAGTTTCAGGGATTAATAGATATGGTTTAAATGAAGAGGAGGAGGCTGCATTGGATGCAGAAATGAAAAAAATTCACATTTGTGTAGGTTTTTGTTTTTGTATGTATTATGTTTAAGTTATTACTTGTAGTGTTAACCCTTTCGCTACCAACGTCAGCGTATGTGACGGACGTTCATTATTTTTATTTATTTATAAAGCCTACCTACAAAATTACATTAAAGCTACATATTATAAAAAGGACTACTATTACATAAACTAAATGAAATTTCAATCTTAGGATAGGACGGCATGCTCAAGATGATAAAGGGATAGATACTACACTTCTGATAAAATTACAAAAATACATAAAAATAAAAAAAAACAAGAACCAATTAGATGTAAGGAAGAGGGGAGAAAGAAAAAAACAAAAATTATCAAGTTATGATAAATGTTATATCAAGTTTTATTGTACTTCTACAATAGTTGGTATCTGGGCTGTAATGGTGGTTTTTCCCCTGAGATCCTGGTAGTGAAAGGGTTAATATCATTTTGACAGTTAGAATCATTAATAAAGACTTTGTCTAAGAACGTTGTTGGCTATGGCTTACGGTTAGGTGTAGATTTAAGATTAATGAATCTGAAACTGTTTGTTTTCAGGTAAGAGAAGCTTATAATCAGGTGAAGTTAGAAATTCCGAAGAAGAAAACTGTTTTACCAAAAGTTGATAATATATTGAAGCATACACTGGCGGTAGTTATTCTTCTTTCACGCTTGATCCTCCGCCATTGAGCGGTGATCCAGTCTAATATTTCTGCCATACTTTAATTTACAGCTTATCAGAGACAGTATAAAGAAGCGCTTCCTGAATCAGTCTGAAAACTTGTTACTCAGGGTGAGCTGTGATTGTAACCCTCCACCGGAAACGTTTCAGAAACTTTTTCAGAAGTATAATGTAAAATGTAAGAAAACACCACACGCCGTGGGTTCAACGATTAAGTGCCGCGATTTTTACAAATATGATATGCTGATTGCTCTGAAAGAAGTTGTTGTGGGTGAGTTACTAATAATTATTAGTAAATTAAATTTTTTATTCACGTTTATTTTGATTATTTCATTTAGTTAAAAGATGCAACGCAGCTTCCCATAAAGTTTATCTTGATTTATCTTTTTCGATATTGTCTTTGCTAAGAGATGAAAGTACAATGTCCAGGTTGACAGTGCACAGTCTTCTTATATCTGGCTATTTTCAATCTGATCTTAAAACAAGTTTGAAAATGGTCATGGAAGGCGATGTCTTGAAATGTTTTATCAAATTATGTCAATGATTAACTTTTTATTTATTATTTTTCAGATGGCTACAATTTTAAAATAACGCCAATCAGAGTGTACAACATGAGCTTGTATAAGCATATAGAAGAAGCTGACAGTAAGAAATCGAATAATGACGAATCTGATGATAGTAGTGATGAAGAGCCCTATGAAGACACATCAACTATGCCCGAATTGACATCGAATAGACAGATGACTGATGAGGAACTGGATAAGTTAATTTTAGACATTGACGGCTTTGATAACAGTTTCATTGAGCACATTATTAAAGAGAGTAAAGCAGCTATACAGATCGAAGATGAAGAAACAGCCACAACAAGTGGTGGTATTAAAAATAATGAGGAACAAAACGATGAAAAGGTGTTAAAGCTTGAAGATTCGTCTGGGAGTACGGGGACTATGGATAAAATACAGCAAAGTGGTCCTGGAGAAACAAATGCAAGTGATTGTAAAGTTGAAGATAATCAGCAAGATGCTTCTGCAAGTAATATGGAACAGAAAAACAAGGTTGAAAAATCAGAAGACACAAAGCAAACGCAGCTGAGTGATGTTGTGGAAACAAACGCAAGCGATTTTAAAAGCAAAGAGGATAATTCTGTGAATAATGGGAATAAGGAAGAAATACAGAAAAGTAGTTCTGAAGAAGCAAAAGTAAACGATTCTGAAGTTGTAAAAAAACATGAAGAAACTTCTATAAGTAATACGGAGGAGAAGGATCAGATAGAATCGAAGGACGAAGAACAAATGAAAGAGGTAGTTCCGCAAGACGAGATAGAAACTCAAAGTGACCCTGCAAAAAACGTTGAAGCCAATGCAGAAGTACTAAAGGAAGATATTACTAAAGGTGATAATGTATCAGTGAACGAGAAGCTTGATGATACAACAATTTTGGAAACAAATGAACCAGTTTCGAAAAGCGATGGAGTAGACATTAGTAATCCACCAGTAGTTGTGGATTTAGACCGTAGCATTCAAATCATAGAGGATAGGGTTATTATAGAAATTGATTAGGATTTGCTGTATTATTGTATGATTGTATGACTCTGATGTAGTCATTATTAGTTGTTATAATTAAATAAATAAAGCAGTAAGCCTGGTGAGAGTTTTTATTATCCCTTGTTTTTGATAAGATATCCAATGTTTTTAACTGATAGATGACATAAAAGTATTTGGGCGTGTGAGTCTGACCTGTTTTAGACTTGCATTGGATTGAATTGAATGTACTATGTGACAATACAATTATAGGTTTAATTTGGTAGCAGAATAAAATAGAACTATTAGAATACCAGATTAAATAACATACAACTACGTAAAATAGGTGTAATTGCCAGTAATACGCCAGTACTTCGAAAAAAACCGTAAATTCCCAAAGGGCCCACCGAAAGTATATCGATTATTTACCTAAATTAAACAAAAATAGTAAGTTTTCAATTAAATAAACGCAATAAAAAAGTATTAAAACAATATTTTTTAAATATATTACTTTTTTAGTCGTGTACACTCTAGTCACAAATGATGTTTTTTTATTCTGTTGTGTTGTCTAGTTTTCTTCATTAGTTGTCAATCGCAGTGCTTTTTTGTTGATCTGTTGATTTTTGTCTGACTAGCTGAGATTTTAAATGTTTGGGTAGTAAAGAAAGAAGTGTTCGATTCACTCGAAATTCTTCAAAAAAAAATATTTTAAAATGTCTGTGATTGCTGTAAAGAATATACCAGGGCACGTGAGTAATTCACGAACAATCCATAATAAATCGAGTTGTGTGAAACTACGGTTGAACTATAATTTTCAAAATATTCGCATTTTCCAGTGGAAATTAAAGCGCACTACGCATGCGATGGAGCGTTTGATTAAGGGACATTTCCAACCAATTAATTTTGCTCCAACACGTAATAAAAATGGCACAAAAACATGTTACTTGAGATTGTCGGAATTGTTGGACCCGCTAGAGATTGTGGAAAGAATTAATTTAATCTCAGAAGGGCCGGCAAAACAATTCACCGCTTTTATTCCCAAGGAGATGCCAGACGTAAGTAAACTGTTCGATTATTATTTAATCAAGAACATTATTATTTAGTCTATACCAGAATTTCCCAAACTGTAATAAATATTTTACTATGACCCAAGAACACAGATTGCTGGGACTTACTAACATAATCAGAACCAACATTTTGGCAATTTTTGTTTTCTCTATGGTTTCTGTGATACTCAATACAACATCGAATAATCTACACAAATTATGCGCAATAACAATTTTAAATTGCTCTCTTGTAGAATTGTGATTTTGTATACAACAGTAGCAATATTATATTTTGTACTGTTCCAAAGGAATTAGTTTTGGCATTGAAGAAGCAATGTTTATTTAAAGAAATACACGTTTAAGACCTGATTGACAACTCGTAAACTCTCTATACCAATGGTTTCCAAAGTTGTCTGGGCTAAGACCCACCTAATACAAGTTTCCAAACTCGGGACTCACCTCTAGAAAATGTAACAGTTACCAATATAAATAAAGGACTTTTAAAATAACAAATAAAGTTTAAATACAATTTTTTATTACTTAATGTCTTAATAACTACATCAAAAAAGTTAATTCAATGGTAAGAATGAAATTGTTTCCTATGTTTCGCCATTACAGTTTTGACATCTTGGTTGGTTGGTGTGTCATTATACAGGCAGGGCCCATTCAATATTTGCTCGCGACCCACCAGTAGGTCGCGCCATGGTTTGGGAAACATAGCTCTATACAAAAGTATTAAAAGAATTTCTTTGCAGCTTCCTATGGCAAGAAAAAAAAACCTACCAAAGGCGTTTACCCGATTCACATGCGACACTGACAGGAAAGTTCATGTACTACAGGAATCGTTCAGATTATTACTTACAGAAATCTTTCACAAGTACCCTAATGTGTATAAAGTTTATAATATTGAGCCGCATACGTTTCTGAATAAACTTTCACAGGTAACTTTTTTATTATGTAAAATTTATTATTATTATTAATTATAAATATTTGGTATGACGAGTGGGGGATGTGGTTGTTTTAATTATATTATTGGTGTATGAATTAGTAGTCTCTGCATTATATTTTTATGCATGTATTGTGTTTAGTTAGTCATTATCAAACACTGAAAAAGGCTGGCTACTAGATAATGTTAATGGGATTCTAATGGGAAGCTTATACAGTGGAATCTCTATAACTCGAACCTCGTTAAGTCAGAATCCTCTGTAAGTCGAAAAATATGCCATTTCTTTTCGCTGAATCCCAAAATTACAATATCTATTTCGAAAAAAATGTTATTTCCCTTCAAGGTATTGATAGTACATATTTATAACTCGACTTTGAAAAAGCAGATTCTGTAAGTCGTAGTTAACAAAATATAATAACGTCTTACTTGGAATTCGCCTTTCTCAGTATCTCAAAATTCTTGTTAAGTCAAAAAGTCATTAACTCGAAATTTTTAACATTGACATTCGAGTTATAAAGATTATACTATATATCAGGGGTTGGCAACCTTTTTTGGCCCTGGGTCAAAATTAACCAAAATACGAGTATTAAAGAGTCGTTTGGGTCAGAGATATTTTCGTATTAAAACAGCATTTTAGTAAATAATAAGATATATTTTATTAAGAAAATACTTACAAACATAGTTGAATAAACTTTATTTATAAACTTTCTCTACGATATCAATGGCTCCCTTGATGTTGAACCTTGTGACGTAAATTTTTTAGGAAAAAGAAAAAATTTTTTGTATATATACTTTATTTTCGGAACTAAAGTGGGTCACTTGAAACTACCAAATGGATCACTCTGTGACCCACGGGTCATAGGTTGCCGACCCCTACTATATATGTATGTATTAATTTTGTGTGATAAAGGATATTATAATGAAAATGGGTAATTTGCTAATTTCTTTTTTTCAGAAATTGTGTGAGAGATTGGTGTCTATGGTATTAGTGAATTCGAACATCTGTGATACGCCGTTTTATCTGACCAAATTGTATAGGACAATTTATCCTCATAACACTGACTTTGGTTTTATTAAGCAATGCCTCATCGAATCGAGTGTAGAGAGGGGCCAAGGTGTACCCGTTGTGCGCTCTGAAAAGGAACTAAGTATGCTTTCTGCCAAAGGTGAGGCTACTTATTTAGAGAATTAATTAATTGGTAGCTATAGTACATGCTAATAAACTATTTTCATGATTTCAGATTATAAAGATTTAGATATACAAAGACTTCGCGATGATTGTCAGTTGTTTACAGACCCTATTGTGAATGAGGTAATGTTGTATGAAGCCTACCAAAAAGAATTACATTAAGACGTTATATACCCTTGGAGGGGTCATATATGTACTATATAAAGTGTTGAAGGCATGGTAGTTTTTTTTTTTAAATGTATATATTAGCAATTTTGTATGAGTTTGTCTTTTTGTTAATGTTTATATGGGACCAACATAGCCATTCACAACTGAGGTTCCAAATAATAAATATGATCATGGGCATAGCCAGCCATGGGCTCAGGGTGAAGCAGCAGTCTAAAATAATATGTAACTAGCAATCTATACCCACGGTCTTACCCCGGTTAATTTTTTTGTGTCGACTGATGACTGAATTTTCTTATGGATATTAAGTATAGTAGTTAGTACCTAGATAATTAAGTTTTATAGGTTTGGTTAGGTACCATACAGGTCAGAGCCACTAGTATAAGTACATATATGCAAAATATTTATTTGCATATTTGTTATTTTTGTTGTTTGTTATTTTGACTACTATAAATTGTTTCTCGTTATAAATAACTAGCTGTTGCCAGCGACTTCGTTCGCGTAATAATGAAGATATAAAGTACTATGAATTTTAACATTAAAAGTAGTTATTGAAACATAAGTGTAATAGTTAGGACATATGATGTCGCTGACTTTTTTTTGTAGATATTGATGTCCTCTATAAAACTGTAGTACATCACTTTGCTCTATTGTCAATAATTTCCGCAGCGTACTCAATATAATGATTTTTTTCCACACTTTGAGTTACATTATCCCAAACGTTTTTGAAAATATTCTATAGCCTATGTTCATCAAGGATAATATAGGATTCTAATGGTAAAAGAATTTTTCGAATCGGTCCAGTAGTTTTTAAGCCTATTCAATACATACAAAGATGCAATCAAATGTTTCCTCTTTATTATATTAGTATAGATAATAACTGTATAAAGTGCTCATGCGTAGTTTGTGAATACTGTATTTCTATTTTTCTAATTAGTTGCAGATGTGTTTAAATGTACTAAATTGCAGCTAAAAGAACACATCGACGGACTGGACAGTGAACCAACACCAACGGACACCAAAGGAGAAGCCATACGTAAGAGAGTGCGCGCAGAATTACAGAATGTCAATAATTATTTAGAACTGGTAATTAACTGAAATCTAGTATAGAGATATTAACTGATAATTGGTTCTGTTTTAACCCATTACTTCCCAAGCGTCGAAAATATTGGAATTTTTTGATGAAATCTTTAAATTAAGTTCATAATACGTTAAGAAAAAATAATATGACAAAAAAAATCTTTAACGCTGAGTCAGCCTGTCCTATAAATATGACAATGGGGATATAAATTATATTTTGTTTTTATTTTTATATTATATATATTTGGTAGAAGTCTAAGAATCAGTTTTATGTACTTTGAATTTGGTTACTGTTTTCTTGAGGCAACTAAAATGATCAATTTGAAAAAATTACATTAAAATTACGTAAATATTTTTCTCAGCGGAAAAAAAATTATTTCATCAGAAAAATAGTATAAAAATACGAATTTCATCAAAAAACAATAAAAAATAAAACTCTTAATTGGTTAAAATAATATTTGAATATAGTGTCCTAAAAATAGGACAGTGGGAAGTAATGGGTTAATAACTTGAAAATAAACACAATAGTTATTCCACATCTCTAACCAAAGACCATACATATCAAAAGTTGCCAATATTATTATGTGATCACAATATATCAAAACAATCAAATATTGACGTCAAAATGTTGCTTTCAGATTGTGAAACAAATTACAGACAGGTGTACTTCCTCTCAGATAAAAAATAAGTCATCTAATGTGGATGTAAGTGTTATCTAAACAATAATAGTATAAGTGTACAATGGCGACCTCTATAGGGCACTAGAGCTAGTTAATGGTAGAAAAATAATACAGAGATTTAGTTGAACGTTTAGCCCTTTGCACTCGAGAGGCGACTGTCACCACTTTGTTCTCTGCGGTGGCAACTGTTTATGTTTTGTTTCTTCGACGCAGCTTCCTAAGCTCTGTATAATCTTATGAAGCTTAAATGACATTCTTTTTATTTATTTGTTTACTTTTAGTACATGGGCTCCAATAGAGCGCTTTTACTCGTCAACACAAATATAAATGAAATAAATTTATTAATAAAGCTAGCATATTTTTTATAATACTAAACATTACGGTATTATAGTTAAACTCCTGGTCTCGTATTTGATTCCCTGTAAATATAAATAAATAAATAAATTCTTTATTGCAAAAAAATAGTAATATTTTTTTTACATAGGCGAGCTTAATGCCGTCGGCATTATCTACCAGCTAACCTTTGTCGATGTGAGCTGATATTTGCTGCAATGAAAAGAAAAATAATAACTAAATATACACAATACATACATTACATAAAATAATAAATAATAATATATACATATTAAGTACATAGTATTAAATACATACATATTTATCTTTTCTTTATATATTCAGATATACGGGGAGCCCTATCTGCCTCCTGTAAAAGTCATAATGCCAATTTTCGATGGAATCAAAATAAGAAGGGTCATTCGTTCCCCCGGCATGTTCAATTTGGTCAGGCTCAAGGTGAAGCAGGATCTTCTTCATGAGGTTTTGCAGTTCCATGGCACTGTCATTGGTTAGTCATCACATGGTCTTTGATTCAATTGAAAATACTAATTTTGAAGTTACAGTTTACTACTACGCCAATCCCCCTCATAACACGGCAGAGTAGTTCCGCATTACGCGCTCATATGATCCTGTATAACACGTTATGTACAAATTAAACGTCTAACTTTTCACGTTAATGGGGATTAAATTGAATATTAAGAAAGAAATGCGAAAATTCATTACATTACCATTTTAGAAGGGGAATTACTGTATCTTTTTTTAAAATTATATTAACACAGCGTTTCGAAAACTTTGCAGTTTGTATTAGTTAGTTTATATATTTTTCAGGTTCTGCAACTCTTCAAGTCCGTCCGGTCATGAAAATGCACTTCATGACACCTCAGTCTATACTTCAACAATTGGAAAATACTGTGAAGCAAGCTGAGAAAAGCGAGGGAAGGAGTGGAGGTGAGATACTACATTCTAATTAACTACACTCAGATATTTTCTCTGTAATTGATTTTATCCTAAGTACTAAAATTAAAAACATTTAAAATTATTATTGCTTACTGTTTTATTTCATTGTAATTGCCTACTTATCGAATGATTTATGGGTCCGTTATAACATAAAATAATACATGTAAAACATATCATAAAAATTCTTAACAAGTAATCCCCAAAAATGGGCATTGAAAACAAGAAATAAATAACACTAAAAACAATTCCCAAGTTTCATCAATAAAACCTTAGAATTTCCTTGCACCATATAAAGTATTGCGAATGCCCCTGCATTTATGGCAACAAATGGGGTAATGCGTCTGGGCCGGTATAATGGTGGCTACTTGCACTCAGGCTTAGTAGCATCAGGTAGAGTCATTTAAAAAATATCTTCGAAGGTTGAGGATCGTGAGGGAACTCAATGAATGGATGAATTTTCTTATGTTGCAACATTGCAAATTCATTCGAGAATTCATCCCCGCACACATTACAAACACTAGGTTCATCCGCACTCTTTTCACTACTTGCAACTTCTCTGATAACCGACCTATTATTCAACAAATGCTCCTTCATCTTTAAATGTTTATCGGATTGCTTATGCATTGTTAATCTATTTTCAGACGTGCACACATAGTCGCAAATAAAACACACATACTTCATATCACCAGTGTGTATAGGCAAATGAGCCTTTCGTTTTTCGAATGTAGCAAAACGGAAGTCGCAGAATTTGCACACAAACTTCCTTTCAGGCGAATGCAGTCTCATATGACAAGCCAATGCATTCTCATCCTTACAGACTTTCCTACAATGAATACACATCAGTATAGGATTAATATAGACTTCAGCACCATTGCCATCCTGCTGTTCGTGAATCATACGACAATGCGAGGCTAATCTTTTAGCAGTCAAGAACACCCTACTGCAAAACCTACATAGGAATTCGGGCATCTCAGACTTGGAGTTCATCGTGTGCTGTTCCACTTGATGAAGAGCCAGCTTCTTGGGCTGATCAAACTGGACTCCACATTCCTGACATTTCCAACAGCGAGCTAGTTTTGAGAATGCCTCGATGACACTCAAAACAGATTGTCCTTCAATTTCAGGATGCATGTTCTTAGTATGAGATGCAAAATCAATGATATTACGGAAGTTCTCTTGGCATTTTGGACATGTGTAAGGTTGCTTATGGTCTCCTAACACGTGTAACTTTAATTCTGATAATTCATTACAATTCTTATTGCACATAAAGCATTTTAACTTCTGTTTGCCATTGACGACAGCTGAAACAACCTCGTACTCAATCTGCTGCACCTTCTGATGCTTACGTAAGTGTTTAAACAATTGTTTCGGAGTATGAAAATCTAAAGGACAGAATTTACACGGATATCTTTTTCTAATATGCAATTTTCTATGTGTCGTTAAATCGTTTTTATTTTGAAACTGTTTCCCGCAACTTGTACACTTGTGACAGCCTTGATAATGGAACTGTTCAGACGTGTTATGAGATCTAAGGCACGTTTCCATTCTGCTTCGTCTCTGAAATGATTTACCACACGAACATGAATATTCTCCGGACTCCATATTCATTTCAATATTAGTAACGTTATGAGGTGACTCCTGTGGTTTACAATTATCCTGGTGCATTATATAACTTCTTCTATGCGTAAATAATTGTCCACAAACTGTACACCGGAAGTCATCTGCTATAGAATCACCGACTTTGCAGTATCTCTGATGTTTCAACATGCTTTTTTTTAAGGTATACTTTTTACAACACTTAGAACATTGATGATTAACGCCACTAGCTCCAGATTTATTATTCTCTAATGATTTAACGTTTTTAAGTATCGCTTTGTGCGCTTGGGAATGTCTTAAAAAGTTACTTTTTTTGACAATGCTAGTACATTTGATGCATTGTATGTATTCACTGCTGGTTATGTCGTGATCTCTCTGATATAAGCTGTATGCCTCCTGTTCCAGAGACATGGCATCGCTTGTTATTGAGTTCAGTTGGTACTCTCGGATGTTATCATTTTCTAGATAATCATTTGGTAATATTTGTTCCGAATAGTCATCTTCATCAAATAATTCATTGTGTAATAAGTTGGGTATTTTAATTTCTTCATCTGTTGATTCTAATTCTGGTTCAGTTTTCACTTCCAAATCTTCCTGTTGTTCGACATACTGAAATAAAAGAAAATGAAATATTAAATTTATTTATTTATGGTGTCCAAAACAGATCACAGTTGAGAGAAACAAAGATGTGGACTCTAGTGGAAATTTATTTAGTGATCCATACACTGCATGAAAAACAAAAGCATTTCGAATTATCATCATATTCAAGGAGGATTGCAGATGACGAAATATATTTGCTTACAAATTTTTTATCATTATACTAAATAATGCAAGAAACCAAAATATCCTTACTAAAAATATACGTATATATTTAAACCACCATTTAATGCTCACTGAAGTTCATGCTGCTCTCATTGTATCGGGTGTCTATGCTACATGATATTCTTATCCTAGTTTAAATGCAAGGTTTTGGGTGTTTACAATTTTAACTAAAAATCTTCCACCGATTGTTAATAGGAAAAAGTAAAAACTAATCAAATTGGGCTTAGTAATACCATAAAAATGTAATAAACATTAAATATTTTTACCTCAGACTCCTCGTTTTCTGATTTTAATGCAATATCATCCATTGGTATCCCTGATATATGATCATCATTAATGTTCTCGTCGTTTTCAAGATTATTCTCTATTTTAATATTTAAATTTGAATTTTGTAACACTTCAAACATGTCCTCCGAATCATCTGGAGCCTCCTCCTTTATTGTTTCTTCTGATTCAATTATTTCATCTTTTACTTCAGTTGTTTCTTCATTTTCCTCAGAAATTTCTTCCTTTACTTCAGTTTGAATATCCATGTTTTCTACTGCAAATAACATTTATTAATCTAATTAGCGTCTGTGTTTATTAATTATGAATGTATTTATTGCTATAAAACACCCCACACAACTCACTTTTATTTTATAGGAATAAAATCAGCCTTTAAGTAAGAAGTCTTCAAAATAAATTAATCTAAATATGACAGTTGTACTTAAACAAGCTAATGTTACGCACAACACAAGTTATGCACTTATCTTTTATTTTACATTTAAAAAAATAAAGTATTATTGTCTCTCGTGATAAACCTAAAATAAATAGTTAAAAATAATAACACCACATCCCATTACAGTACGATCCGCCATTTTTGATTTTTGTTCTAAAATTGAAATGACATGTACTGCCATGAACAGGATTGCGTTTACAAAAACTATATTTTTAATATGTCATGTAATTCTTCCACTTTTATTAACATACAGTTTGTGTTAATTTGAAATTAAATATATATAATCAGTTAGAATATATTTTCTATATTTTAATAAATAACATAATCATTTATAAATACTATTTGAACGCACGTTTTCGTTCGTTCACTTTGTTCACCGCAGCCATTTTCACTTTCTTGAACGATATCGGTGCGGCCGAACGCATTTTATTTTACTCCGAGGAACGCATCTTATAATTTGGTGGTAAAATCTAAAATTACCAGTGATTTTTTTATCAGCTTTAAGTATATGTGACTTAGTTATTTTATTATTGTTACTAAAAAATGGATCAACGTAAGAACATTGTGAATCACATAATAAACGATACATTCGCCGAAAATTTTTGTTTCGTTTGTTTATCACAATTGGAAGAATTTCATGAACATATTTTTACTAAGATTTGTAAAGAAGGCGTTGAATATTGTGTCGCCGACGTTTTGAAGTCTGTGTTTAATTTACAGGTAATTAAAACGATCTTTTCCTAAATTATGTATGTATAACCTGTTATTAAAGTTTGTACTAAATTTCAGATCAAAGACTGCGACAATTACAACATATGCCCAGATTGTTTTATCGGAGCCCTGTCAGTGTACAAATTTCACTTGCAATTGCAGAGATCTCAAGAAATATTGTCTTATTACTTAGAATCAGTCGCAACACAAGCCGAGAGCATTTTGGAGGGAGATGCAGAGATTAACGACCCAAACATGGCTTGTATTATGCTTCATGATTATGTGCCCACCGTCCCTGAATTTAATATAGATCTGGGATCATTTGCAAACAATTACGTTAAAGATGAGATTGTTAAAGAAGACGAGTCAGAAAAAGAGTTTCAGGACGATGATATAATACTGATAAAGAACGAGGAAGAAGAGTCATTGTTCTACCAAATTGATAAAAGTGGTAATTTTGTTGAAATATCTAATAAAGATGCTTTAAAATGTAGTTGGAGAGTGGACGTCTCGAACGAAGATGTGGTGCCTAAAAAACGCAAACCTTATGTCAAAAAAATACAGGATCGGAAGAAGAGGTCTCTGATGGAGTATATAACCTGTACAAAATGTCCTATTAAATATAGATTTGTTTCAAAAATGCGGGAACATAGAGATGTTCCGACTAGTCGGTAAAGCAGACTATCCGGCCAATTTCGTAGTCGGCGACTAGTCTGTAAAGAGTGCCGACCTGTTACTCCGATCATGATCTAGATATTTTTATTTGCAAGGTTTGTTTATTTATATTATAGTTTGTTAACACTAACATTTGACGTTTTGAATGTCACAATTAAAGTGATTGAGTTATTGCCTCTAAGAAAATAAGAATGTATTTCAGATTTGCAAAGAAGTAATCTACAATGAACAAGAATACTATTTGCATCTGATGAGTCACCTAAACACATTCGTGTGCGCGACATGCGGGGAAGCGTTTAAGAAGCGCAAAACCATGATAGCACATATAAAGAAGCATGATGCAGCCAAGAACATTGGGCAGAAACTCGGAGCGCACGTGTGTGAGGTCTGCGGGGAGTTCCTCTCCGATGAGGAGAAGTTGAGGGAACATAATGAGGTGAAGCATGTTAAGAAATATATTTGTTTCTATTGTGGTAAAACGTATAAGACGGCTTTGAGCCTGGACATGCATATACGGAAACATGAGAAATGCAATAGCAGCTTGTGAGTATACTTTGTAAATATTGCATTTAAGTATATATTCTTCTTCGCTCGCATTTAAGCCATTAAATAAGTATCAGAGATCGTTTCAATAGAAATGAATCAATATGATTCCAAACAGTTGAAACTATAGTCAGTTGGAAAACTATAGTAAAAAATTATTATTATTTTTTAAATAAAAAGTATCTTATGTTACTTCTAGTACCTCCAAAAATATGTGTACAAAGTTTAATGATGATCAGTTAAGTAGCTGTTGTGTAAAAATGTAACAAACAAACTCACATTCACATTTATAATATTAGTAGGGATTTATTATTTTGTGTAATGTATGTATTGTGTAGATTTAGTTATTTTCCTCACATTGCACCAAATATCGCCGCTCACACCAACAAAGGTATTACAGTACGGCATTAAGCTCGCCTGTGTGAAAAAATTATTTATTTTTTTGCAATAAAGAATTTATTTATTTATTTAATAAAAAAATTAACGGAATAACCCATATCGAAACTTGTCTTCTTGTACCACATTTTACCTAGTGGTGAGTAGCAGAATTAATATAAAAAGATTTGTAATAAAAGTGTTAATTCTTTTGCAGATTCAAATGTGATACGTGTGACGAGTCGTTTGATACAAAGCCATTACTCGACCTGCATATAGACAAAATGCATGTGAAGGATTTCCATTATAACATAATAACATAAAATTAAATTTTACTCTAGTCAAATACATAACCTAAAACGTAAAATTAAAATTATATCAAATTGAATTCCAATCATTAGATAAAGATACATGAATTTATTATTTTAGCACTCTAAATTATCAATAAAATTTTTTTTAATGCTATGCTTTTAAAGGTTATGATTCGGAGTCCAGTTAAAAAAAAATATTGACTTTACTTATTTAGTTTGTATATTTACATAAATAATAATTAATAACAATGATGTTAAAAAATACTTACATCAAAATGATCTTCACAACAAAAAAAAATCGATTTTGTTTTGGGATTATCACGGTGCACTACTTGAAACCATTTATTTCGACGCTTTTCATCTTGGGGAACATTTAAAAACATTTTGTCAGGAGTTGTTTTTGTTGTGTTCCTACATAATGGTACAAAACAAGAACGATAACTTTTGAGATTCGACATTTCAATACAAACTTATGTATTCAACAATTATATACAGTCATATGACTATATTCGAGACTAAGAACGGACTTCTAATACTAATTTTCAGACTTGCGGTCGTGGCTTCGTGTCAGCCAACCGTCGTAACCAGCATTGCGTGTGCGCACACACCGCGCCAACCAGGCGTTGTCCCGTCTGCCCAGCGTTGTTCCATCTACGGTCAATGGTTAACACACATATAAGAAAGGTGCTTTTTTAAACTTAATATCAGACACCTATAACGTAATAACTGAAAGGAATTAAATTCGTTCCTAATATTTAGTTACTAGATTATCCTTTTCAAAAGGACCATGTATAAGTCACACGATGTAAATGTCATTCAAGATGTCACTTGCAATCGCATCGTGTCGAATTTTTAATCAATATAAACAGTTGCCGCGGTTAAACCTCTAAACAACACTAACGGCATCTAGTGGTAAGTTTAAACACTTACCATTTAGTGGGGTTTATACAAAAATGTCTTTATATTACCTTCTTACTGAAATTACTACTAATATATAATTAAGTCTTGTTGCAATTTGCTTCAGACAGCCTGATTATGGCTTCAAGCGATTGCCTTAGGGAGTTTAGAAACGCTCTGCTATACTTAATTAAGCATGCTCTCATACGTCCACGTGAACCCGCAGGTACATCTACAGGAGCACCGTCGCCGCAATAAGGCGAGCACGCGGAACGGAAGGAACCGCGACGTGTTCTGGCGCACCGAGGTCGTCCCGTTGCAAGAATTAAGTGTGGACATACAAAGCAGTTTGTTGGATTTGCAGACTACCCGTAATGATTCCAAGGAAGACACTATTTGAGTGGCCTTAGTTTTAATATATAAATATAAAAACCATGACCTGTAACTTTATTAATATTGTATTTAGAAAATTATTAGTTATGTATATAACTTAATTAAGTATTAATTATATAGCATGTTTCAAAAGAAAGTTTATATTTTTCAAATCGAAGCTAAACCAATGTAATCTTGTTTTGACACACCATATATATAG
Source organism: Tineola bisselliella (assembly GCA_028551675.1). Classification (NCBI taxonomy): domain Eukaryota; kingdom Metazoa; phylum Arthropoda; class Insecta; order Lepidoptera; family Tineidae; genus Tineola; species Tineola bisselliella. The sequence goes on along the minus strand of JAPWLS010001076.1, from coordinate 247,724 downwards.
GTTCTTATATATATATAGGTAAAATCATGCTTAGATATATCTAATAAGCCTTATTACATATTAAGTTAGTTTTAAACTTATTATCCTCGCGTTGTAGGATGGTGCGGGTGACAGCTGTCAAGAAGTAGTTACTTGCAGCAGCAAATACTTGACATTGGCAGAATTGTTTTTATCTGACATCTAAATAAAAAAGAAGACGAAGCTGGCTGTTAGTTAAATTGTTTATATGCGCCCAACCTTAGATTCTTTTTATTCCTTTTCTTTTGTATTCGATAATTGTGTTATGTGTATGTTGTTGGACCTAATTAAATAAATGTTAAGTCATTTTCAAGAGTGAAATAGAATGGTCACCCATCACCTCTCGCACCATGCTATAGCGTGAACGGTATAGACTATAGTCTATCGTAGCAAACCTATTAGTGGAGCGTTAAACTAAAAATGCTTTTTGATATTTACCAATAGGTATTGGAATGTATGTATATATGATTCGAAATCCACATTTATCTAGAAGTATTATAACTCAATAATTAGTAGCGTCATCTGGAGGTAAGTGGATGAACCACAAATCCGTGAAGTCATTAGCTCCAGCAGTAATCTTTTAGACCTGTATACAGAAACGACGCTCAGGCAATAGACTCATTGAAACTGGATATTAGTGGAGCGTTTATTGCAGAATCGAGTTTGAGGAGCGATTCATTCTTTTTTCTTTCGGAATAAGCAACGTGCTTTGAGCACAGACTCGAGCAATGATCAAACTACGCTCGAGCGTTTTCCGTATACAGGCTCTAATTTCACTATTTTCGGTAGGTTAGGTTGGGGGGGAAAGGGCTGGGGTGGGGTGTTTAAATAAAACGCCATTATCATAACCCATCATTTATTTTTCTTTTTTTTTCTTTTTTAAAAAAATTTTATTAGTCAAGATATATTGTTCGCGAGATATATAACACCTAATTAATACGACTTACAAATTAAGAATTAATCTATTAAACACAAAACAGTTGTAGAATTGTAACCTTAACACCTACGAATGGAATAATCAAATCATAACCTAGCGAAGACTGTGATTTTTGTATAATAAATCGATTAAAAAAAACAATCATCTCTTTTATTTACAATTACATATGGTCCGTATGGATTTTAATTAAAGCTGATATATTGAGGTGAGTTATCCACAGTGTTCACCCTTTCGAGGAATTTTGAAAATGTAAAATTATATTTATGGGAAACTAAAAGCAAGTCGATTCTCTAAAACGGTTCTATTTAACGCCACTCGATTTAACGTTTACCTTTGCTATCCACACAATGATAAACTCTATGTAGCATCCCACTCAATCCAAATACGTCATTTATTAAGCAATAAACTACTTTCGAAGTTGCAGAATTTTATTATAATAGTAAAATAGAATCGATTTTTCTTCTTTCCATTTAACAACTCTCAATAACACTATAAAATGCGTTGTTCTTAATGTCGCTATATAGAGTTTACACTGTGCATATAACTTGAAACGTTTGTCCTTGTCATTTCTATAAAATAATGCAAATTTCGTCTTACGTGCTCTACACTAGTTCACGCCAATTGCGACTGCTTCCGTAAGCAGAATACGCACGAAGTAGGCATAGATAATATAATAATAATAGGAGAAGCAGTCCTACCTCGGACTGTAGAACACTCAACACACTATGCCAATAAATCAATACCGAAACCCATAGATCAACCTAAATTGCAAGCTAATTCAAAACTATCTATACGAATGGAACACTGTGGGCTTATCACGAATTTAGTCTGGCTTTCGAATCGAGCTGTTACAAGTAAAACGGATCCGTTAGTAATCGGGATCATGAATTTTTACTAACGACTAACGAGCACCAGCAATCTATCAAATGAACGAAAGATCGAGACGTTCGAAAATTAACAAAAAGTATCTTAAATATTGTAGTTCCAAATCCGCACGCGGTGGCGCTGCTCAAATTTCCATACAAATCTCTTGAAGCGAACTCGGTTCGAAAGCCAGACTAAAATTCGTGATAAGCCCACTAATATCGATGCAACACACAACGATTTTAACAACTACCCGCGGGAAGAACTCACAACTTTGCTATACACCGTCGATCAAAACTGAATGCTCGTCAATTGTTTATTAAAATAAGGGTGTTTTTATTACAAACGGATACCAGGAGGACATCATGAACAATGCACATACACACTCGAAACATATATCTGACACGATAGTCACTGCGCCATAGAATCCGTCAAGTCATTAATTAAAAATACTATTAGGACTATATTCAAAAACAACGTTCGAGCGTGGTTTGTTCTCTGATCACCTGATTAATATTTGAGTCATTTTTTATATTTCTACTATATACCAATTATCCAGTTTAAACATTAATTTGGATATTTTTTTTCTATTGGTCACAAATCACGCCAACAACTTTTCAAGCGTGCGATTGGTCTATATTATTTCGTACGGTTAAGAGCCGTTTGAGTTTTGAACTCTAATCAGTGAACTATGTTCGAGCGTGGTTTTTGAATACAGACCTTACGAGTCAATTGATAATAATTAATCCCTTTTATAGAAGCCGTAATATTTTATTAAATTTAATAATTAACGAAATTTATTTATTTTGCCACTCTTGACACTCGTCTCGGGCAGTTTGGACGCGAGTAAAATGCAAATGAAATTTTAAACTTCGCAAATAGTCAAGAAAAAACAACATGAACGATGTTTTAAACTAATTTGTACTGCATGAATGTTACACTAAAAAGCATCTTGACTGATTTACTCATTAAAAAAGAAGATATATACATTTTTTTTCTTCAACCGATCGATTGTTCCAAAATAACAGGAACAACTTCCGTTATGGTCCTTCGCGCCGGACTTAACAATTACACTAACCAAAGAGCTACAGTATAAATCTAATAATTACAAAATATACAAAAAAAAAACCCACCGTTCATCGTAGCCTGTTCTCTGCGGACAGTGGACTTACAGGCCGAGTGAAAATATAATTAAAACTACAAATTCTACTATTTATAGTAAACCATAGATATAGAATAATGGGAAAGAGAAGGGACGACGCTCTACATATATGAACAAAAGAGATAGATGCCCAAATTGTTTGTTGCCCGGTAACTTAATTCGAATAGTGAACCAAGTCTGTTATTTATAGCACCTTAGTAAGTAGACGAAATTTCTAAATCACTTTTTAGCTCAGAAATTTTTCATAGTAGCCTACGATCATGTGAAGCTAGAGTATGATCCAACTACTGTTACCACAGACAGTCACATCCACTATGCTGGCTTTAGGGAACGAAGAACGCACTCCTCTCGTTAATACTAAGGAAGAAAGTTATTGTGATAATTAATGACAATCATCATTTAGAATTAGTACCGTACAAAATACGGGTCCAACTGTCAAAGTAACATATAAATCAAACATGTCACTCTGACTATTCACACCAACACTCAACGCAATTGTCTATGAATCTTACCCAAAAGCATTCTTTATCTATGGTTTACTATTCTCACCACTTAGAGCACCGCCAGCAGTGCGTAAAGATCCAAGTGTGAATCCGAGAATGTACATGTAAATAAAACACGACTTGGCTTAGTAATGATTGCGAAAGTACTCGATCCTTCTTAACCATCACTCGTCAACAGCCGTCCTGATCTTATCATACAAAAATAGTCATACCTTAACACTAATTATCCTAATTGACGATGACCGCTTTAAAAAAATCGTAAACGTTTATTTTCCTAGTCTTTAACATGTCTTTCGTATTAACGCTTATATGTATCTGTAAACGAACGAAGCAACGACGGTATTGTTTAATTGATCCAAGTGATTTAAGTCATATATTACACTGACGCTGTCAATTTAACTGTTAACTTTTTTTTAATTTTTAGTCAGTCGGTTTAAAAACATCTCAATAAACTTTCAAATGTCGAATCAGTATCAGAACGAGTTTAATTAAGGAAAAGGTGACCGCGACGTAGAGACGCTTATTAAAAATGACCGATACAAAAAATCACAGTGAAAGAATACGATTTGTCATTAGTATTGGTATTAGCTGTCAAAGTGACATTTTAGCTTCGGTTGGTCGACTTGAGGAGATGTATACTGTACATATGGACAGACAGTGGCGTAGTGAGCTTAACTCCCGGCACAATAACTATCCCCCCCCTCCACCCCTCCTTTCCAAATTCAAACATTTTAAATATATTTTCCAGAAATCAATTATAATAAAAATTATCCAACAATTGTTTTGCGGACTCGTTGCCCCCCCTTGCTCCTTCTCGCTACGCCACTGTAGACATATCAGAGTGACATAACAACCGTCACTTTGACAATTCACACCGCATTTGTAAGCGATACTACGTTTACGAATGTTGCCATAAGCTGCAAGTGCGTGCGAGACACCCTCCGTAGTGCGTACACTCCCCGCTTATGCATATATATATAGACTTACATTTAATATAAATAAAACAATGCCACCTACACACATACAAGCTAACACTAATTGAAATGAGTGTGTCTATGAAATAAACATCCGATCTGAGCAAATCGGTCAAAATCTCTTTTAAATAATGGACTATAACTTACTCCGGTGGTAGATGCGAGTACGTTGTCGGTTTACCTGAGAAAGTTATACAACATTAATTCAGTATCACACAAAATTAATTACAAAACATATAACTAATATTTAGTGCAATAAAATTCCAATCCAAATAGTTTTATACTCTCGTTTAACATTGCATATTACAATCCGAAGTTAGCTACGATCGTAATATCGAATTATAATAACAATAATAAACGTGATAGCAATTCGCGAATAATCTGTGACGTCACTGCAGTAAAACAATTGAAAATTTTATTATTGCATTAACAATTCTTATTTGATTACAATAGAATCTAGTGACGTCACAGACAGCTCATTGAAGACTGAATTATGGAGTTTTAATAATAATAATAATTGCAAATTGAAATGTATACATCACTCTAAGAGACTTACAGTGGTGTGCGGAGACGAGCGTGCACCAATAAAGGTCCATCTTGTTGCCATTTTGTGAAAACGCATGAAGTATTATTAATTAATATAAATAAATCATTGTTTTGGATAGAACGTCTATCAGACACTGTAAGGTCAATCGACTGTCCGTTGAGGAGTCACACTTGATACTGTGATATATTGGCTACGTCGGAATCTGGTTTTTCATATAACCAATTATCTAAATTACATACCTTCGCGGGTTAATTTAATTTACTACAGAAGTCGGAGGGCCGCACAAAAAAAAATAATTCAATTTTCAATTAAAAAAAAAAATAGTTTCATTTCTATATACAAAAATAAAGATAAATAAATTATACCAAATGTTAATTATATATTTTGAGAAAGAATTCTATTATCAAAGCTATAGCAGTAGTCGAAAAATCGAGGTCCGTAACCATAGATTTTTTTTATTACGAAATTAAAAAAAGAGTTGGTATCTCTCCGGTATACCTCCCTTTGGTTAATAATTAAGTATGGTGTATATGGGTAGAACCATGTGGGAGAAAAAATTGTTTGGACAGCCCTGACATAGAGCAAATAAATAATTATTTAGGACTATTAGGACAAAAAAAAAATTAATCTTAGATATATTTTCTATTAAAAGAAAAACTTGTCGAGATTAATAGGACCATAGTACCAAATAACGGGTTACTTTTGTTTTTTTGAGTTAATCATATTTTTAATGACCAATCGTGCACCCCAGCGGACAGTCGCATCTAACCTTCAACAGAACGTGTACCCTTTGATTTGACATTTTAACAAATATCAATTTTCATAGCTTTTTAAATACAATTAACCTTTAACTGTGGGCGTTCTTTCGTTGCCACACTTCCATGGACGCATGGTCCCACAGACCGCTATATTTCAATGTCAAATTAATTACGAAATTATCGTTTCTCAACCATTTTTATGTCGCGATTCACGAAAAAGCCAAAAAGTTAAGTAAAAAGTCTTGCCACCCCCTACACATCACATCTTAATATTTAATTTTATAACACTACACTAAAATTCATTATATCACATATTGTATCCCACGTGACAGGCGTTGCCTAGTGTGGGACCATCGAAAACCATAATTATTATTACTCCTGAATAATAAATAAAAATATAAGGCACGTTTTATTCTAAATAAACACGAAAATTACAAACTGCGAGCGGCCTGTGAGACCGCGCGTCCACGGTTAAAGGTTAAAACTTAATTTTACTTTTGTATTTTTTGAGTTGTTAAATATATCGTTAATTTAAACTAGTCACCTTCGTTATACCGGCTTAATGAGGTTAACAGAACTTCTTTTGTTATATTCCAAGGTTTACACTAACCCAGTGATTGCATTATAAAACTTAATCCCAAAAATCCTACACAATTAAACAGAAACTTGGTATGTGTGAAAATTGAAAAATCAAAGGGAAAAATAAAATATATTACGAGACCGGGTATCAACGGACAGTATTTAAAGTAAGAAAAAGAAATACGAAATAACTTAACACGAAGACTTACCATTAAAATAACGCCGATAGACTGGCTCTGTGAAAACACGAAAACAATTTAAAAAGACAAAAAATAGACCGTTTACACTGAAAAATGATTTTCACGAGCGGGATTCGCCGAAGGTCCCCGACGTTAGAACTTTGGAGTTAAGTACGTTTCAGCCAATAATTATCAACTTCGCTTTCATCAGACAATTCTCGCAATATTTAATTAACACGATCACAGGAGATTTAAATTAATTTAAAAAAACTGTAATTTAGACAGTAACTAACGAGCGAAAGAGATAGAAATATAAACCATCCGTTATTAGAAAGAGACGAATTAGAAATACTACATTACAGAGTTCATAAGGAACACACGTGTATAAAAGGGGGACCGGGAACCTTCGACAAACCCCGCTATCATGGCCACGTACATCAACACGCCGAAGTATGCCCAAATTGGCTGCAGTGAGAAAAATACGTTATAATTAACTCGAGCGGTCACGTCCACAGTCAAATACACTTAATATAAAATCACAAAGTCACGTTTTTAAACACTAAGTACACGCTATAGTCGAGGTAGACGATTCGGTGACTTTGTCCACGTCCGCGGCTTCCGGCGACTCGTCGGCTGGCGGCGGCTCCACGGCGATCGGGACTATATTCGCCTCGCACAGCATCGCCGCCTCGGAATTGTCGTTCGCTGATATAACCGGCCGCTCTTCGCTCTGTTACACAAAATATTATAAATAACTTGTTTAATTATCGCAATTGTTTTGTTTTTTTTTTCTTGAAAATAATCTGCAAAAACAACAATTATTAATACAATCCCAACTCCCAAAATACGTGTCAACTCACGCTACTCTCGCTGCGTCTCTTATTTTTCTTCACGGACGTCGTCCCTTGAGAGGCGTCCGAGGATTTCCTCTTGACGCCCGACGTGGTCCTTTCGCGGCGTAACAACGACGGAGATAGGTATTGGTGCAAGTGTTTCTTTCTCACGTGACGCGCCTGGTAATAGGTTTATATTAGATTTTTATATTAGGCTTCGAATGGGACTACAGCATGCATAGGCCATACATATTATTTATACTTACCTCTATAGACATTCCCTTCTTTAGCATATTCGTGTTCAGAGCTTGGAAGTGCACGGACTCCGTGAACGTGGAAATGTCATATGTCAGATTCACGTTCACGTTCGTCTTCTCGAACACCAATCCGATGAACCACATCGAACAGAAGTTGCCGACTACTTCCTCCTCACCCTGAAAAAGGATCTTTCTTTAATCCATTCAATACATTACATACAACCATACAAAACCATGATTCATGTCTTGTTATACATAAAGTGTGCTAAGTCACACTGATCATGAATATTACTTACTACCCTCACTTTTGTTTAGGGTAGTAACTACTAAAACGCTTAATTGTTCTACGACTCGTATTCAGAAATAAAACTCGTGCGTAGTTTGATCTGTGAACATCTGATCTTTATTTAAATGCATTTTCTTCGATTTTTATTTAAAAAAATATTTACTAATAAATAATAAATCTTTAAACACGACAATCATTAGACCGTAATCAAAATAAAATAGTAATATTTTGCATATAAAATATCAAGTTTAAACATTAATTTGTATTTCTGTTATTTATATTTTAATAAGTAACGATAAAAACGATTTCTTATAAATGCATGTAACAGAACGTAATGACAGTTAGGTGACAGTAAATAGTTGGATTATTATCATTGGTCAAAAATCACGTCAGCAATTTTTCAAGCTTATGATTGGTCTATTTTATTTCGTACGACTGAGATACATTTCAAATTTAGAACTCTACTCAGTAAATGTATGTTTGAGCGTAATTCCTGAATAGGAGCCTAAGAATGGTATGGAAGTAGTCCGGTATTAGCAAATATATACCTAATATTAATCTAATAATATAATACATCTAATTAATACTAACGTCCTCATTAAGTTTAGGCTCGACAGGTGTCTCTATTTCAGGAGCACTCGGTATCGGAGTACCTGCGAACAAGAAAAACAAAACACTAAGACTATGTTTAACTAAATATGTAACTATACTATTTTGTATGTTCTTAAAAGCTTGGCATAAATTCCTACAAGACACGCTTCGTTGCAACAATCATCTTAATCCCACTTGCTAATCAATTGTTATTTTCTTTAATTTTTAAAACCAGTGTTAGTTTAAAATTATCTTGAGATTGTCCTATCCTATAATTAAAATTTCATTCAGTTTGTAATAGTAAAGGTCCTTTTTATAAAATATTGTGTTAATGTTGCTTTGTGGGTAGTTTTAATAAATACTAACCCCCATAATGATACAAACAAAGCCAGATCCTATTACAACTTAACTGTTATTGTGCATAGTTGGTTTGTGTAGATTCCTTCTTCAAATTGCCAAAATGTTAGTCCTTCCTGACCATGTCAATAGAATCCGATGAAAAAAGCGATCACGAATTTGAATTTTAAAACAAATTTAATACTCACCAGGTGGTAATGCAAGCGGTTGTCCTCCATTCGTATTCAAAGGCACGGAATTATAACACTCGGGATTGATATGCGCAATCGTTATATGTTGATTTCTTTCCAAGTTACCTGGCATTCATTGAATTCAAAATAAGAACGTTATACATATGACAATCTTCAAATGGATACAGATTGGACTTTGGACTGGAAGAAACAATCATTAGAAAGGGATAACTATATTCTCATCGTGTCGAAGTTGAGGCGCGTGTGAAAGGGACGCAGATATCGAGATCGTTTCTCTATCGCTTATATACTTACAAAAACTGTATCCATCTGAATATCCCTGTACGTACACATACACAGATATGATCGTTTATTTCCATATTATATATTATACAGCACAAGAAAAAAAGCTTTACCCTCACTGATAAGATGCAAGTTCTGACATAACATTCTTCTTTTAAATACTCTTCTCCAGACTTTCCTCTTAAAGAGTGGTAAACACAAGGTGGGGCATGGGAACTTCCCACATTTCAAAAAATCGCTGTCTTCATCTGCTAGTGTACAAAATTAGGCCTAAATGTGAATGTACATAACCCTTCAGGCATTTTTTTAAATATCTCATATAGTTTTGAAATGTGGGATGTTCCTGTGCCCCACCCTGTAGACTGATGATGGGTATTGGCCCACTACCACTTTCAAGTGTATTACTCAGGTATAATGAGAGCAACATTCGTCTCCTTAAGGCAACCTGTTTGTTGCTCATGGTCACATACAACACTACCATCATACATACCTATTAAATGTCGTATTTTACTCTCGACCAGTCCACACCACTGCAACTGCTGGTCCTGGTCCACAGCAGACGCCAACAACACGATGAAATGCTTGTAACGGGAGAAGAAGTTTGGCGCTTCGAACAAGCGATCCCACGGACATTTACCCAACATTATGTCATCTGTTATCGTTAACCCTGAAACAATTTTTATATAGTTTCAAAAATATATATTTCGCATAGGCCGTTTAGGCTCTTGCGCATTTTCAGAATCTATGGCGAATTTTGAAAGGCATATAACGAGATATCACAGGAAACTCGCCAATCATAGCCTGTACAGTATCATATTAGTAGGAACAATTCATACATTGGCTAATTTAAAAAGTAATTAGTTGTTTGCGGAAATCCATATTAAAGGAAATTATTTAATAACTGATAATCAGACGTTGAAGCGAAGCCGAAGCGACCGCACGTATCCTGATGATGCCACGTGAAGTGGCGAAACGCGTCGAGACAAATTACTGAATGTTGCAGCGGGAATTATAAGCAAAATAATTTTAAATAATTTCCTTTAATTTAAAAAGCTTTAGCTTACTATCACATACTTAAATACTGCAAATTACATCACTATTATGTCACGTGATACGGAACCTCAGAAATAACGTTTGAGCGTGGTTTGATCTGTTATTATCATTGGTCAAAATTCACGTAAACAATGTTTCAAGCATGTGATTGGTTTATTTTGTTGTGTACAACTGAGTGACATCTATGTCTGAGCAATTTCTGAATGCGAGCCTATAACACGACTGGTACATACACTATAAGAAGAATCTATTACACAGCATACTTACCAAGTCTAAATTCCTCCATAATGACTGTCCTCGTTGAAGCCGAAACGTTAAACGTCGAATTCTGTTGCGGATACGCAGGCGTTATTATCGGCATTAAGTGATATCGATCCGATACATTCACCTACAAGTTTATTTCAAATAAACAGCAGTAGTATAAAAAGTTTCCTTAAACTAAGACGACTTGTATATTCGAAAAAAAAGCGATTTTCATTAAAATAGAAACATAACCTTAACAATATACAGAAAAAAAGAACAAACAATAGAAGACTATAACATTCCTCTGGGAAAGTCTAGCAATGTGCTATTCATACATTGATTTATTTATCATAATAAAATTTTATAATTAGATATATAAAAAATCAGAAAGATGAAATGAAAATAGTTTATTAGCATAGGCACTAAAGGCGTGCACTTGCTCGCCATAGATGAACATAGATATATATACTAAGTTGCATAGATACATATATATGTAAATAAATTATATTTCAAATTTGCCGCGCTTCGTAGCGCTATGGTCTCTGGTCGCGTCGCGATTGTCTATACGCGTTTTGACACAACGCCACGTTAACCGCGGTAAATTTCAAATATAGTATATGTAAACGTACCCTTGGATCCCAAACAGGAAACCCCAAATTAACATTATCCGGTTGCTTCAATAACACGGGCTGAGGCCACTTCCATTGGCTGAACACTAAGAAGAACTTATGCACCAGGGTTGCGGGCGACGCGTTCGGATACAGCTGACACGTCCTAGCCACCAGCATGGCCCACGAGACACCGCCCAAGTAGCCTAGCGTATTTGAGTATATCCCATGACCTGCGAGTGAAGAAATATAGTACATAACAACTTGGCGGGAATTCAAATTTGAATTTGAAAACTGAACAATAGTGTTGTATTTATATGACCTAAGTATCGATTAAATTACCTGTATTTTAAATCATTAACCAGCTAATTCCAAACACAACATTTAAATAAAAGGATAAAAACAAAATAAAAATACTCACGTTTCGCCCACAATTTAATAGAAACAAGTGTCAATCTAAAATTATGTGTGTTGGGGACCAATCGTAATATCTCATCGGTTACCCTACAGCCGTTCAGCGACCGTACACACTTCTGATTTAAATTTTTTAACAATAAATCGTCACGAAGATCAAATGAATCTGGAAATTTATGTTGAATTAACAAAATGACTATTTTCATATAATTGGTTGTTTCAGGCGTTACTTTGCGGAAATCCATATTAAAGGAAGCCGAAGCGACCACACGTATCCTGATGATGCTACGTGAAGTGGCGAAACGCGTCGAGACAAGTTATTGAATGTTGTAGCGGGAATTATAAGCAGAATAATTTTAAATAATTTCCTTTGACTATTTTCAATTATAATTCATACTATATGTATAGTTTTGCTGAACAAATACTATTATACTGTCAAAAATAAGAGAGAATAGGCAGACTTCAATATACGTAAAGAGCAGAACACTAATAACATTGTTAATAGTCAAAAAATTCATGATATTTTCAGGAAAAACATGAAAAAAGGTTCAACATCTGCTTCACTCTAAAAGACTATTCTCCTTTGTAGGAAGTTTCTTTCAATATATAAGACCTCCCAAAACATAATAGATATATAATTATAAAAAATAAAACAACATACTAACCAGGTATCTCTTTAAGAGCCAGTCGTGCAAATAATAAATCAATTTCAATGCCGTCAAAGTTCATTTTTATTACAGGCACAAATGCGTCCTCAACAGCTCTCAAATCTTTGACCTAGAAGTGACAAAGTTTATATACAGTCAGAAGGTAAACCAACATTTTTAGTTGATGTAAACATAAATTTATTACAATTTTTAATCCCAAACCAAAACACCCTGTAGTTGAAATATTTTTAATGCTTTCTATAAAATTTATACATCTAGGTTCCTTTTTTAAAATATCAAATATAATAATATTGGATTGAGCATAAACCTTTGCATGTCTGTTATGCATATTGAGCACTGAACCGTACAGGTCCTTAGATAATGGTACAGCCGACAATCTTCAAATGGATACAGATTGGACTTTGGACTGTAAGAAACAATCATTAGAACGGGATAACTATATTCTTATCGTGTCGAAGTTGAGGCATGTGTGAAAAGGACGCAGATATCTCCTTTGCCATTCACAACACTGCTATCGTTTCTCTTTCTATCGCTTATATAGTTACAAAAACTGTATCCATTTGAAAATCACTGTGTGTGCATCATCTGACTCTTTTTGAGCAATTGACCTGGTGGTAAGCTATAGTTCAATCCAAGAAATGTTAGTTGGTGGGAATAGCTCTGCTACTCTTCATGAGCTTTATAGTGTGGGTTAATCAATTGAAAGTGATTGAAATACCTGCGGTTGTTGTTTAAGTAATTCATAAAATGATTGAAAATAGTCAGTCCTCTCTATGTGCCTCGGTGCAACACAAAGTGCATCTATATCTGCACCCCGATGATGAACCTGAAAACGGAATAACAATATATACCAGGTGATTCAATTGAATGTTCGGAGATGAAATGATATAACACTAAACGTAACATAGGGTTAAATAAAGACATACTTACACCAAGTCTATAAGACCCAAAAGTATAAATATTACCACCAACAGTCTCTGCAATACTTGGTGGCATATTTTTCTTTATCGACAAATCCTTAATCCAATATCTAACGAGTCTATGTAGGGCTCCGAGCACCTCCATACGATGGTGCAGTTCATCCTCAGATTCGAATACACCAAACGGAATGAGGCACTCCTTTAGTTCTGCAGTTTTTTCTATGTCAATAGGTTTTGGTCCTGAAAATGCAAAAAACTATGTGTTCTAGATTTCATCCCATTAGCAATATTAACCAGCTAATCTTTGTCAATGTGAGTGGTGATATACAGGTGCAACGACAAGTAAAAATAATAACTGCAACAATTGCAGTAGTGGTTAGTTACAGTATAAAATTTCGAAGAAAAACACAAATGAACAGTTCAAGTTACCCGCTGTTGAAATAGCTGATGTCATGCCCAAAGTTTTAAGATTTTGTTGATTTTGATGTTCATTTTGTTTCGCATTTGGATTCACATTCGTATGTGAATACTGCGACGCCGGCCACATCTTGTTTGTATTAAAAAAAAAAACGAACTAAAAAAAAATGTTTCTATGACATTTAAATGCGTCGAAGGCTCACATCGGTGGTGATTTATCTGTAACAAAAGGTATTTGCAAAAATTCACACAAGGACACTCGAACACAAATTGGGTTAAAAGAAACAAAACTGTTTTTTGCACATTCGCAATATCGAAGTAAACATAGTTTTATTTGACTTTTTCTAGCTCTATTTATCGTGTTTGTATTCTAAAACTTAATAGCACACAAACCAATAACGCTTTTAAGTTAATTTAACGTCGATGTAGAGAGAACATTATTATATAAAAAAGAATAAAACAGTTATTCGAACGAAACATTGTCCAGAAAATTTCACGTTGCGTTTTGACACATAACAACATTGGCTATTATTTGAGCTTTTAGTTGAGTTAAACCTAGATTTCACAGCACATCACTTATTAAAGATAGTAACTCACATTAACGCATAATAATTCATAATAACACTACAGTTATTTATCTAACAAAGAACTTAAGAATTACAAAATGTTGCTCTATTTTCATCCAACAACAAGCCAGTCATATTTTTTACTTTTAAATGGTGGCAAAGGCTAACATCAATCTAAATACTTCCAAACCAAACTTCAACGAATAGACTATTGTGTGTCGTATGAATCTATGACCGACGATCGTAACTTATGATCATGTCGATATCGATAATAATATCGATTTATTAATATTTGTGATAATTTTAGGTAACTGTTACATTATTTTACCTACTCAAAAAAAGACTACATAAATTTATATGAAAAAATAGACATCAAATAGTAATCAATATGCACATAGGGTAAGTAAGTAGAACATGCTTTACAATTTAGGTGTAAATTAAAAAACATCTTTTTGTAATATGAAAAGTAACGATATAGCTAATTTAAAATAGCGCAACACTATTTTTAATTCTCAAAATAACACGTTTGCAACTGTATATTCGATGTTGTCAAAATGCTTGTCTATTAGCTGCAGTTTTTGTTTTATGTCAATAATTAAAAATGTGGTGTTTTATAATAATTCATATTTTATTACTATTACATTAATTTAAAATTGTAATCTTAAAAAAAAATAGTTGCATATGGGATAAAAAAATGCAATTTCCGAACGCTTTATGTCGCGTTCAAAATTCGTTATTTCTGCGCATGCGTTATTGGCCGGTTTTTTATGACGTCCCAACTTCTTCAACCATTCTATCTCGTTTCAAAGGGAAGAATCAAAAAGAGAGGGGTGCAGAGCCGGTTGATGTTTTCGTGTCAGCCTTGTGCCCATTTACGAGGAGTAGGTAAAGTCCGCCATCTTGAGAGTGAATTCAATACGAGAATGTGAGGACTTTTGAGACATTTATTTGAGCTTCTTTAATAAATGTAATATTAAATGGATATTTATTTATCCAGATAAGTTTTAGTGACTTTATTTGTAAACCGAATTTAGTAAAAAAACAACTATCCGCGTATTTTTATCATTTATATCGAATTCTTTCATAGTGTTTATGTGACTTCAGAAGACACCGTAAGCTTTCTAATAGTTTTTTGCGTATCTATTTCCGTTTTCCTTCTCGACGATCTTTATTATTAACGTAAAAGTGAAACAGATGTGTCGTTATCGTGTATCTCGCGCATATTATTGTCAGCGATGCATTTTTCGTGTGGAAAATGTGTTTAAATGGGCGTAGTTGGGGGGCGATTGGTATCGTCGAGTCGGGGACTCAATCGGCGTCCCGGTGAACTGCTGGGCCGGTTAGGTGGGCTGGCCGAGTGTTAGAGGATGCGAGGAGTTAGGGCGTCTTAGCGCGGGTGTAGTGAAAAGACTGGTGAACTATCAAGATGTCGACGACTATGAGGCCAACGTTGCAGACTGTCCCGGAGTCTCTCCCAGCGGACCACGTGACTACACCTGCTCCCGCGCCCGCGCCCGCCACCACCACGGCCTCATCCCAGCCTCAGCCCAGACATCCCAGGCCGATTTTTAAGGTAAGTTTTTATATTTTTATTGCTGCAAGTCCTTTGGTTTATATTATGCATTGTTGATATAGACATCACGTAAATGTCGGTATTTTGTAAATAAAAGTGAATAAATATGTAGGTACTAATGCAATTAGCATAATTTTTGTGCTTATTGCAAAATGAATGCAATTACATCATTTGGAAGTAAAGGAGATCTGGTGTGTGCAATTTGTTGTGCATTATTTTAAAATTCAGTTGCAATATTAGCCTAGATTACTTTGTTGTATCTAGAAAGTGTGGTCAGCCTTGCGTGACATCTTAAAAACTGTTTAATAACTAAAAATTCTGTATTAAGCTACTGCATATAAGAAAACGATATTAGTGTTACGTTAAAGAAAAATTGTGGCTATTCCAACCACTTCAGTTCAACTTCGTAAAAGTGGTAGGAAGGTCTATGATAGTCAGTAAGCCTAGACCAGGGGTCGGCAGACCGCGGCGCGCGAGCCGCATGCGGCTCTTGCCATAGGATTATCTGGCTCTTCTTACAATACAATAGTATATAATAAAGTTCATGTTGCGGCTCTCTGAAGGCATGGAAAAATCTGCAAACTTAATATTCGGCTCATCTGGTTGATAAGTCAAGACAATCATTTCGGGTTAGTACACACTTCAAATATCCAGTTGTAACAAGAGTCTACTTGGATTATGTATATTTGTCTCCTCGAATTGACACAGCATATATAACTGCTGCCTTCAGACACTAATCTGTTGTAGGCTCTGTCGATGGACCTGAGATTAAGTTTAGATGCAGTTTGTTCGCATCCGGGGCCACTATAGAACATAATAACTGAACATATAGTAATAGTTTGGAATTTTTTCTGTCATTATTGTAGTAAGGGATGACAGTCAAGTGCTCTGAAGTGATTTGTAAAAATGTGTAAAAGACCTTAGTATTTTTTACTATGTATTTGCAAGATACTGACTTTTTCTTGATATTAACTCAAATAATTAAGTTTTAAAGTAAAACAGGGCTAACTATTTTTTGTCTACAATGTTCTAATTATAAATTTTTCGTTTTTAACGCCATCTGCAGTGAAACTTTTGAAACAAATACTGTAGATTTATTTTTTGTTTAATTAAATTTTCGAAATAAAATTTATATAGTTTGATTGGTAATTGTTGTGTTTATGTAAGACTTAAGTAAAAATTTATATTTAAATTTGGTTTTTTTTTTAATTATAAATTTATTTTTCTAATTTACAATTTCTATTGATATTTAAAATCAATATTAAATGTCTAGATTATATCAAAATTTAAAATTTGTTTTATTTTAATTGTTGATTGTTGTTATTGTAAAATTGGTTCAAAGCCATTTAAGGTTATGTTTCCATGGTAACACATTAAGTTTAGTAGGAATGGTGTTAGGGATAATGGAAATAACATCTCTGTTGATAAAGAGGATGCAATAGAGGCTGTATAGCTGTCAATTTTAGATAGATGTTCTTTTATTTCAAAAATCCTGTTTCACTTGTTTTGTTTGAACCAAAGGACTTGTCTTAATTAGCTTTGTAGCTTTCTTTTGTTGTTTTTTTTTTACAAATCATTATGTTGTTTATGTCAATTTATGTTGGGTATATGGATGTTTTGGTTTTTTTAAAAATTCTATTACAGGATCTGTTTTTGTTAAATTGAACGGTTAATTAAAAGAGTTACAATATTTATGATTATGAGCGTTTATTACTTCCATAGTGAATTGATTAACTGTATATTGTAATTAATCTAATTAGTATGTGAAAATTGTTTAAATAGTTTAAAAGACTTTTTGCGACTTAAAAAGATGCGTACAATGTTCGTGATGAGTTTGAAATTAGAATACTAAAGGTTATTTGCTTTAGTTCGTTTAAATGATATATTTAAGTAATAATTATTAAAATCAATGATTAACTCTGCATTTAAATCAGGGGGCTACTCAGGCGCACGAACTTCGGACGAAAATATGGGCGTTTCCTACTCAGGAGCATTTCCGGGCCCGTAATCATTCACAAAATTACTGATTTTGATAACAACGTAATGACGGATAGGCTATTTAGGGTTTATTTTGCACAGGACCTTTTACGGGCTCATGTATCAAAATTTACGTAAGCTACAGAGGCGACGCACAGTGGTCGGAAAATCGAGGTCCCTAACCGTAGGATTTTTTTGTCACGAAATTAAAAAAAATAAATTGGTATCTCTCTGATATACCTCCCTTTGGTTACTAATTAAGTATGGAGTATATGGGTAGAACCATGCGGGAGAAAAAAAATATTTAGTTTTTTTTTGTATGGGAGAAAATACATTAAGTACATTTATTTGAAAACAAATAGAACTGAAGGGCTGGTGCTTATATGGGCTATTGTACCATACACGGCGAACAAGATGACACACAGATCATGCACCTTTAGGCGCCTATTCGCATTTTACAGCCTTTTGAAAATTTGAAATTTCGTGAAGTGATTTTACAAATTTTTGACGTTATTAAATGATAATACCGATCCCTATGAATAAAAACACTCTTGAAATAATAGACATTCATATAATAAGTAAGAAAATAATAAACAGGGTGGAAATTTCGAAGAAAAATTATAAAATTTTGTTATGTGTTTTTACAAATCTTTGACGTAATAAAATGACAATACCGATCGATATACCTACCTTTGGTTAATAATTAAGTAAGGTGTATATGGGTAAAACCATGTGGAAGAAAAAAAAATTGTGTTGAATTTTTTTTTGTATGGGAAAAAATACATTAAGTACGTTTATTTCAAATTAAATAGAGCTGAAGGGCTGGTGCTTACAGGGGCTATTGTACCATACACGGTGAATAATATGACACACAGATCACATGCACCTTTAGGGACCTATTCGCATTTTACAGTCTTTTGAAAATTTGAAATTTCGTGAAGTGATTTTACAAATTTTTGGCGTAATTACTTTATTTTTATTTATTTATTACTGCTCCCTGTCTATTATTTCAAGAGTATTTTTACTCATAAGGATCGGTATTATCATTTAATAACGTCAAAAGTTTGTAAAATCACTTCAGGAAATTTCAAATTTTCAAAAGGCTGTAAAATGCGAATAGGTCCCTAAAGGTGCATGATCTGTGTGTCATATTATTCACCGTGTAAGGTACAATAGCTCATGTAAGCATCAGCCCTTCAGCTCTATTTAATTTGAAATAAACGTACTTAATGTGTTTTAAAAATTTTAAAATTTTTCTTCGAAATTTCCACCCTGTATATTATTTTCTTACTTATTATATGAATGTCTATTATTTCAAGAGTGTTTTTATTCATAGGGATCGGTATTATCATTTAATAACGTCAAAAATTTGTAAAATCACTTCAGGAAATTTCAAATTTTCAAAAGGCTGTAAAATGCGAATAGGCGCCTAAAGGTGCATGATCTGTGTGTCATCTTGTTCGCCGTGTATGGTACAATAGCCCATATAAGCACCAGCCCTTCAGTTCTATTTGTTTTCAAATAAATGTACTTAATGTATTTTCTCCCATACAAAAAAAAAACTAAATATTTTTTTTCTCCCGCATGGTTCTACCCATATACTCCATACTTAATTAGTAACCAAAGGGAGGTATACCAAAGAGATACCAATTTTTTTTTTTAATTTCGTGACAAAAAAATCCTACGGTTAGGGACCTCGATTTTCCGACCACTGTGCGACGGGTATCACAAAACTTCGGATAAGCCTGAGTAGACCCCCCCCCCCCCCAAGTTTATATGGACGCCATGTGCTTTAAATTTGACGTTTCTTTTTTTAAATTATATTTTAACTTCGCTATATAAGCCGTAGACGAATCAGTAATATGAATACGGATTAATGACGTCACCAATTAAGCAATCCATTCCCGAGTACATGTACAGATAGTGTAATAATCTCTTTCGTATTCCCTAGTGTTGTGTCTAATTTTAAAACGGTGCTGTAACACGCGTGGGTACACTCGCGACCACATTTATTTAAAAGTAAGAGTTTTTTTTTCTGTTGAGTTTTTTTCCAACTGTTAACGTATTTATACTATAAAGTACATTGATTTGTGATTTTATTGTTTGTATTTTATATATATTAATAGTTAACAAGGAATGTTGTATTGAGAGGTATATCAGAAATCATTTGATTTTTTTTTGAAAATTTTCTTAAATTTTAGTTCCGACTATGTTATTAGGTTTCTGTGATATATAGGTATATAGGTATGTGTACAGGGCAGGGTATAGGTATGTATGGATCTATATAATACTTATTTTCCTTATTCTAAAACTCGATTCGTTCCTCAGTGCATTAAATAAGCGTTCAATACGCGAACGGAAGTACGAAGGGGTTCGTCGTATCGAAAATAAATCAATATAAAAACAATTGGGGGTGTCCATAGGAAGAACTAACTTGGTTGGGGCTGTGAACTTTTTTTTGTTATAAATTAGGTATAAACTTCACTATACCTAAATCTAAATAATATTTGTGTATATGTGTGTGTTCATTATGTATTTGGTTTACTTATATTCATATCTTAATTATAAGGTAGAGTCTTCCTAAATTCCACTGTCCACTACTAACACTGATTCTCCTATGACAATTGGTGGTTATCTGATAAGATCGCCAATTGCTCTAAATTTATCTCTTATGTGTTAACTTGTATTAGTATTATTATATTTAAAGCAATAAGGGGTTTATTATTATTATTATTATTATGGACTTGTAAAAGTTAGTAGTTAAAAAGTAACACTCGCTATCCCGGCTTTGGAATAATATTTATACATATACTTAAGAAGTTTGTATTTATACGTTATACGTTTCTTTGTAAATTAATCTATTTGTGATAAAAATCCACAAATTATAGCATCGAGTTTGCAAAGATTTCGTAACTACGAATCAAATGCGATGGGAAATCAGTATAGTCTTTTGGATTAGTTAACTTGTCCTTGAGTATACAGAGAGAGTATTCTCAAGAAGCCGGTATAGGGGAGGTGACATTTATATCATCATATCACTATATATAATAAGATTCTTCGTACCTCTATGCCTTATCAATCTCTCCTTCAATCTTCTCATTGGTTGGCTGGTAGAGAATGTGTAATGGGTAACCATTTTAAAAAAAGAACAACAATTATTACGTTTAAATGTCTTGTGAATAAATAAATGGAACTACCGCCATCTAGTGGTAGAATTAGACGTGAATAAATAAGCAAAGTTCGGTAGAATGGTAGCGCGCTTGCCTCTCCCTCTCGGCTCTCGGGCGCTCGGAGTATCGATTAGGTCGTTGGCTTTTGCAGCTTGTTTCGCCACTTGTTGCTGACAGTCGTAGCGTAACACGATTATTCGTATAATAGTGAGATACTTGTCAGGGCAAGGATATAAATATCCTATTTGTAGTATAATATTGTTAGGATTAAATATTCATTTGTTTGTTTCACTTGAGATCTGATGTAATTGCGCTACGGAGGCTGTTGATATGTCGTTTAGGTTTACATTAGTAGACTGATGTAATTACGTTCATTCAGGTGTCGTTTCTATTTGGGTAGAATATAGACGTTTAAAAAACGGATATGCTTTTGTTTCCGCTTGTCACTACCCTCTCTTGACGGTCGGGAAGAATTTTTATTTTTCAATGGACCTCTACATTTAGATCTTATATAAAACCGTATCGGAATATCCATTTTTATTTATGATTGTTAGAAAATAAATTTGTATAATATACGAAATGTGTAAACAGAAGAGATAATGTTAAGCCTAGTTTACTTTGCAGCATCCGTAAAATGTTTCGTAAAGGTCAGCGATTTCACAAGACAATGATTAAAGACCTGATTTCAACCCCTTCTTGAACTCCAGATTTATCCCGCTTCTCCGGAGGTCGTCGGCCGATAATTGTGGGACGAGATGGTTTGTTTGCGCTTGGGGCGTTTACGTCTTAGATAACTCGTGTCGAATTTATTTTGGCACTGACGTGTTTTTTAAGTGTTAAAGTGCGGTAGGAATTGATGTTTTTTTTGAAAAATGATTTTGTTAATTGTACAATAGATGGCACTGATTTAAGTGTGAGCACGAGTTAAGTTATGTTAGTGTTGGTTTTGTTCTGTAACCTAGTTTGGAGTTAAGGCATTGTGTGTGTTATGCGTTACATCAGACGGTGTGTAAATGCCTTTCAGAATTAAAATTGACGAGTTTCTTGTGATATTCTTCTCGCCATACGCCTTCCCGAAGTCAAATTGAGTCTAACGATGAGCAAGTGCACGCCTTTAGTGCCTATGCTAATAAACGATTTTCATTTCATTTCATTTCATTTCAAAAAATTATGGTAGTAATTTTCAAAATTAATATGAAATGAAATGAAAATAGTTTATTAGCATAGGCAGTAAAAGTGGGCTTGCTCATCGTCAGACTCTACCATGGCTTCGGAAAGGTGTATGACGAGAAGAATACCACAAGAAACTCAATATATCTGATATCTAATGTTGCTATGAATAAATGAACCCGGGCAGGTGGTTTGTCAAACTTTGTAATTGGTTTTACTTACAGATTGACATTATTATTAATTAGATTTTATATTTATTAAGTCTCCTATCAATTTCTTTATAAAGAATAAACTCGATGCTTATAGCTTGCTTTTGATAAATGCGCGATTAGGTTCAAAGATTCTTTAAAAAAAAAAACAAATGAAACAATAATTGTCTTTCAATAATTAAATAAATCTTTCTTGTACATGAAAACCTTTAATACAATACATAGTTGATATGTTAGATCATTCACCTATCAAATTGGGAGGTCTATTCTGATATAATTTCAATTCGATTTAAACATGATCTTGAATCTGATCAACTTAAATCTTAATTTTACTTATATTTCATATCTTGTAACTAACAAAATATGCAAAGTACCTACTTATTTATAATAAAATAAATTTTTAAAAATAATATTCAAATTATACTACTAGATACTTTCCGAATAGATGTTTGCAAATGCGCGGGCGCAACTGGCAATATAGGCCTCGGGCCAATAGCAAGGCTGACGTCATCGCGGAAGGACACGTCCCGTCGTAGGTGACTAACCCGATGAATATTGTTACGACTTATATCGCTAAGCACATCTCCGACGTACTTATTTTGGTATTACCAGATAAACATAAGCTTTATTTAAAAGTAAATTTTTAAGGCTCTTTTAGTGTGAGGATAAACCTTTTTTTTTCGTTACATAAAGAATTGACAGTCCAATCATAATCATGTCAAGATGTAATTTCGTTTTTCAGCTTCAGTGACTATAGGTGTGGAATGTCTATAATAATTTAGCGTTCCAGTAAGGTGTTTATATTTTTTAAATAGAAGCCTGGCATATGATCACTCTTCCTCCGATTTAAGTTGTGACAGAGCGCACTACAGAAGCAGCAGTCTCGGCAAGACTGTAAGCTTTGTTACATCTGGTTAAAAAAAACAACGTTAAAAGTATATATTATTATTATTATTACACACATGCATACATATTTTGAAGTAATAAATTATTTATATTAGTCATAATTGTAAAAATTAAAATATTAATGTACAGAAGAAGACTATCTAATAGAAATACAGTTCTAGAACTAAGTTCTGTACATAGAGCATGTTTATATTTAGGTCTTTTATATTTTTGGTTGAAATAAAGATTATTATTATTATATACAGATTCGCAATGTTATATTGATGAAAATATAGGGTGTTGTTAGTGCTGTAGTCATTTGAATGTAAACAAAAAAGTATATTACTTTTATTAAATTATTATTAAGCGTCGGTAGAGGGCGCTGTTTTGAAAGGACAAGATTATTGAGAAACGCCGCGTCACGGGATTGATTGATGGCATTTCAGCCGATTGAAGTGTACATCGCACCCTCGGAGGGAAGGGAAGCGTAAATTCAAAAATGAGCCCAGTATTAGAGGAATTATATTTAGGTGGGTAGGTGTGCTTTGATTGATAGCTTGGCAGTTTTTTTATTGTAGGAAAAAATTGTTTAATATAACAATGTTAATGAAGGAAAATAAGTTTGTTAAGTAAATTGCGTCAAGAAATAAAGGTATTAATTGAATAGAAATGATTAGTTTAATTTAATCGCCCACGTCGTGTCACGGTGAGCGCTAGTGAGTGACTGAATCAAATATCAAAGGAGGTAGCTGTCAAAGAAATTAGTGGGTAGCACAATATGATATTAGATTAGAGCGAAAGGGACAGATAGTGTTCTTTCAGCGTCCATTTGACATTAGTAGTGTTAAGGTAAATAAAGTAAGTTTTATTTTAATACTTAGAACGTTTTGTAAAAAAACTAACTAATAGACTCGTCTAGTGTGGTCGGTCAGTTAGCCGCTGTCGCTTTCATAATACATCGAGTGAAAACCACATCTTAAGTGTCAATGCAAGGCTGTGTAATCAGAGAAAGCAGTGGTACGAGTTGCCCTCACTCGGATACGATGATATTATTGATTATTGCTTTTATATATATTACTAGCTTTACCCGCGGCTTTGCTTGCATTTCAGTCATTAAATAAGTATCAGAGATCATTTCAATAGAAATGAATCAATACGATTCCAAACATCTGAAACTATAGTCAATTGGAAACTATAGTAAAAAATAATAATTATTTTTTTTAATAAAAACTATCCTATGTTACTTCTAGTACCTCCAAAAATATGTGTACAAAGTTTCATGATGATCGGTTAAGTAGTTGTTGTGTGAAAACGTAATAAACAAACTCACATTCACATTTATAATATTAGTAGGGATTACGTCGAAAGTGTAGACGTGTGTGTCATGCGATTAATTTTAAATATATGGTACCTATATTCCTTTTTTTATATATACAGTGCTCTGATTTCAAACTTTATAGATATTTATTATTAAAAAAATGCATATTTGCTTCAACTTCATACAACGTTTGGAGTCGAAAATGTATGTATTTAGTCTTCAAGGGTGATTGAGTTCCAGATAATGTTTGTCGAAACTTTTAAAAATGGAATATGTATTATTGATTGATATTTTAAACAATTATCTGACTGTCGTTTGTTTCTGTTTGACACTTCACGATCTTATTGAATAAAAAACATATTGTTACATATTTTATATCCGTATTTATGTGGGAACACGTGCCTCGCTATAATTGGAGGGTCGGTCTCGCGGGATGCTGCAATGGTGTCGGGAAATGGTTTCGCGTTAACGAGCGCCTGTTTGCAAAGTTAGTCCATCATACTCGAGTGTTGGTACGTCGGAAATAACTTGAGCTGAGCGGCGGAAGCTCTTACCAAGAAACAAAAGCTTGTTGATAATAATTCTTAATTTAAACAATATTATAGAATTAATATATAAATACAGTCTCCATGTAACGTTACTCGATTTTACGACAAACTCCCTAAAGCGTCGAAATCACTTGTCTGAAATAAACTTTTTCCTTTCCTAATTCAGATTTTGCTTCACTCTATTTAACGACCACTCTCTATTACGTCATAAAATGCACAGTCCTTTCAGCGTCGTTATATAGAGTTTACACTGTAATTGTATGTAGATATAACGTTTTTATTTTTCTTTTGTTTTGTCTTTTGTTTATGTTGAGATCAGAGGCGGCTCGTCCTAAAGAGCGCACCAGAACTTATATTACAGCGGCGTAGATATAGGTAATATAATATACTATTGTATAGGCATAGTAGAATAGAATGAATGTAATGTAAGGATAGTATGTATTATGAAGAAATATAGATTACTTCTGTAATTTTCGTGGGAGTGCACTGCACCAGCGCTCTTTAGGACGAGCCGCCTCTGGTTGAGATATATAATGTATATGTTTTCGACGTTTATATTATGGTAGTTACACCCCCATTGGTTACATAAATGTATTTAATTCATCTCAAACTAACACAATTGTCTATTTATTATTGTCGATATTAATAATTAAATAAGCAACGTTTTCTCTATCGAGTCTTGTGTGTTTAACTTATTTTCGGATATCTAGTTTTTTTTAAAATATTAAAGTAAAAAAATCTTCTGACGTTCGGTTATCTTAAAACATAATACAAATAAAGCTGGATTTTCTTAATAATATTGATAAAAAATTAAGAAGTTGTAATGCCAACTTAAAGCTTAATTCATAAAATTGCGACTATTGCATTTAAGGAACAAGACATTGGATATTGTTATTGGATAAAATTAAACAGGAAATTTTCAATAAAATCTTTATTAATATGGACTGTTACCTCCCCTAGCTCTAATTACAGCTCCTAGTCTGTTTTTCATCGACCATATTAATTTTGAATTGATAATTCCTGTGGAATGGCATTCCACTCCTCTTTGATGGCTGATTGCAGTCCTTGGAGATGTGCAGGAGTTGGACTTCTTGCTCTTACTCGCTTTTTAAGCTCGGCCCAAACATGTTCAATTGGGTTAATATCGGGACTGCGAGCTGGCCAGTCCATCACGTTAATATTGACGTCTTCCATATAATCACGAACTTTCCCAGCGACGTGTGGCCTGGCATTATCGTGCATTAGTATGAATTCTTTCCCCATAAGCCATGAAATCGGTCTGACATGGTGTTCGAGAACTTCCTCCACGTACCGCTGAGCTGTTAATCCTCTCGATCTAGATCCAGCATTGGCCCCAATAATGAAGACAATGTCGGTTTTAGAATCGAGCATTATGCCACCCCAAAACATACACGATCCGCCACCATAAGCGACACGTTCGCTTAAGCAGCATTGTGCAAATCTCTCTAATGGCCTTCTACAGACTCTTGAGCGTCCATCGTGGCCATGTAGAGTCATTCTGCATTCATCAGAAAACATAACTGACCTCCATTGATCGAACGTCCAATTTAAATGTTCTCGGGCAAATTGAAGTCGGGCTTGTCGGTGGGCTGTGGTCAATTCCGGACCATTTGCTGGTCGATTTGCAGTCAATCCAGCTTCAGCCAATCTCCTTCTGACTGTCCACCGACTTTTGCTGACATTGCGTACTTCTTGAAGCTGTTATCCCAGCTCAACCGCGTTCAGCTGTCGATTTCGCAAAGATCTCGTCACAAGAAAGCGGTCATCACGTTCTGATGTTGTACGACAACGACCTGATCCCGGTCGCCGACAATAGCCCACTGTCTGTCGAAACTTCTGGTATACGCGTCGAACTGAATATCGACTTAAATTTAACTGTCGAGCCACTTCACTTTGGTTTTGTCCTGCCTCCAGCAAGGCTATAACTTGAGCAGCTTCTGCGGGTGTAGTGTCCATGTTTTTCCAAATTTTCCGTATGTAATCACAAGATGTGTTATCACATTAAAGTTCAATGCACAAATAATTACGAAATTCCTTTAATTAACCCTTTTATACCTGTCTGAAAGGGAGCAAGTAGTGCCTACCTGAAACAAATTAATTCGCGGAATTTTGTTATTTTGATATTTGTGCGTGTAATTTCCAAATAAATTATTGTTTTTTCATGACATTAGTAAGCTAACAATGTGTATTTTTATTTAACATACCTTTGTTTACTAAATACCGAAGAATTTTAATAAATAATTTGAACAAAACTAATAAACAAGGGGGTGTGCGATTTCATTGCACCCGAGTGTAGAATAAATTGCAAGATTTAATTTTTGCATATGTGTTAAAGTTTCTCAGCGTTTTAAAATAATACATTAGATTTTATTTTGGTGTCGTCGTTTTAAATAATATTTATCTAATTTCAAATTAATTATAAGTAAAACCATTAAGGAAATAAGTTTCTATCGCGGGTGGGTTTGGATTGATTTTTTTAATTATTATTTTTTTAATAAATGACTAGACCAATCTTAAATTTAGGTGTATATATAGGATTCAGATGTTTCAATATTATATGTACCACATTAACCCGAAATGTAGCATACTGAGTAATACCGAGTTAAAGTGCACAAAAAAGAATTATGTTATATTGGGTACCGGCATTGCAAAATAAAAAGAAAATAGAACTAAAACAATTGCTATACCTATTCGCAAAGCAATATCTTCGTTTTCAAAACTTTTACGGAATCTGTCAAAAACTATCCACTTTAAAATGATGAAGTTTAATGCGGGTTTATTGTATGACCATTAGTAAAGCCCAACAAACTAGTTTGGAAAGGGCAGCGTTGTGGCTGGAAAAACAATAAATTCACTTATCTTACTCTTCGCTTCAAACTAAGACCAAGTTTTTCAACTTACAATCCTACTGCCACCCGCTTTGTAATTTAAAACAGATATAATAATATGGAGAAAAAATATTTTTAACATATATGGTATCAGAATAAAATATAATAATTAATTAACAAGTTGACATTGTAATGATTCATAAAATTTATATGAATTACTATAACGTCAATTTGACTTAATTATCAATCAATGAGAGTTACATGCTACATAATAAACGACTACGTGTAACAGTAAAGTGACTTTTTCTTATAGTTGTACAGAATATTGAGTGAAGAAATATAATGAATCTTTTTCCATACAATCTACTCATTGCTGGAGCGGACACTCTACACAGGGAATGGTTAAAACAGTCCGTAAGTTGGAGTTTAATTCGCGACTCCACACGGCACAAGACATAGGGGTCTGATTGAAAAGTTTCACTCGTGCTAACTTTACTTTAAAGCACTTAGACAAGTCCACGAGACCTTTAAATATCTGCTGGACTCTTTTTCTCTGTTCAATAAAAGTTTGTGCGTTGTATGTATAATATATTCATAGTTTATTTTCATATACTTTAAAAATAATTATATATTTAGATTTATTTATTTTTAACTTATTCTTTATATATCTTTTTTTACCGACTGCTAGTACGCCGCCAAAAATCCTTAAGTTAATCAAATGTACATAAACTCATTGATTAATTAACACTTGTATGTATATCCTAGTATATATTTACTAGGTTTCGATACAATATGAGAAATGGAGGGAAAACAATTGAATAAAAATAACATATACGAAAAATAAAAGGCTATATCGACCTCTAATGAGCATTAACTGACATTTAATGTGTTATTTAAAACTACTTGTAATTTTTAGGTAAAATTAATACGTTTGTTGATTTATTTTCTTTTATTTTTATTCTTTTATATTTGAATTAAAATTAAAAGCATACAAATAGAAGGAAGGTGTGTTTATTTTAGAGTAATATGTCATAATACTATGTCATAATAATTACAGCGTTTGTGTAACATAAGACAAAGCAGCTATTGATTTGCATACAAAATAGATTTGCATGCTTGCATTAATTAGTTTATTTCAAATCTTGTATTAGATATTTGTTTATAGGAGTTTATAATTATAACTACGACCTCAGTTTGATACTTCACAGTACATCAGAGTTACGGAAAGCGTGTTCATGAGAAATATACAATAATAATTGAATGAAGTGGAAAAGAATCTCATGAACTTATACAGATATTTTTCTTCAATCTTCACTATTAGGTACCTATATTGATATACGACTAAAGCTTTAATTGATAACAAAGCTTTGAATAACATATACTGCTTCAATTAAAGTTATTAGTAACCAACTATTTTACTAATGAGCAGGAATAGTGGGAATTTAAAATTTGAATATTCGCATAGAATGTTATATAAGCAATAATATAATAGATAGGTACATCTAATAATTACACCATTTAAAAAGCTATCAGGCGTAGTTAACCCTTCGGCCAACACACCACTCTCCACACAGGCTGACGCCGATATTAAAACATTATTCAACGTGTCCATTACCATAATAAATGTTAATAAAGTCAACGCACATGCCCATTACAGTGTCGTAAATCTTCGACGGGCATTGCTATTGGTTTTTAGCTTGGGCCTCTATCAATTACGAACTGGCTCTATGGACCACGAATGGTGCAGTTTGTGTGAGTAAAAGTATGCTCTACTACAATATTTTATAATAAAAAATTTTTTACTGGATTCAAAAAAAGAATTACAAAAGAAACTTTTCACTATTTAGTAATTGTACCTACTAAGTTTTGTAAGGCGTTAAACAAATTGGTAAAGTGTCTTCGTTATTAGAATAATATGTAGAAAGTAAAACGCTATCTCTTGTCTTTTAAATATTCTTAGTCCTTTATTACAGTTTACTTTTAGTATAAAAAATTAAGTGGAGCATCCAACTATGTGAGAATGTCTGTACCGGGCGTACATAATCGTTCGGGCCGAAGGAGTGCGCCCACGTGCTTTTGTCCTCCAGGACTGTCTTAAGGACCTCACGCCTAATATTATGCCAACTTAAATATTCATTAATTCTTATGACAACAGTACCTACCTTAAAAGGATAACCTAAGATTCCACAATTGGTTATCAATTTTAACACGTCATGAATTAAAAGCTATATTAAGGAACCCTTTACATGAAATCGGGATTTTAAAGTCGTCCATCTTGCAAAGATAGATGTCCACGTTCAATTCACACAACGTTTATTTGTAATATTCATTTATAAATATATTGTAAATAATATTTAAATAAAAATATGGTGTTTATGTGGTTGTGTGTAGTGATTTCCATTGTATAGAGTTTAGTTTAGGGTCAAATGTTACAGAATTTTAAAACAAATGAAAATATTTAAGCACTAACGATTGTGATGAGTTCCCGATTTATTCAAATTTTTAGTAGTTGTAACAATGCTAAACAACATTGTAAATTCCAGTATTATCTTATAAAATATTCTCACGTTATATTCTATATTCGTGTTGATGAAGACCTTTACTAAAAGTATACACAGTTGATACTTGGTGGCCTGAGGGAAGTAATTTCTTATTAAGGTATCAAACATGATTCTTACTCATGTATTACTGAGAATGTGAAGCCAAATACGTAAACTATAGTTTAAGTACACAACTTGTGTGCATTTTTTTTTAAAATAAACGATGAATGTGAGGGAAATTTATAAGTATTTAAGTAAATTATAGCTTCTTTTTGATTTAACGCAAGTGACCTCAAACCAATAGCTGTTATAAATAAATATATGAAAAAAAAGGTATTTCCTATTTAGTGGATTGACATAGAAATGACAATATTTTTTTTAAGTTAGTGTAATAGGTATAAATAATAACAGTGTTTTGTTTTATCACCTATCACTCTAATATTCCTTGCTAAGAATTGTCAGAGAATCTGGGTGCTGTCTATTGACGCATTTTTATATAAATTATAGAATGTATTTTGCACCAGAATCACGGGAACGTCCAATGTCTTGTATAGGTCAAGCGGCCAGCGTACAGTCTAGCTAAATGTCACCGTCCCACCTTAGAAATGCCATAGGAATACCAGAAGGTCCCCCATAAACACAGCTCTGACTGGGAGAGGTTATCGGAAAAATTATGACATGCAACTTGACATTTGATGTTTTGCGAATTCTTAGATAGAATACGTGCATTCTGTAATGGATTCTCTAGAGGGAGACCATTGCGGGCCAATGTTTGATGCCCTTTGATGACTTATCGATGGGTGTACATTACTCGCATATTTTACTCACGACTCTATCACAAGAATAAACTAAATGTTGACCTCATTTGTTTTTTATTATTTTACATTACAATTCTTTACAAACAATATTCATAATAATATAACACCATATAATCGCTAACAACGTGTGAAATTTGAACACGAACCAAAACAGAGAGACGTGTCAAATCGGTTACCATTACACATTTACGACGCACGCTAAATTATAACACTAATGCAACATATAATTTACGTTTACAGCAACCATCTCGCGAGGTCTACACGTTGCGGTCGCGACTACTTCGAGCCATCTTCTGCAGTAAAGGTCACTACTCTGACCGATAACGACTATAGCCTTCCAAAGCTTGAATCTAGGCCCGGGTCGAAGGGGCCCCGATCATTGCATTAAAGGGTTATTGGGAGTTCTCGGCACATTTAATACGATCTAATGGCTTGCTTATTTTGTATATCAAAATTATCATCGATTTGAATATAATTTAAGAAAATACCACGTACAATATTCACATCTTTTACTATCCCATGCAAAATAAATTGCCATAAACAAGAACTGAAAAATATTAGTCATAGAATTTAAAATGTTAAATTCCTATGTAAGTACTTTGTTCTATTCAAATGGTATTATTCAATATACTAAATACCGGCAATAAATCCTCATAGAAGGCTATCAGTGATGGTATAATCTGATCCAGAATAGCTTGACCTAACCGGAAAACAAAGTTGGGTCCCATACATCCCATTGTATTGGTGCTATTCAAATCGATGCCCGTAGATGGACCACGGATGCACCACGCAATTTGTGTTAAATTATGTTTTGACACTTTCATACATAAACATATAATATAAAGTTCATAGAATTAGAATTCTTCTTATGTAATAATGACTAAAAGGCAGAACCATTTTGAATAAGAATTTTGGGACTAGAGTACTTGACAATTCATGTTGTCTACCACTTTGAATACTCTTGGTGAGTTTGATACCATGGGCCGGTATAGTGGTAAGTACTTCTATTAAAGATTTCAATTTAATATTTATGATGTTATTACGATTAATGTTAATATAACACATAAATAAAGTAAAATTGTAAACGAGTCATGTGATTTGAATATATAAATATTAACAAAATGTTATTTAACAATGATAATCTTCCCGAGCATTGTGTTCAAATTATTCAAATAAAGCTGCGGTCAGCTCTCTCTTATTATTTCACTATAGGAATAAATAATATATAGGCGATTGTCTGTGAGGGGACGAAATAAGGAAATGACGCGCAGATTGAGGAATAGCGTAAAAGATTTATTGCATGGTTAAGATTTCAAAAACGTTTCTGGTTCGTGTAATCTTCGATTTGCGGAATAAAGGTGTTGGGAACATTCGTGCATGTAAAACACAGATATACAACAGAAATTTACAGATGAAAATTATCTTTATTCTTATAGGATTATGGTTCTAAATATATTCCAAAATTGTATAATAAGTAATGTTCCTGTCCGCACGTATTTACTTGTTGCTCCTAAGAGCTTGTAGATTTTATTGGCTTTTTAGGATTTGAATCGGCGTCGTATTGTCGTAAATCGTAAATATGTTGTTCTCACTTTTCCTACGTCGTTGGTAAACATGATTTCTCTATTTGTTATTGAACAGCTGTTAAATACATAGTCATCATATGAAAACGTAGTTACAATAAAATGCATTCACATGCGTGTAATAAATTCAAGCGAATTCAACGTCTTATAATAAAACAATGATAAACACATCAATAATTTCTAACTGTAGTTTGAATTTCCTAGTGATCTCTTTGCCATAGTGATGGTAATGAATCTAAGAAACAGCGACGGTAACATACGGCATAATTGTTCCCGGACTGACGCAAATCTAAGGCTATAGGTCAACCAAGATCCATAACTCTTAGGATATAACATAACTATATATTTTGCGACACAAATTCTAAAAGTAACCACAGACTAGTATCATTTCATACAACAGCGAATTAAAAGTTACAGTATAAAAGGAATTGTATAGATACGTTATTTTAGTCTGTGTTTGTGTAATGTATGGATACAAAAAGCCGCGGCGCCACCACACGTTTGAAATAAACTGGAAGGGTCATTTGAGGGTTAAGGTCAGTGAAAGGTCAACCTGAGTCTAGGGTCAATGTTGTAACATTGTCATGTAGATTCGCACTGACTCGTCGTTTGTCGCAGCCTTTTGTTATGAATACTATTATGAAAATAATTCATCTTTTGTTTATTACATACACGTTGCCTTTGTTGGAAATATTCATGATAATTGACAATAACATATATATATTTCAAGCAAATAACAAGGTTTGAATTTTTCAAAAAGTGCCCTATTTTGTTGTCGACGAACAAAGTTGACTTCGTGAATGAAATAAACATAGTTTATTATGAAAATTGTGAGTTCGCTCGTTCTAAGAAACACACACTTTAACGTCGTATATTTTACTCTTTCAAAATCTATATAAATTAGGTATAGAGAAAACTTTGAATGTTTGAAGCAAATATTAACTAGTGATATTGAAATATATTTATTTCGTATATATATGTACGTATGCGTTTATTTATTATTATTATAGTACTATATTATTTCTCCCGTTATCTGCTCATCAATTTAGGTTGAATTGAATTTATGATTCAAATTATTTTAAAATTGAAATAATGCCCTCATATATGTATAAGTACTAGATATACGTATGAGGTCGGAAGTAACTGTCTTTCATCAAGTACATCTCCAGCGATGTCGTGTCAGGGCATGTGAACATTGATTGTGATCAACTCTGCGCAAACGCACGTCGCCAACTCGCGATCTGACCGTTCTGATTGTAGCCACAATGACTTACTTAGCTTGTTTTTCTTATACGTTTTCGCTTTAATAATTCTATACATTATGTTTGACTTTAATAACTTTTGATATAAATTATTATACAAGAAACGAATTATTCCTAAATCCTAATGTGATGTATATAGTTGGGACGTAATAGTAACAGTTACATATTTTAAAATTAATAGCCAAATAAAACATGATTTATTTAATGCAAAGTTCTTTAAATATTTATAAATAAACAACTGTCACTGAACAAGTGAATAGCGTTAATTATGACAAAGCAGATACCTCTTGGCTGCCTCCACTAGACAGGGATAGTAACCATAAACAGTCTTTAGCAGTCAGCAACACTATGTTGGTCAGTTGTGTTCACTAGTGTAATTTATTACATGAAAACAAAATAAAATCAAATACTAGAAGTAAATACAAATTAGTGTTTACTTTTAAAGTCGTATAAGAGCTAATCAGGTGTACGTGCTATTCTGAAGATGGCCTATCTCCAGGATTCCCATGGTCGAGTTATAAATGACCGCGACGACGAGGTCACTGATGTTCATTTAGATGGTCAACGGAGACACTCTTCCATGAATGCAAGAATAGAATAAAGATTTTTCATATTTAACATGTAATTGTTTTTTTATAAATTTATATTATAAATTTTTAATTCAGTTATTATAAAATAAAATATTACTTCACCAATTAATCATATTACCTAATTGTTTGTTTTCATTTCGTTCAAGTCATTATTTCTTTAAACTGTGTTTTGTTAATCAATTTAAATGACAATAATAATACTTAACATCCGTGTTAATAGAATCGCTGTGACTAAATCGCTGCAAATCTTTCGAAATATCAGATTAAAGCAATCAAAATAAACGCGATAATATTGTACAAAAAACGTGCATACAAATATGCATTTTAAAGCATTTAGGTATACTTTCCTAGATCGATGTTCTGTATCTTAGGACAGTTCGTGCGTGCCCGGAAGTCACCGCCCACGAGAGAGGATAATCCGCTTGAAGCTCTTATCTTTCTGTTATTTGTTAACATAAAAGGTGATAATTCTATGTTTAGATGAACTTTTAAATACTATTAACTTTACATTATGTTCGGACAATTCGATGTCTAAGCTAAGATAATTTTGGCGCTCAAACGGGCTGTCAGTTGTTGATTTGTTTTTTGTTTAAGAAATATTACGTTTTTATTTTTAAGTTCACATTTGTAATTCATAATTAATTCCTAAAATATAAGTGATAAGAAGTAATGAAAGTTTTAATTTATTAATGCATGCACACATTATATTATGTGTTTTATACATCTGACATCAAACTAGAACAATATTAGTTTGACATTTCATTTTTAAATAGGCATTGATACCAGAGAAGTCTTGTTTTTTTTTTAAATTAAAATTTAAAACTTAGTGAGTAACAATTGTTAGAAATATAATAAACCATAATTTAGTAATATTCAGCAATAATAGTAATTTTTAATTTATTTCGTAACAAACACAGCCGCTTGGAACAAAAACATGCGTTAAGACATTAACATAAATGAGCATACATTGGTTTCATGAGCCACCTCAATAATAATATTTTTCAAGTAATTGGAATTATTTTGTAATTATTAACATACTTGAATTAAGTTATAAGCAAAATTGGTATGAGAAACACAGAATCAAGCTTAAAATTTCCTTTTTACTAAGAATAATTGAGTAATAGATGATAAAATAATTAATATCAATACAAGTAATGACTCACAGACTGTAACTATTAGTTTATGAGCAGTAAAACACTAAATGCCCCATTACGACCCATTGGAAGTGCACACAGAATGATAAATTTGAAGATTACTACAATATCTCACCAACCTACCTTATTGTGACTCACAAAATATTACAAAATATGATGATGCTCTAATACAGTGGTTCTCAAACTTTTTAATGCGCGTATACTAATAATTATTCAGTTCAGTTATAATATTAAGAGTTGTTAAGCGGAATAAACATACAAAATTAAATTCTAGGGTTAAATTTTTAATTAAAATTAATATTAAAAAGTTTAAAAAATATATATTATTTAAAATAGAAATGTAATTTTAGCATACTATATACATATGTTGTATTGCGCTTGAATAGCTTTTTAAGAACACCTTAGACACGAAATAGACACGAATTAAATAATTATTATACAACAAAATAATAATACAATATATATCTGGAAGTGATATACTTAAGTATATTGAAACTTATTTTAAATCTCAGTTGTAAAGTTTGGAAACCACTGATTTAAACTTAGAATCAAATTGAGTGTGAAATATTAATAGAAAGCGAAATAAATACTACAATGGTTGTAGGCGTATTGTATAACTTTAAAATAATTTTAGGTTCTAATATCTTTGTTTAGTAGGTTATAAGGTTTTCTATTTTGTCTTTAAATATTCAATGTTTTTAAGAAAATGCTTAGTTGTGTGATACGCTATGATATGATATCATACCTCTGTAACTGCTACTTTTGTAATAAAACAAATCATTTTTTAAATTAGTATTGAAAAGCAAATTAATTTCGTTGTTTATAATTTTTTTAACATTCACCCATTGTCTCAAATTGCGTTTATAAATAATTGTATTATCCAAATTACCAATGTAATACCGCTTATGATTAATTAGCGTGAAATGGGCAAATGTTATGACCTACTTAAGTCTAGCAGGGACACACTGTCTGGCCGCTCATGTGGCCTATACCTGACTAAAATAAATAATATTTATTTATTTATTTAAATTAATAAAACAATACGTATTATGCATAAAAGTTTTGCTAAGGCATTTTGGGATGTTATTTACAAATAGTGTTCTAAGTGCAGTATAGACTTGTTACAATGTAAGGACGCGTAAACGCAGGGTGGGCGCGGTATATTGAAATACAATGGTTCGACCACCACGCATAATAAACGTATTCGCCTCTGCCCACGCACATGAATTCATTAGCTTGTGATTAACTCGTTATTTGTAGGCGATGCGAGCTCTGACCTAAAGCAATTTGCTTCGATATTATAATTCTAGGACCCACTTAGTCAAATGAATCTTACGTAAGAAATTAACTATCCTAATTACGGTATCGTATGTTAATATATGATTAATTCAAATTTATTACAAAATTTTATGTAATTTTCTTCCTAATACGAGAATGTGACATTACTTAAAGAAATTTTAAATTTAGAACTGGTGATAGTTTTTTGTTTTGATAAGGATTTATTATATTAAGTTGAAGATATAAATAATAATGGGATAATAATTCGAATAACTTTGAAATAATTAATTCAATATTTAATTAATCAAATTACCGCACTACGATGATGCACGACTCTAGAAAGATAACCTTAAAATCTTGGATCTTAAAAAAACACACACGCTTTCTGTTTTTGATTAAAAATACAAATAAATAAGAATAAATATAATAAAAATGAATCGTTGCGGTTGTGCTAGTTATGTGTGCGGTACATATTCTCAGGACGTTAGACTCTCAGGTTGCCAGGTCGCGCGTGAGTGGACGCACGCCTGATCTCGGCCTGTGAGCACATTCGTCTTCTCTCACCCCCATCTACACGAACATGTTATATGGAATAGCATTACGTGTTTTTGTCGCTAATTAATTTCTAAATTAATAGCTATCTAGTATCTTAAATTGTAGTCATAAATCTTTTAAGTGGAAAATTAAAATTATAAAAGCTTTTTTTTTGTGAAGTAATAAATTATTTATTTATATTTGTTCGACGATATTAATCTGCCATTTTTTGTATGTTTGAAAAGATAAATATAACAAGTTTAAACAAAATAATTTTGACTTATAGAGGGCGCTTTACAGGCAATAGTGAGTGATGCCCACTATATACGTTTGAATAGATTGTTTATGATTAAAACTTCATATTCATTAAACTATTCAAGTCAACGTTTAAAATAATATTTAATACAATAATAAATATTTACAATATATAAGTTGACTTTCACAATATTGTAGCTAAAAGGTGCAACACACATATAGATAGAAGTAATATCTACTCATAAACGTTGTCAGGTATGCCAAAGATGAGTAATTTAATAAACGCGTGTTTATTGAAAATTACTGTTTATTTAATGCCCGACGCGTCTACGAACTCTTATACTTAAATCAATCAATGTCAATAGAAAAGACTGGGGTCTATGGTATGAGTAAATTTTTCATTATTATGAGTAGACTATATACACGAAATTAACATTAAACTTGCTTAAAACTAAGATGTCAAAGTATTGATTGATAATTAATTAAATACCGTAATTAAATGTATATTTATTTACTGCAGTCGCCTCCATTGTTGCGGCCTGAAGAGACGAATGTGCACCATCCAGATTGATAGACCACGCTCTTTTCGTTATACTCGGTTATCTCCAAATCTGATCTCGAAAAGCGATTAGGTTAATTTACGTAGACTAAAACCCAGCCTGCCTAAAAATCAAGTTTTTTAAATTATTTAACTATAGGTAGGTACATATACTTATTTATGAAATTAATTTGGTTTATTATGACGATATAAACAACGCGATAGTATTTTTTTTTTGCATGTCAATAAACACAATTATACAACTCAAAGTTTTCACATGCGAACTATCTAGACTGAATTAATATTTTGCATTAGCCGTAATCGGTGGTCTGATTTACCTCATAAATAAATCGTCGTGATGTTACGTTGAGCGGTAAAGTGCGAATACTTATTACGGTCTCTTGAGTGATTGTGCGCAGGAGTCCCCGTCGTTTGCTACTACTGCTTTGATATAGGTTTAATTGAACTAGTTTGATTGGTTTCATATTTTATACAATTCCGGTTTCAAAGGATTATTTTGTTGTAAATATATTATATCCTTATTGTTTCAATAAAGATCTAAGTTGAATTGAAAAGTTGTGAAGCTTACAATATTACATTCGAAGTCGACATTTTGGTCGTCATGGCAACCCAGGAACACACGACTCTCCTCTCGCTAGTCTACTTTGAACACGGATTCGTGAGGAATTTTGTATGAAGAAAGGTATTATGAGAATGTTAGGAATTCATTCTATTAAAAGTAAAAATTAAAGGACTAATAAATTAAGTAGAAAAGTAGATTTTAAGTTTAAAAACCCAAAACATATAGGTCAAAATCCTTTCACCATTTCCCATCAAAAAGGTATAAAATCACTATAAATCATGTAAAGTGATGGACAAATGGGCCTCACGTTTACCATATGAACATCTGACTACAATAGGCAAATGCCCATTTCTATTTTCTACCTTAAGCAGTCGTAACAAGGGGTTAGTTTATTTATAGGTATAACTCGAAAATTGCACAGTTTGCAGTTATTTCAACGCCAATAGCTGGTGGTGCGACCACGTAATGGATGGTCTGGGATGGTGTCGGAAATATTTAGAGCTAACAGCACGTGAACAGGTGAAAATATACATGAAACTAATCTATAATGGCTTCAATATGTCAAATACATCAGTGAAAGTTTGTGGAAATCAATTTAGCGGAGACACTGCTTGATATTAAACTAGGGTGGTACTTGGTACATACTTCAATTAAATAAGTCTCTACGGATAGCAGTCCAGACCGCATGGCTGTATAATCGTCTACATTACTTATTATTGTAACGAGAGGACTGTGACATGTCAATGTAAATCCCCTTATTATAAGCTAGACTACTATAACATAATTTATTTAAATGGCCCAAATTATAGAATCGTAATCCCTCTATATATGTCTCATTATCCAATATTCGTGACTGAATCCGACTAATATGTGTAGGACTCCATACCGCTATCGTTCTGCAATGAAGATAGCAATGGCAGTACTATTAATTCATTGCGGATACAGTGTGAGACCGCTTACACCGCCGCCGGCCATTATCTGGCCATGGTTCGTGCTCCAACTATGCAACTCACCAACAACGCTACTCTTCAATACTTCGAGTTATGATTTATTTTAAATCGAAAATTTTATCGCCTAATTTCAAGATTAGAAATTTGAAACATAAGAAGACTGTTTTTAAAGATTTTCGACGAATAATACGACAGCAACAGTGTACTTTATATTATATACTTGCTTAAATTGAATTAAAGCAATTCCAATACGTTACCAATTCTAAACCAATATGAAATTGTAACCAAAACAGTTTCAAAAGTTCTTAGTCGCCTCGCGGAAGTGTTAGATGCTCTCCTACTGTAAGCACGGTGCAGCTAACTGATAAAGAGGTTCACACGTTGAGTAGGTGCGTTTAGAATGTAGTGCATTGCAGTTTTCTGTTGGAACTTAAGTTTATTGTTCGCAGAATCTTCGTAATTACCTAGAGTATGTGTACATTGCATTGCAACTGCACTTAGTATTATTATTATTATTATATTTTTACCCATATCTAAATATGTATTTACTATTTTTTGTTTATTTCATAAAAATAAATTCTTAAAAAGTAGGGAATTATTATTCTAGTACTAAAGTTTTTTCTTTATTAATATTAGTTATAGTTGTAAAAACAATATATTTCATTTTCATTTGAGTGATTTTTTTGTTAATCCTTTTTGCGAAATAAACATCTTAAACCTTATTAGTGTTGAAAATCTTCATTAAAATATTTTTATAAATTAGATTGTGTTTTTTTAAAAATAATTTTCATGTAAATTCAGCTGTTTAAATATACCGACCGAAAAAAATACTCACAAATAAATGTGTTTTAAATAGGATTATGGTATAGGTGTTAATTCGTGATACACAAAATCCGAATACCTCTCGAAAAGTAAAAGCTTTGACCATATCTGCAGGCAAAGCAAAAAGAGGTGCAGATACACGTAATTGGGTGCCTTTGCGCACGACTCTCACAGGTTCTCGCAGTAAATTGACAGTAATAAACACATTTTGCAGTGTCAATTGATTTGTTAGTTTGTTACTGGTTAAGTCGATTTGTTCTGAGACAAGCATGCTGTTTATTATATATGGTAGTGTAAATTGCCAGTCCTTAATATCATTTACGATTTTTATAATTATTACAAATAAGACAATTTTTAAAAATTACAATTCATATTTTTTATTGCATGCCACATTATAAAATAATACATTAATAAGATTTATCTTATTAGATCATTGAAATACTTGTCTACATACAAGTCAATACTTATGTTGATTAACACCTACTATTAAGTTACATAATTTTTTTATTATTTTTTTTTTTATTGATAGCCCCGCATATGACCACACTGCGCCTGATGTTAAGCTAGAGCATGGTCCATAAGCATAGACAACTATTATCACAGACAGATGTCCGCGCGCAACAGTCGACTCCACTATGCCGGCTTGAGGAGACGAATGTGCTCTGTCCAAATTAACAGTTATGTCAAATTGGTAATACCTCAATGTCAGTTGGCACTTTCATTCTGTTTTTATACTGAAATTGATTCTAAACTATTTCTATAGATGTAAGAATCTAAGAATTGATAAGCACCTATGACGTCACCTCATACGTATTCAAGAAAGGTAAAGGCACCAAAAATCGAGGTAATCCAGTCAATTGACAGTTTGGCACGAAATCATGGGAACACAGGTCCGTAGTGTCACGATCTAACATATTTGTTGGCAAATATATCACACGATTTAGACTTTTAACAGAAATGTCTTAAATAATAACAATTATACTTATTTAATACACGTTTTGTATGAATATGGAGATCGGAATTTTAATATGATTTCATGTTTAAATACAAAATTAAAGAGTGACTTATTAAATTTGATATTTCCTACCATCATAATTGATGAATCCATAATTTTCATAATCCTAAAAAAATATGTCTATAATTCTGTACCGATTTCGCGACGACCATTATGGTGTATAAACCCAGAAGAAAAAAAGATTATTTTTTTTCATAACAAAACTTTTAAATCTTATCTCGTAATTATAAACTTGACCTCGCAATACAG
Organism: Tineola bisselliella; assembly: GCA_028551675.1. Classification (NCBI taxonomy): domain Eukaryota; kingdom Metazoa; phylum Arthropoda; class Insecta; order Lepidoptera; family Tineidae; genus Tineola; species Tineola bisselliella. The sequence continues at coordinate 205,647 of JAPWLS010001076.1, read as the reverse complement.
CAATTCACACACATAATTAAGTAAGTTTCTAACGGGAAATTAATACATAATATGAAAGGAATGAGGAATTGTGTATTGATATGCACTAAGTACACGGAAATCAACAATAATAGTGTGATCAAAGAACAATAACTGGACAGGTCGTGATAATGTATGGTAGCTTTCTCAGCGGTCGTCGATCGCTCCTACTTCTTGCTCTCCGTCGGGTATTGTCTAAGCTTTCCTCGTGAAAAACTTTGATACGAACTATTGGCTGGTTTCACCATTTTTGTTTAAACTTTGTTTAATATATAATTTTAATAAGCATTTTAAATTGACGGTAATAAAGTGTGCTTTGAGTTTGAATTTTACCAAAAATGTTACACTTTAATATGTATTTTGATCTCGAGCACTAACTAGTTTATAAATATAGTACTAGCTTGCATTTATTTATTAAATTGTAATTCAAAATATTGATATAAATATTTCGTTAAGTCTATGTATATGTCTGCAAATAAAATAACTCAGTTTAAAGTTTGTCATAATACCAGCCACGAATGCAGTTCATATTATAATTGTAGTTCGACGCACACTCTTTCAACCGAAAAAAACATCAACGTGGCCATTGTTCACATGAATTTTCCCACATTTCGCCATTTTCCGTTATGCTCGCTTCCTTATTGGTCGATAAAAAACATATTAATTGCCCCATCTTCTGCGATCATATGAGTATTTCGCAAAGTAACGTTGGCTTTCGTGATGTTTTTGTCGCATTCAGGAAAAGATTGAGAGTAATGGCACGCCAATGAGACTAATGTTTATTACATTGCTCTTTTTTCAACTATCGTCTTTGATATGAAATTCAAATTAATTAACAAGAATCATAACAATAAAAAATATATCATGATTCTATGAATTTGAAGTTTTCTTTGTTGCATCGAGTCTCAATTTGTGGAGACCTTAATTCAAAATTAAGTATTATTATAAAGTGAAACTATCAAATTTCTAATATTAGTTGGAGGCGATCCCGAGTCGTGTCTGAAGCAAAACGTCGAATGGTTTCACATGAGAACCCCCACATACCTATCCGTCAAGTAACTACTTAAACATTTGCATAAGTCACGTCTCACGATTTACCCGACTAACAGTTTAATAATGTCCGCATAGTGACCCGACTCACCCTGGGTTAAAATACGGGCACGCGGACGATCGGCTATATTTTCCTTTCCGCCATGCATCGCCAGAAAATCGTGGCTTCTTCGTTGGAAATAAAACGCGAGTCCATCTTCGAGGGGCATCTCAACCGTGGATGTGCCATTTCACTTCTTTCTTCCATGAGGACCTAATGCGCAAAATGCACTGCACAATTATATTCTTTATTGCAAATTTAGTAAAGTCTATATTGGGTTGTATAATTTTAGTAGTTATGTTATTATGATAAAGTTTTGGTTGGTAATGTCATGGGAAGAGCTCAATGAACGAGCGGGTTTGCGGACAGCTCTTGGACTGCCGTTTAAGTGTATTATTTATTTGTTTCAATTAATATAGTTATTATTTGTTAAGTACAATTTTAATAAAATAATAGTCTACTTTAATGCCTTTGTTTTATTATTAATACATTCTAATAATATAGATAAACTTGATATTTATTCAATTGTTTTTAGAAAAGAAAGAGGTGTGAACAGCTCTTAAAATATAACGATTTAATTCACCCTTTCCCGTAGAAAGTATGGTTTATGAACTGGCCCACTAACAATTTATATTTTATATAACATTTGTGTATTAAAAATCTAAATATTTTCTCTAACTTTAATATAATTAATCATGATTAATTTTAAATAAAATTGATATATATGTGATAATTTAAAAATTACACGAAATAATTCGAAAAAAAAAACTAATCATCTATACAATTAACACTTTAAACAATGCACAAAATCGGAGCGTCTGTGTCCCATTTCCAAAGTTGTAAGCACATCACAAAATTCCAGCATAAATCAATCTATTATACAATGTTATGCCATAAAGTGTTGAATTGTATGGAACAATTATTACCTTTAACCTTATTTTGACATTTAGATGTGTCGTAAACAGTCCTCACTGCATACTTCTGTTCCATCTGTCAAGGAATTTGTTACTGCCTAATATAAGTTTGTACAGTTCTAGTCGAAGTCTAAGTTTATTAGCAATTTCAAATTAAAGACTGAAAGGTACTGCTTACCTCAGAACAAGAAAATTTTGCTCAATAATAATATATAGTTACATTAGATTTTTAGATATTAAATTGGTCAGTTGTCATCTCGAACTCTTTAACTAACGAATGTATGACAAATTTTGAATTTAGAATTTGGTTGAGGCGAAAGTTATTTTATTTAGGCGACATAAAAACAAAAGTCAATTAAAAGGATCTTCATTATGATAACATTTAGTTTTAAGCTTGGAATTTCCTATCACGGTTACAATTGTACTAAAATTACCTTGACGATGTTTTATCTGTACATCCTGATTTAATTCAATCTTAAGCAACGTTCAGAAACACCTATCTCTCAGCGGCATCAAAACAAAGTCTCAGCTGCTTGACCTTTTATAGTTTTAAATATTCAATATTGCAAGAGTTCAATATAGTAATAAATATAATTGTTTATTGCTTATTGTGATTTGTCCGCCTGTCAATCATTTCACTTTCAAACATTCTGTGATCTATATTGTGGGCATCCTATTGCCAAATAATAATAATGTTTCATATAGTAATACTATAGAAATATATAATCTTTTCGCGCTTTTTCTATAGGTATATTATAATGTAGCATATATAAGTGGCGTAAATAGGTATTAACAAAGAAAATTGCTGAATGGTTTTTGTTAATGAATTCGTCTAACAAAGTTTTTTTTATAATTATAATTATGAACGAATTAAATGGTTTATTAATGCATAATAGTATTCAAACACTCAGCGGTATTTGTCAATGGTCCTCGCCTTAGTCTGGGGCGGTCCGCATAATGCCAAACGTGATCGATGGGATGGCCAATCCTTGCGCAATAGTTGTCGTCTCGTTAGCGCGTTCTTCGTTGCGGCGGCGCATGAACGTGTCCTACAACTAACTCGACAACGGTATCAACCTATAACTAGCTTAAAATGAAATAAGTTATGAGTTTTGTTAATTAAAAGAAATACAAGTAGGTACTATTTTTGATAATTGGTATTGGTACTAATTGGTATCTTATTAGAATAAGAATCATTTAGTGATATTATAATTATACAATATTAATTTTATAAAATAGTAGACGAAAGAACCGGCGCGGTAGATTCGTGTGTGAAGGGTCGTGATGGTCCGTCAGTGGGCCGCTCCCACGGCACGGAGCTCCTGCTGACACACCGAGCTTGAAACAGCTATATTACACCTCAACATAATTTACTGTTTATATATACTGAGCTTTTTGTGGTGAAAACATTGGAAACTATGTAGAGATATATTCACAAATATTTTATAAAACAATCCCTGTGGTCCAATAGTAACTCCTTATTTCATGGATTTTTGAAATTATTGCGAATAGAAATACATAGCTCAGAATACAGAGCATGTTATATATTTCTTTTATCTGCATCCTAACACCCATAATTCGGGGTATTTATTATTATTATGTAATGAAAATAAGAAAACCGTGCGAAAGTATCCAATCTTTTCTAATGATTCTGCAGTTACCAATACCTTAAGTTAGTTGCATTTTGTATCTATTTAGGTAGAAGCTTTCGTTCAGCGTGAGAGAAGTCCGTCTGTCCATCACGACTTCCCCACACGATCTTTCGCTTCACCGCTTTGTTATGTCATTGTATATGCCTTCGCGAAATTTATCACGGTCATAATTGTGTGTTCCTGCTTAGGGAAATGCAGTTAGTTTCAATGTATGTTGGTTACGTTTTGTTTACTCGTGTTTTTGTAGTTTTTCAGTACATTTGAATAATGTCTTCAAATATTTAAAATAGGAAAATGGGTTATATTTTGGAAATAAATAAAAATATCACAGTTAACGTTTGATTATTAATTAACACGTTTAGTTCAATCAAAAGTTTCGATTTTGATTTTAAAGTAATCATACAAACCAAAACATCTTTTTTTTTAATATTTAAAACGTTTATTTTATTTTTTTGTATAGACATCTTTAAAAATGAAACTATATTTTATTTCATATTGAAAATTATTTGATGACAAGGAATAAAATGACCACGACTTTTTTTTCATAACGCGTCTGTTGCCATAAAAAGACTTGCGGATAGCAGTCCCTGCCGAAATGCCGACTTAGTAACATGCATTTTCAAATTGTGTTTAAAGAATCCCAAATAGGAGAAGTCCGCCGTTCTAGAGTAATGGATAAATTACGTAATTATATATTTAGTTGACAAAATGTTTGCTAATAATGTAATCTTCGTTCACCTGTGTGGTCTAGTACGAATGAATTTATTCAACTGATAATAATAACATTTACTTGTATTATGTTACTACATCGCATATTTGTCAAGTGTTAATAAATACAAGGAAATAAATTTGATCTTTAAATACAAACTTATAAGACACAGATTGTTGCTGAAAATCTTTGATAAATTCTATAGGATGTTGGTTATACACAATTCGTGACTAACTCTTTTGCAATTATGGACTCTAATTCTCGGTTATGGTATAATAAAACTTCTGTCTCTAAGTTATGGTGTAAATTAGGATAAATATTTTTGACAGTTATGGCGTTATGTTTTTGAAGTGCGGTGTAAGTTTAAAGATGTTCTTAGTGACCCATAAATGAGTTGCAAACATTTCTAATTTTATTATTATTATTATTATTATTTATAATATTATTATGTAATTTTCGTATTAAAAAAAAAACAAATGAAAACTGGCTTCAACTGGCTTTTTTTTAAAAATGCGGGAACTTGTTTGTTTATTGAATGAACTTCTGAATTTATAAATTCAACTGCTTTGGTAAATTTACTCAGTTAGGTATTAAATTTCCGACTTTAAAAATATGGTTTTAATAAATTATAACAACAAGAAGTGAAATAATAATTCACATCTATACTAGTTAGGAAATGGTATAATAAAACGGACAATAGATGTAAATTTAGAGTTCCGTCGGCCAATTTGGTTAAAATTGTGGGGTTCCGCGGAACACCATAACAGGTTATCAAGGAGTCGTACATTTTCATTAGCTCGTTCCGGAGTTTAGCTGTGAAAGGTGAGGTCGAGAGATGCTACGGTACCTCGTCTACATGCTGTTTCTCTTCAATATTTAAAACTTATAATAGTTGTTTTTATAACTATTAACTTATTTTTAAAAATATAATTCGAATATAACTGTTATATTGGTAATAGACAATGTAGAAAAATATACTATTCTTTGTCTTTTTTCGAAATATATTTATAAAATTCTATAAAACTAATAAAATTTAAATATTTTTGAAGAGTAATATATTCGAAAATATGCAAACGAAAATCAAACAATATTTTAATTTATTAAAATGTGCCCATAGTTATCCCCAAAGTAGTAATTTAATGATTTTAAGTTTAAACTATTTCTTAATTATACTTCACACACATATGAAGCACCTCGTCTCATTAAGCAGGCATTTTTAACACATTGTATCTGTATTTCTATAAAGGCGTAAAAGTATTTGAGGGTCACACTTTTCTACTATTAATTGACACAAACCATATTTAGTTGAACGTTGAAATCGTAACAAATGTGCCTATTATATTTGATTATACAAAAAAGTCCTTATCCATTGTTACCATTGACGCAATAGCCAACGATAAAGTTTTATAGGAAATGAGTAAATAATAGTGATAGATTAATCGGACGAATTGATATTAGGATTAACAATGTTTCGGATGAATTAATCTGCTTATTTGATATTAAAAGTGACCCTCAGAATTTAATAAGGTTTTTTTATCGATTGTTCAATTAGGCGTAAACACTACATAAAAAATACATACTCTTTTCGGAACACTCTATATAAACAATATGCGTGAAATACTTTTTATTTGTCGAATTAAATTTAAATCCTTTGATGAAATTCACCATATTTGACTGTTTCTATTAAAAGTTGTTATTTAGGAAACTGAATCGGCTTTCCTATGCCGGCCGAAGGAGACGAATGTACACATCGTTTACATGTTAGGGTATATTCCTATTATTATATATCGGGCTAGGTCACTTCATGGATTGTCACTCTTGAAAATGGTGGTATCGAAGGACGGAAGGCTGGGCTAATAACCACTATCTGTTAACTTAAATTTAAGTATCGAGTAATTAAAATTGATGCATGTTTTATATTTCATACAATTTTTGGTTAATATTATATTAAATAATTTACTTTTATTTTAGAATTTACCTATAAATTGTAAATTCTTATTAGAAATAATATTTGTATAATATAATTTATTTTTTGTGAAAATTTATTAATAAAAAAATTCGTTATTTTTGTTACTGTTAAGATGCTTATAGAGAAAAAAATTAGTTAAGAAAATTAAGTAGAAACGTGCGACTGGTTCTAAGTCACAGCTTAAGTTCGACCCCTGCACGCTTCAACCCCACTTTGACCCTATATGATTTGAGCATCATAAAGGTAGGACCACTTATTTCATTTTTCTGTGGAGTGCTTAGACCACTAGTCTGTCACGTGGTTTTAATTCTAGATACAATTAAACAAAAGAAGTTTTGATACCCGTTGCTCAAAAATGAAAAACTATTTTGGAATCAAGGCTGTGATGCTTTTGAAACGACGGATTAAAAATAATTGAAATACCCTATTTAGATTATAATCCGAAAGTATTTTAATTACTAAAACAATCTTATAATAATAAATAAATAAAGTAAAATACATATAATAGTAGGTATATGAAAAAATAAAAAATTATAAGTAACTGGTTTCAACCATCTTGACGGATGAGATATAAACGGCCGAACAATAGGTAAGAAATATTGAGCAAATGATAAATTCAGATATATTTATTTATGCTGTTTTGGTAGCTGTACAAGAATAATCAAATAAGTTATGGTCAATAAGATCTAATAAGAAAATATTAATTTCTAACATATCGAATAACATACCTACTGCAAAATATATATTTATTAATAAAACATAATAACACGATGTATAAGGATGTTCCCAGTCCCACGTGCTATAATGTAGTGCAGGGCTGCGTACGTGTAGACGGACAATGTCGCACAACAATTGATCCAATAGGGTAATTGGCGGCCGTGTCCGCGAGCTGGTCGCACCATTATCGCTTTACACTATAAAACAAAATTACATGCCGTACTATTATGTTTAATTTTAAAGATGATTAAAATATTACGTAACACATTATTTTTATTTTTTCTTTATTATAATAATACGTTTGTAAAAGCTGTGTATAACAATATTTAATGGACAATTTCTGATATATGTATCTAAATTAAAATAATATAGGTACCATAGCGTTTCATTGGTATCAGTAGGGATTTAACAGATTTATATATTTATATTTTTAAGACCTATTACATTCGACGCCGTATTTTTGTTTCAAAGTGTAATAATGGCAGTGGGCAAACAGTGTGATCAGGACGTCCCGTTCGCGACCTAACTACCGGATCAGCTGTACGCATACCGGTCTGAAATACAACTCCGCTGATTGTTTGTGTCATCACATTACTCTTATGTAAGACTAATAAAATTCACGGTCTATGATTTTGCACTTAATTTATAACAACTTAAATATTTGATATAATTGCTTTGTAAATGTTGTTACTTATTCTGTAAAAAAAAAATAAAACAGTTCAAATAAATAGTAGCCTAATAGTAATTCCGACTACTAAACCAATATTTTTACTTCCGTTCTAGTATAGTGCATTAGTGCTCCAAACGCAGGTCTTATGCTTATTTTTGGCATTTACAACAACTAATTAAGTTACAAATATTTAATTACATATGATTAAAATATAGAAGATATATATGTATACGAATCAATGAGTTTTTATTGTATATGTTATTGCTCATAAGCTTATAGTTGTAATATCAGATAAAAAATGATCTCATGGCGGTCAAGGCGCGCTGCTCTACGCCGATGTTATATTATAATGATTTAACTGCCCACGCCTCTCATTGTCTTTGCTGGTTCATATCTCACTACCTATACAATCGTTGAATTGAAACGTTCGTATTTGTAAATGTTATAATATTACATATGTCATATTTTTTCAGGAACACTCGATACAACTTGCTTGGGTAAACGAATATGCAAAGCCTATACTAATATGGCTCATTCATTATACTACGTCTAGGTCACTTCACGTTTGAAACCTAACGCCTCTATATAATGCATATAAGTACATATAGTACAATACAATTTATTCAAATAAAACCTATACACACAAGTAAATCCCTACTAATATTATAAATGTGAATATGAGCTTGTTTGTTACGTTTTCACGCAACAACTATTTAACCGATCATCATGGAATTTTGTACACATATTTTTGGAGGTACTAGAAGTAACATAGGATTATTAAGAAAAATATATATTTTTTACTATAATTTCCAACTAACTATAGTTTCAGCTGTTTGGAATCATATTGATTTATTTCTATTGAAATGATCTCTGATACTTATTTAATGACTTAAATACGAGCGAAGCCGCGGGTAAAAGCTAGTACTAATATAAAATAATATGCTTGCTTGTAATTGGTAACTAATAAGTCGCTTTGAATAGTTCACAACGCTAGTTCGATCATGTGTCCGAATAACCTCAGACGTTATATTATCATGTCATAGTTAATTAAATTAAACTTAAATAGTTAATTGTTGTCTCCCACTGACCTTGAGAAAAGTTTTTGTTCTTGTCATTTGTATATAATTGTACAAAAGAAAAAGCGAGAAAACATAACTCTGAGTGAAATATATACTACGCTCCCAAACACGAAAAAATTATAGAAGTAAACAAAAGAACTACGATATAAAATCATTATCAAAATATTTTTATATCAAATGATTATGACTTTATAAATAAATTTTATATTTAGGTGTATTTTTTGTTTACTTTATAGTTATATATATTGGCACAAACTACACAACAAAACTTACGACATGCATTTGACGCCTCGCTATAATAAGCTTCATTGTCAATCAACAATAAAATTTACATTTTACAAGAAGGCTAGCGGAAAAGAAAAGTTATTACCTTTTAGTGGTTTATTTCTTATATTATATAATACAAATTACTTCCCCTACAATATGTTTATTATGTTGACATATTTTATAATTTTTTATGCACAACTTGAGCTAGATTCATATTATTATTATAAAAATTTTACTTTAAGTTAAATATCTAGTTTGTGCTAAATACTATAATTTAAACTGCGATTTATTTTTTTTACATTTACAAATGCCTATTGACTTGACCAATCATGATAGCTGGTTATCTTTATTTTGTTCTTAAACGTCACTACTATATTTAAATAAAAAATATTATATGCTAACATATTTTATTATATATGTAACTTCTAATTAGACACCAATAGTTATTAAATTGGCTAAACAAATATATTAAATAATTATCATTCGGTTTTGCTCGAATATGTGCTTTTAATGCTTAAAATCTTTAGAAATATTTCTTAAGAAAATTGTCTCGAAAGTTATCCATACGTCATACTTCTGCGTATTAAATTACGTCTATAATACGTTATGTAAAACGTTATATATCGACATGTGTATATTATCAGTTTCGTACAGGCACATACATATACGCGCATGTTATGCATGTAACGTGAATATGTGACCTGAAGAGCAAAGCCATCAACTAAATTGCGAATGATTCATAGGACTATCAAAAATTAAAATATGCATTTCATAACAAAAGCTCGTAGGCGATAGAAATAAATTATTGTATGAGAACTAACATTAAAACTCAATATTGGCAACTTGTAATTTATTTATCTATGTAATTCTCATAAACATTTAAACTTTGGTACTCAAATGGTCATTAGATATTTCTTGAGAGTCAAAAGCGTTGGTGGTATGCGAATTAAGGATAAATTTACGTTAAAATTGTATGTTTGTGGAATTGGGAGGTTCTTGAAAAACATATAAACTAGGTAGGTACTATAAAATATAAAGTTTTTTTTTGTAACTTAGTCTTACTCATTTCGCTATTAATGCTTTTAAAATGTATACCACAATAAATTAATTAATTTTTAATATTATTAAATTGTTTTAAAAATGTTTATATAAAAAAATATTTTTTATCTATTTTAAATGTAATTTTATAAAAAAAAAAATATTAGAAATGCAAACGCTACTATTATTGGAATATAAATAAAGCAAGTAATTTGATAAGTCGTATTCGAATTACCTGTCACTATTGTTTGAATGAAAAAGGTTTTTTGAATATCGAACAGCTATTGCACGGACGCAGCTGTTTTGACCATTTTTTATAATGTTTTATTGAATTGTACCGTTAACTTTTTACGTTTTTTTGACATAATTGCGTGATGGATGATATCCCATGATTAGTCATCGAATTATCAAACGAAAATTGACTGTGATTATACAGATTGTCCCGAAAAAAAATCAATACTAAGATCCACAAAATATAAGCTTATCTATTCAATTTTAAGTTCCAGATTATTTCATATCTATAAGCCACTATAAGGTAATTAAAGTTTCCACCATAACCAGAATGTATTTTCAAATAAAACTTTTGTTTCCTAATTTAACTCTACACCATAAATACTAATAAAAAAAAGACATGCCGAAGGAAGAATGTGTTGATTAATTGATGGCATGCATACATAATGAAATAGGTGTTCTAAAATGAGTAGACGAATAAAAGAATTAGAACAATTGGTACTGCTAATGACTGACTAAACTGCATTAGTTCACTGGGCTAATGTCCTAAATGTAATAATTTTGTTCCTAGTGGTTTCTTTAGTATATTTGCCTTAGTATCTAAAATCAAGGAACTTTGAATGACACTAAGCTTAGTATAAAGCCCGACTAATCTTTCTGGAACACCCTATACAAATAATATTTTTGTATTCACCAATTCTAATCAGTCACATGTGATATAAAAACGCAATTGTAGTCTCTTACATGAATATCAAATTCAATACAACGTGTTTTTTTATCAATAAATCTACGCGATTTGTATATTGATTGTGATGCATTTATAAATAAACGTCTTACAGCAAGCATTAGCAGATGTGCGTCGTGAGAAACTTTTTGACCATCGGCTTAAATTTTGCATACATTTTTTACTAGCCCTAACTTTAAAAAATCTCACCCATACGTTTTTTCAAAAGGCACCCCTCGCGAAAGTTGCATATACATTTTTTATACTAAGAAAACGACACCCCTAAGTCTTCAAACAAAGAAGTTATTGTTAAAGGCAAGAGTAATTTATTTTTTATGTATTTTTTACATTGTATTGTCCAAGTGATTGTGCGCAAATAGCCTTGGGTCATAGGTGACTGGATTATCAAACAGTTCTCAGGCAGATTTTTGAAGATGCGTTTCTTTATCAATTTATTGCACATCTGCCTGTAACATTGCCCCTATTTATTTATATATGTGTATTGTTTACATGGGAAAGTTTGCAGTTTTGTGTTACGAATTCCTAAATTCATTTTTTTTTTGTTAAAAATGCTTTTACTTAAAATTGTAAGGAGAAAGTTAAAAACAGTTTTCTCTATTTGGTATATTTGGACCGTTGATATCTCATATTTCAGGCAGAGATACCGATATAGTTTTTTATGTATTATTTTATATAATATTATAACTTCATTTCAATTACAAAATTTTATTGAAACATATACAAATAAACGTTTAGCTGCATGTATTTAATTATTATATAGGTACACAACAAAAACAAATGAACATTTCGCGGGCACTAGACTAAAACAAAAACGCTTATTGTCCGTACATGTGACGTCACAGAGAGATAAGTCGCATTTACAACTACCCGCATGTGGACTCAGTGAAAGAGGACAATCGATAATGCTAAACACGTGTGTGATATCACCCGTGAACCAGTGGGTACCCTGCATTATTGTTTTTCCGCTCGCCTTTTCGTTCTAACAAGAAATTCTAATTTGATGAGCTTCACCTGTTTGGGAGATTTAATATCCTACTTGGGAATGACCTTAATATAGAAAGCAGATTAAAAATAAGTATTGGATATTTGTGTTTTAAACGGTGCAGTTCCTTTATTAGTCCAATAAGCACAGCGATTAATTTGTATTCTATTAATGATAGATAATGTCTAACGGATTAAATTATTCGCGAACGTTATTTAAATTAACTGTAATTAATGTTTTTTTAAAAATTGTTGGAAATAATGATAATAATAATTAAATATTAAATTAAACATTGATTTTTACCAACCATATTGTCTACAATTTTGAAATTTTATAATTTCTGCAATAATATATTATATTATAATAACCAAAATTAAAATATAGTTAGCCGCATACAATCTTAAATTAATATATAATTTGTTATTTAATTATTATTATCATGTCTTCGGTATTTGGCTTAAATCACGTATGAAGTAAACTTTATAATATTTTTTTTGCTACTGAATAAAAAAGTATCCCCTTTGACGGATATAAAAGAAATCCTCCAACATACACATGTCTGCCTATCTTCGAAGATAACTTGAAAGGATTATCATCACGATATTGTCCTGCTACCATTCTTTACCTACGGGACCATTGTGTGGACTACGCAATTTTTTTATAACCCTTTTTTTGTGAGTGCACCTGGACGTGCGTTTTTTAAGCGGGTAGTCTCACAGACCAGATAATGTCTGTATAGAAGAAATACAGTGCGTTTGGATATATTTGATTCGCTTCATGTGAATTTAGTTTTACAGCTTTTTTATGTTAATAAGTTCATTTATAAGTTCTATGGGTTTCAGGACGAGAAAAACACAAACACATGTGACACCCAGACTCGAACCAAGTACCTACTCTTTATTTATTTGATATACCTTAGCGCAGCCATTCTCAAAGTCGTGTTCCACGGAACCCTAGGGCTAAAATACCTACCTAATAACCTACCAAAGGGAGATTATAAGGTTACACTAAATATTCCAACTAAATATCAAGCAATATTACATTGCAACATGATTATTCATAAATATATATAAACAGTTGTTTATAATTATATTAAGGCTTTTTCCTTCGCCAAAAAAGTTTGAGAACCGCTGCCTTAGCGCATTTATTACTGTAACAGTGAACTAAAAATCATGTATTAACAAGAAAGGGATTCCGTAATTAAAATGATTAATATCGACACGTACACATTGGTTAGTTAAAAAGCATGCTTAATTGACGTGCAAGCGAAAGAAAAGTAAAAAATGCTAATGAGATGAAGGTTGTAATAAAGCTGTAATAAGAAAAGTATACTGATAGAAGTAATCAAATTTAAATTAATCAATATATGCGTATTTATTATTTAATTTAATCAGACGTTTCGATTACTTTCGTAAATTAAACAAAAGCTTTTTAATTATTTATATCGTATTAGCGAATAACCTGAGAAAGATTATAAAGTATGTTTATTGCATTTTCTTTTAATAGCTTATACCAATAGAACTGTATATTGTAGTCAAATGAAACATATTGTATTAAAAAATGCATAAATAATTATTAAATTAAATTACAATGATTTATATTTATTACTACTTTTAGTTGGCTAACGTTATGGCTGTTAGCGTGTGTCCCCCACGGCTCATAAAAACTTCACCCTGAGATTTTTTTTAACCCTTCTATGCATATCCTGTGTCACTCAGGCCCAGACAATATTACAAGTCAAATTTAAATAATTTATGTGCCTTTCAAAATGTTGCCCGCAGTTCGTTAGCGAGCTTGTTTTTGCATCTGTCCCGTCGTTTAGGGCGGTTTCAGAGTATGATGTTACTGTTAAAAGTAGTGCTTAAACAAAGTCAAGATCCATTACAAGTTTAATATTATTTTCAATGATAAAGATAAACTTACTACATTCATTTGAGAAAGTATTTGTTGGGAAATTCTTTGTAATAGCCCCATCGAAGCCGCACTTTGATGCTAAACTAAAATATAGTTCAGGGAAATCTTCACATACAAAAGTAACATCCCCTATATATCTTGATGTTGAAGGGTATTACAACAAATTGTTCAATTGTTATCGCTAATAGTAAAGTAAAACATAAATCTAATTAAATCTAATTTACCGCTTTTCACAAAACCCAGTTAGGTGACTCCATTTTTTTCTATTGTTTTCAAAAACCTCTACCCCCTTTGTGTGTGTTTTTACTTCATATTTCACCCCCTTATTTTTTGTCTTTTTATAGTGCTTTTTCTAATTACATTGGCTTGATTTTTGTCGTCTACTTTATATTAAATTACTTTTTTTTAAGTCATTGTTATTCTGGACCCTTATTTGAATATGGTGTAATAGAAATGTGCGACTATTATCGGGGTATTTTGTTTGTTTTTTTTTTAATGCATAACGGATTTTCAAATGTATATTTTATAGTGACATGGAATCACACCCCTTCTGATGTAAAGCAGGCAACTGCTACCATAGACAAACTCACTATACTGTCTTCAGGAGACGAATGTGTACCATCTATACTTATAAACACTCAGACATTACACCACGGCCAATTTATTCCTAGTAAAATTATTAATAAATTGTATTCTTTATATCTAATTAATAATAATGAAGTAAATACTTTTTTTCTAACCTAAAGTGAAAATAGCAGAGATAATGCCCTAAGGTGGTATTATCTGCCAGTTAACCTTGAGAGTAGTTGTGAGGTACAAAAACTAACCTTATTATTAGTAAGTTAATTAAATTATATAAAAAGATTTAATTAAGGGCACTATGGCGTTTATTTTGATTATTTTAATCGGAATCTACTAAAATAAATTCGTTCTCAATATTTCGTTTATATAAAATATTTCTTTAACAAAATTGCAAACGAGCTCATTCAATTGTAAAATCAATAAAAGGTATCTCATATGTATCTACCCACAGATCTCTACCCCAAAAGAAGACTGCGTGAGAATTCTTAAAAAACATACTCGCACAAACGCGCGTTGTCAATATAAAAAACGGATGCACTTACAAAAATGATTAAACAGGCCGAATTTCATTGAACAAGTATCTGCACAATACCATTGCGTGCACCTTGAATCTTATAGAAGATGCGGCCTTTAAAAAATGTGCATATGTTTTTTATAAACATATCCTATGCCACAGGACTCTTGGGATGTGTGTGAAAAAACACGAGGGGTAAATCTTGCCCCGAGCACGCCTATACTGTTTCTCAAACTTTTTATTAATTACAAATACATAAATTGAATCGATATTTTGCAGATATATAATATTTTTTTCTATTATGTATATTTTTAAAATTTATAACTTCTATTTTATTTTGTTAAAAAGATTTTAAAAGACGAATACTGAAATATTAAGTAAATAGCCATAAACTAGAAACAACAATAAATTGGCGAGTTTAACATCGTTATATATTTTTACCAGCTAACCATTAGGAGATCGAAGTAGAGAGTGGAATGCTAAAACGCTAGTATAGTACGGTAGTTGCATTTTTAATTAATATAAAATCCCTTAGAGGCTTCGAGAGCACGTTAAACCGACGATGAGTTGATTGTAATTACTGGATGGCAATACGTCGTCTAAACAAAATATAGGGTAGATACCTACTTGTCCATAGGGTTTCAAGTAATATATTTTGTTTGATTACTATTGAAAAGTTTGAGAACATATGGTATAATAAATACGTTCAGCATCAATAATGATAAAAACTTGTTCGAGATACGAGTTTTGAAAGACTTTTTTTAATTTAACTAAAACGGAAGTAAACAATACACTACTTCCTGCCTTCTTATAAAATTAATTTATGCGTGTTAATTAAATTATCTATAAACATTATTCTGATTTTTTATATATATTACTATATGTAGAATTGAGAGTTTGGATAAAATTTTGAAAAAGACGATCAGAGTCATTTAGTATGCCCAAAGAGTGTTTTAAGCGCATTCGACTGCTTATAAATAACTGCGTTATTTGAATATTGAACTAAAATCCCGATAATTATTTTTTCAATACATTTGTAAGTTTCAATTCAAACTTATACCACTTCATACGCAATCTGACAATCACTCAAAATCTTGGCATCCTGTCCCCGTATTTTTTTACTAAAAGAAAACAACGTGCATTCCCACAGACATCCGTGTGTTTTTTAACGGAACATTTTTTTACTATTCTAAAAATTAACGGTGCATCTCCCCTAAAGATATATTAATTTATATCTTCAATGCGCGAGGAGATGCGTTTCTCTTTTGTTTGCCAATGTCACGGTTTCCTAAAGGAAGTGAAATACCGTTTGTATTTTACGTCAATACTTTAAATTAAGAACATTGATCTTTTTAACAATAGATAAATTAAGTTATTTTAATTCCGAATATAATAACTAACATAATAAATACATTTATGAGCAGAAAAATAGAGCTTAAGTTTAGATGTATTCATTCGACTTATACCCGTGTTCGTATTGATTTATTTTAATTTGTATTTGGATTTTTTAGTAGTATAAAAAATTCGAGTTCAAACATGAAATATTCCTAATTATAATAAATTTAGTGACTAAGAAGATAATCGTTTAAAAAAATGTATTATTCATTTCCAGCTAAAAACTAAAGTATAAATCATGAATACAATTATTTTTTACCGACAACCGTGTTACGAGACCTTGTTTTCACAAACAATGAAACAACAGAAAAAACTCTTCCGCAAAAATCAAACCCCAAAGTGTTCTTCAAATTAAATCGTCATTAGAAATTTCGCTAAAAAATCCAGCTCCAAAAAAATTGTTACGCTAACGTGAGAAAATTAAATCTGATTTTTTTAAAAGCGACCGTTACATCTCATTAGTTTATTTTAAAAAAATGCATTTGCATATTTTTTTCGCGCATCTCCATTTAGAAGATTCCAGTAGGTATATAATTAGAAGAAAAAAACAGTAGGTTTTTGGGATTCTTTTATTAAATCGGTCAGGTAAAATGCGTAAGTGTTGGCATATAACAATGAACTCCGGATTTCCTCTTTTTAAGTAAAGAGCCTATGTTTGTATCACGTGCAGTTCCTGAATAGAAATCTCACGATTTTTCATGGGCGTGATTGATTTTTGAGATTGATTTGATATGCTTCTTCTTTTTAAACATAATAAATTATACAGAAATGGACATTTAGTAGGTACCTCTAAATCAATTCAACAAAACATTATTTAATACTATATATTTTATAAGAAACAGAATACTGAAACCCTGTGTGACTGTTTTCAAATCATCAGGTTAAAATATACTAAATAAACATATAAGTAAAGTAGATAAAGTTTTGTTAATTAGTTAAATAAGGATCTTGCTTCAAAGGATTATTATATCAATAAGCAAAATGATTAACCTAATAAAATAAAATGAACCCGCAAATCCACAATAAATGCAACAAAGAAGGACCATAAATTGAAAAGATTATGCAACGCCACGGCTTACCTCCTCTTCCGGGCTTAAAGCTCATAAATTTCCACGTGCAGCAAGGTGGTCTGACAAATTTGCGGTAGTCCCTTTAAAGAGCCTAATTTCTGCCGCAGCTTAGAAAAGTTCCTTACAAAATATATGAAACTTCTCCATTTCGTTTTGGAATACCTTTTATCTGTGTCAAAAAATGAAGTAGCCTTCGGTTTAGAAAAAAAGATAAATGACAATCGATATTTGACTTTTACTGTATTTAGTTTTGGTCACGGATACCTTTTTTTTTGGAGATGGTCCCTTTATACCTGTGGTCGGCAATTATTGGCTCATAATTGTTTTACAACACCACTTATCGTTGTTGTTGAATGTTGTCACAATTCTACATTTGTTATTTTATGTTTGTTTACTTTTCAAGCTGTTTTTGTTTAATTGTTAACAATTTCTTTTGATAGTTTTTGTCAGTTTAACAACTAGCACTTCAAACTCCTTTTGTTAATTTTTAAACATGAATTCCAATACGAGTACATATAGCGTTAAGAATATCATGAAATTAGAAAAAAGTTTAAGGTCATATTAGAATTACTTTTCAACCAGCAACTAGTGTCCGTACGTCACAAATATGACTGCTGTGACCACAAAGTCATGCGAGGTGTGACACGCTCGAATGACCACTCGTTGTTTGCGGTCTTCACAATTAGACAAAGCAATCTTTTTCTACTATTACAGCTGTACAGACAGCAAAAAAATCTTTTAGAAAATCATAATCTACATATTTAATGATTTTTTCAAACCTCCAGTATATTTAGTCTACGTTATAAATACTTAATAATATAAAAACATATTTGAATGTATTTTTTGATTGTATTGCAAGCTGTACCCAAAACATTCGGTCACCACAAAAGAACGGGAGTATCAAAATCTTAGCCGCATCATGATTTAGAGTGCCCCGCTAATATGAGGTTGTAACGTTGTGATTTGTTTGTCTGTGGCATCATTCAACGGTATAACACCTTGTATTGGTACTTCAAAAATATATTGCCGTGTGGTCGGTTTCTCTTGGCTTGTCGTGAGAAAACCTTGCTGTTACTATCTGGTGGCTATGAGTTCTAGTTTTGAAAACATCTATGTTAAGAAGTCTATGTTAAGTTATAAGACCTTTTAAAATTGTAAATATTACAATAAACAAATGAACGATGATCATTTAAATGTGATACTGTTTCCAATTATTTCGTTGTTTTTATTTATGGCGACCTCTGTGACGGGGGTTCTAGTTCGATTTCAGGTTGAATTAACAACCGCCTCTGTATGCCGGCTTGTATAGATGAGATTCCGAAAATTATATTTATATCATACTAGCTTTTACCCGCGGCTTCGCTCGCATTTAAGTCATTAAATAAGTATCAGAGATTATTTCAATAGAAATAAAAACAAATATAGAAAAATTTCAAACAGCTGAAACTATAGTAAAAAATATATAGGTATATATTTTTAAATAAAAAGTATCCTATGTTACTTCTAGTACCTCCAAAAATATGTGTACAAACTTTCATGATGATCGGTTAAGTAGTTGTTGCGTGAAAACGTAACAAACAAACTCACATTCACATTTATAATATTAGTAGGGATATTATTATCATTTATTTAACATTATTTAGTAATTATTTCCATTGATGGCGTTTCAATGGTTAGTTCTTTTTTTTACCAAAACGTTTGGTTGCTGTGTCTCAGATACTCGTAGCTTCCCGTAATTGTCGTCAAACGCCGCGGTGTCGATATTATGTGGCAGAAGTATGATGAAGTCCGTAATGTTATAACTGTGGGCACAAAAGTATGTATGTATAGTATATGGGATGTTTAGCAATAGTTAAGTCAGGTGTAATTTTATGAAAGTTACTGTAAAATAATTTAAATTTAAAACGTAATACGATAGTTTACATAACCATCTGCTAGTTTGCGTGTACTTATATTAGTCCAGTAATGGCCACTTTTATCAATAAGCACTAAATTTTATGTCACAAGTTAGTAGTAACCATAAATTTATAAATATTTAGGACTTATTGACAAAAATTGACAAAATCATATTTGTATAACATATACTAAAACAAATGAGTAATTATTAATTAATATAAATCACAAAACATAAATAACAATAATTTAAGAAACTGACATTACTAAGACTCACAATTTTCTTTATTTATTGAACTTTAAAAATAAGTCAAAAAAATGTTGTTCCTAAAAATTAATCTTAAATTAAAATGTTCCAATTAAACATTGCGTTTATTCGCCAGTTGGAAAGATATCACGCGTGTGGTCCAAACAAGGCGCATAGTCGGACTTAAGGCTAATATTTGTTTTCATATTACTTCTTGACAAGTGGAGACTGTCTATAAGGTTCTGGTTCCAATCTTGAACAGCGATGAGCGTGTTTTAAAACGCTTTCAGCGACTTATAAATATAATGTATCAGTTGATTTCATATGATATTTTTTAAATTAAAAAGTTACTATGTAAAAGTAAATCAGTACTAATTATATCTTCAGGGAAGCGAGTTAGGAAAGCGCTTTCTCTTTTACACAATTGCATACAAATGACAAGGACAGAAAATTTACTCTCAAGGTCAGTAGGCGTCAACAATTACATCAAAAGAAAATTAACTTCTATACTGATTTAGTTATATGTAATAAATAATACTTATATTATTTATAATGTAAGTTAATAATAAACCCAATGAACGTTTGTACAAATTTATGTGAGAATAAACACACATTTAAAACACGCTCAGCTTACATACGGCTGTATCACATAAAACTTCATGGACTAAGGAGTTATTTATGAACTGGATTTTTCTGTTCAAATTTACCTACAGATCTCATATTCACGGGAAATCTTGTTCAAATAGTATCTCGCTATCAGATAAGAGCGAAGGTAATATTGTTGTGTTATTATTTTATTGTATCATCGCATGATAGTGATATGCCTTTTTATTACTTTTACACTAAATATTTGTTTTAATAATAATACCTAATGACCGCCGAGGTTGGGATGTTTTTGATTACTTTTACGACTTATATTGTTACAGTCTCTTTGTAATATAATTTTGCCTGAACAATCTGTGATTTAAATTTGAATTAAAATGTCTGAAAGACAACATATTATTTAATGTTAACTAATTTGCGACTGTCTGGACGTTGAGAGATATAATTTGAAATTAAAATTGAACTCTGGAGAAATCACTATTGTGGTTTCCTTTCCTGCTACAAAATAATAGCGTAGCAAATTTTTAGAAACCAAGGAGTTAATAAAAGCTAGTTAATTTTAGAATTAAAATTTGATAATAAAAATCAGAAGTTTATGAATCACATTCTTAACAAGAATATAATAAGCACTTTGATGTAATATAATTTATGCGCTGAATTACTTAAGACTCAATGCGTTTAACATATTTTTATTATTATCATTATGATGTGCAATAAGGAAGGTTGTAGGAGAAACGGAGACATTAACAAGGAATAATGTAGGTAAGTAATTACAAGTATTGCTTGATGAAATGAATATGCGCTAAATTATATGTAAAAGCGTTTTCGTAGTGTTTATTATTTTGAAATTGTGACTCATATTTCGTTATTCTAGGTTCAGTGTGAAACCTATCACGTAGGTCATCGCTTACCAACGCGAGTATATAAATACCAATTTATCACATGTGTTTACCTTGTCACGGTTAACTAACCATGTTCTAAATACATATATTATATCAACGGATAGGTGTTTAAGTCGACTTATAAAGGTGCTCCTAGATTGATGATTTGCACATTAAATGTACTCAATATCATTTTATAGAATAATCCTCTGAGCTTTCCTTTGCTTTTAGCCAACTAGACTTAGCCAAAATATACCTTTTGCTTATTGTACATTTTTTTGTCTTATTTAAAATTATGGTGCATTTATATTGGTCGTAAGTTACCGCATGCGGGGTGCGGGAAAACACTAACCATAAATTTTACTTTGGTTGATAGGGAACAACTGAGGATTCGCTAGTTCCTAATGTATGATATGCATATTTTATCGTTCGTCTTATCGACCGATAAAAATGAACATTAGTATTGCAAAGCTTAGAAAACAAAACAAGATATTTAAAAAAAAAATAGAATTTCGTTTATTTACATTTTTTGTAGGTGTTAAAATTAGTGAATTTGTAAACCATCCTGTATTTAAATTTAAATATGTGTAATAGCGAGGAAACATTGCTAAAAAGTTGTCGCAAATTAACGCTTTTATCAGTAAAACAATGTCGGTGACCGTCCATCTTATCCTTTTACATTTGCATACCTATCACAAAACAAGTGGCCCATTTCATTGTTGTTACACACTATACTAATTTGCTGTTCACAATCATATAGTTACCAACACGTACACACTAATATAACACTAATTACATTACTAATAAGCACCAAAGTCGTTTGCTGTTTAATTTTGCGACAATTTAAACTTTCATTAGCCTTTGTTAAAGAAAATTGAACTTAAAACTTAGACAACTAAAAATGTAATTTGTATATTGTTTTTTATTGGGCAGTCTGTTTAAGACCCGTACATACATCCTTCTTAGATTAGATAAAGACTTCAGTTAAATGTAAAGGACTGACTTATATTTTTCCAATGAAAGCATGTATCAGAGGAAGTGTGTTTAATGAATTTTAAATTTCGCAAATTAAACACTCGCAAAAAAGAATTCAGATTAATCTAAGTGCTTTTAATTGGTATTCCATAATACATATGAGTATAAGTATTTTTAAGTGTAACATTTAAAAAAATTTGGTTTTTATTTAATTATTAATAATTTAATATTAATTAACTTCCTAATATACTACAATAATTTCTAAGTAAATAAAGTTACATCTAACTTGAATCATTTAAGCTAAATAGCGCTTAGAACTGCGTCTCAATTGGTACAGCATTTAAGTATAATTTCGCATGCTATGCCCCACTACTTCTAGGAAAATCCCTTGACCTGAAGAGTGGAGTCACCCCATGGCCTGGACTCTTAGATTACATAATGATCACTTGGTTCGTAGAGCGGCACGCGGGACCACATATGGCTCGACTTCAAAGACATAGTGATGTACATTTATTATATCGATATATTAAAAAATAAATCGTTTCTCTCTCATCACGAATTATAATAGTAAAATTTAATTTGGTAAAAAAAAAACAAGTAAATAAGAACTTAATTTAATAAAACAATATCTATATTAAAAATAAAATTATACACCAATAACCAAGTCAAATGGAATTTACGTACTATAAACTAATTCTTGTAGTAGGCAATTTATCGATAAAATTTTCAATTGTTGCATTTACATCACTAGACCGCATAAGGGCTACAGAGGAATGGACTCGCTTTATTTCCATGGCTAATTGTAAATTGTGCGACGCTGTCAACGCTCATGCGCTAATGTGTCATAACATAATACCAATGAACACTGGCCACGATCATAGTGCTAGGTATCCAGCATCATATAACCACTATAATTACTATAATTTGAAAAATGTAAGAGCAAACATTCATTTACTATCTTCTTTTATTTTCTAAAATAAATCGCTCGTTATTCATTTATTAGAGCGCCATGTAGTATGCAACAATAATAAATAAAGTTTAGTCTAATATCAATATAATTAATATATAGGTATATAAGCAGTCGTAAATAATAATGAGAATAGAAGGTAAATTCGATTCGACTAGAACTCAACTATAACAATAAAAAAAATTTTTAAATAGTAAATAGTAGGAAACATATAAGTATTTTTCAAATTGAAGTAGACATGGGATTTTTAGTATTTAGACGTTATTTTAATAATATGAATAATACTGCATAATGATACTGTTCTAAATGATAATAATGCCTATTTAAACAAAGATAACATATATTACATGAGCTCGTCTGCACTGATATAAATTAGATGACATAGTTTGTATTTAACGTAACATCGTTTTTTATTGCAATCCGGTACTAAAGACAAATGATAGGAGACCCACTATGATGGCTATAAGGGTACCCGTTATACCCGACTACTTCCAACTTAACGCTACGGGCGTTTCACTTGAAAGAGATGGGACTACTTTGGTATAACATTGGTATAACATTTACACACATTTACATACTTTGGTACAATTACTTATTTAAAAAAACCGACATAGAAGCTTTTTCCTACAACAAGCCAAAATACAGGAAACATCTTGATACTAACTATCTTCAACTAACTAACTAAACAGAATTTTAATTTTGTTTGTTGTGATTTTTTTTTCTTTCTCCCCTCTTCCTTACATCTAATTGGTTCTTGTTTATTTTTTTTATTTTTATGTATTTTTGTAATTTTATCAGAAGTGTAGTATCTATCCCTTTATCACCTTGAGCATGCCGTCCTATCCTATAATTAAAATTTCATTTAGTTTATATAATAGTAGTCCTTTTTATAATATGTAGTTTTAATGTATAGGTAGGCTTTATAAATAAATAAATAAAATAAATAAATAACAAATTAGGCTAATAACTGTTGTGCATAAAACCGAAGTTCTAATTTTTCTCCAGTTGTATTATCTTAATATATATAAATCCAGTGTCATATGTATGTTCCCAGTGAACTCTTCACCAAGTCAACCGATTTCGATGAAAGTTGGCATTTTATGTGTAATTTGGTCTAACTTGAGATATAGGATAGTTTATATTTCGATTAATGGTCTTAATAATTTATAATTAACAATAAACTGATACATAAAGTTGTTACATAATTAAAAAACAATTGTCACTTATGTCATTGTGGTTGAAATTGACAGCTTTTTCATGTTAAAACTGCATTTATATGTTATTAATAATGCAACATTTTATACGAACAACGAGAAGTAACGATACTTTGAAATCGAAGAAACGTCAACTACGAAACAATCAAATGTGCGTCTTCTGCGGAGGAGACTATCACGCTAATTTAGAAGAATGTCCAGTCAGAGGCAAACGCTGTAGGTTATGCGGGAAGAAAACTTCTCAAAAGTGTGCATTAGTAGCGGCAAAGCAACGCATAAACAGTTTCGAACGAGACGCCTAGCACGACACAACACGTCTAGCGAATCTAGCGACAATGAAAGCAGCCAAACATATCCAGTGAATAAAAAAGATTCGCCAACTAAGGTAATGATACCAACTAAGCGAAATGTTGTTTGGAAGATAAATGCGCACTACGTTTGATCTTCTTAAATCAAGCGTCAAGGAAGATCTTGACAGAGTTAGGTTATTCCAGGAATTCAGGCCATCAGTTAAAGAAACTATTCTACCAGAATATTCGATTGGAGACATAGTCTGGGTTAACAAATTTATAGGGAAAGGCTCTGAACCAGGAATTATATCAAAACGCACCAAGACTTACTCCTATCAAGTTGAAATGAACAATGGAGTAATCAAACGGAAACACTCTGATCAACTTAGGCGAAGAGAAACTAACGATGAGAACAACGATGATAATGATGTCATTCGTAACGATAACAGTTTGGAAACGAAAAACGATACTGTGAGTAACAACAAGAAGCCGAAGAATTATTCCTATTATAGTCGTGGATCAAAACGAGGTAAGGGTGATGTCAATGATCATGTTTTACCGGACACGTTCACTTATCAACCTGGTGCATCAACTCAAATCACACAACAAAATTTATCAAATGGACACGGAGACAAATCAGCTGGGCCTCCTAACGCTCAACAGCAGGATCTTGAATAGCCTCAACTCAACTCTCAACATCTGCAGCATTAAACGAGGCACTACGTCGTTCCTCACGACGACGTAAACCCTTGCGCGTTTTGGATATTGAGCTTTCCTTTTTGGAGGGAGTAATGTTGTCGTATATCACAAAGCGAAGAGAAGAGTGCAATCTATGCACCAAAATACATGAACAATAAAGAATCATTAAAATATTTTATTTTATTTATTTGTTTTTCCTAATAAAAAAATGAATTAATAAAATCTAAAATCTGCTTATTTATTGCTTCTAAGGCGGAACAAAGTTCGCCAGGTCAGCTAGTGTAGGTACTATATTTTATAGTTTTGTATAAAAAAAGTAAATCCACGATTTAATTTTATACCGCAGGCATTAAATAAATAGATATGCATGACGTTTCACAAAAAATGGCGGTATACTAAACTGTAGTGATAAAGGTACCGACAGACAGATTCATCATACTTCGCGTTCAAGAAATTTAACACTATTATTGTGAGCAAAAATTTAATACCATTATTCGGTCAGGAGTTACTCAGGCATTCCATTTATTCAGTAGCAGTGGCCGCTGAACAAACAAGGATATTGTTGACCATAAATGTTATACATTTAACAAACAAATTTCATACAATTATAATCCCTAACACAATGAATCAATGTTCAAAATATATTCTATTGGAATGAATAGGAAAGTGTAACCAACTGTGTGGTATATACAATTTTCTGCGGTTGATTTGAACTTATGAATAGATTCCTTAAAAATAATCACGTTACCGGTTTACGCAAGAAATTGGACGTATTCATATTTTTCTTTAAAAAAATGTTTGGAGAAGACACAATAAAATATGGTAAAAAATGTTACTATGCAAGTATTTCATATGCTTGCCTTTATTTATATATATTTATTCAATTTCATATATTGCATTTAAAAAAATTAATTAACAGTATAAAATATTATAATTAAAACAAGTAACTATTTATATTTAAACAACTTTATGTGGCTTACTTTAGCGTTTATTTTGATTATTTTATTCAGCACTTTCGAAAGCATTGTTACCATTAAGATCGAGGCGTATCTTTAACTCTATGAAATCTTTTAAAATAGTTGAATTGTGCATAATCAAACACTTGCTTTAGGTCTGAGTATTATATTTTGTTTGACCTGATATATATGTTTTGTATATCTATACGTTAACTATATTAATTTTATATATTACCAGCAGTATTGCTTGAAGCTACATTTAAAAGGCTAGAGTAGAGAGCACACGTGTCGATGTAGTGTAATCCACAGCTTTGCTATATAATCCGACCACCAGCGAACATTGTGCGCAAAACGGCCACAATAATGTCCATAGAATAATACCCCATTATTATATAGAACACATAGAATCCCTTATTATTTTATATTCGAATCTTGAGACCACCAACGATATGAATTAGTTTTTTCTTTAACAAAAACACTTTTGGTTGCGAGTGTAATGGTGCGTTCGTGATTTTTACGTGGTTTTCGTCCATTTAACTTCAAGTGCGCTTTTTTTATTCTATTATTACATAGTGGCATAAACCATCTTTAGGATTTGCACAATACTTTTTTGATGCAATAAACTATGAATCTCAACTTAATCCCCGATTCATTGGGCATGCACTAATAACCAAAAAATTCCATCAAATTACAGCTGGATTTGAAGGTGTGAATAAACGACCCGACAATCGTATGAAGGCAAACATATTTTTTTATTATCTTTTCAAAACAAACATTCATGATATTCCATTGTATTTAATAGCAGAACGTTAATGACTGTAGCTCATTCGCGTCCGTTCGACCGAACACAGATGTGTATTAATGATCTGATCCTGGACAGCTTGGTGATTATGCATCCATATGTCACCAGAATCCACCTTCCGCTCCCGAAGGAAATGGCCTAATCAAATCAAAATATGATTCATGTGTCGTAAAAATTAATATCTTGACGTTGTTTAGGTTCCTTTTTGTATTGAAACGCGAACAATGCAATTCTTTTTATATCAAATATTTTCTGATCAAAAAATTAAAAGTTATATTAAAATTTATTTAAATAGTGACAAAGAGTCAGTTGTATTAGGGGAGTATCACCACTTTCAGGTGTAACTATGGTGAAGAAAACATTTAGGTATCTTAGAAGCAGTCGGGCATAACGAGTGTTCCTTGTTAAACTGGAGATTCTTTGTGGTAGCAGTTACCTCCGCTCATGGCTTGTACTTAACATCAATCAGCGTGTGGTCAATTGTGTTCTATAAAAATAAAACGAGAACTATTTACAATTAATTGTTAATTCATAAAAGTTATTACGTCAATATAATTTGTATCAGAAGTATTATTTATGCAGAAATTATATAATCAATGATTAAAAATGAAAATATTTGGCAAAATTCATAAGAGAGATCATTGAAAGAACAAGTTAAATCCAGTATAAAGTGAAATTTGAAATTTTGATTGTAGTTGACATTCATCAAAAATCAGATTAGGAGTTTGATTGGATTTGGTCAAAATTAACTTATGAACTTTGCATAAGTTAGAAGCTTTGTCATTTCAGAGATTTTACTCTTATAAATTGTTTACAACGAAATGCTATTTGTTTTCAGTTTTAATAATGATTGATTGTTCTAAGTTTTTAGTTTTAATTTCATTATTTTAATGATTATTAATACTAGTAAACATACAGAATTTAATACCAATATTTACTGCACGTACATAGTAGCCGCTGTAGAATACAAGAAAAAAGAAAAACAAATGAAAATAAGTTTTTATCCGTTTGTACACCTCTGAAATGTTTAAAAAAAAAAAAGAAAATCTATACTTACGAAAAAGTTTCAAATAACAAAAAGAAAAAGCACAACAAATAAAAGTTTATACAAAAGCTAACGATAATACGGAATTGCGTGCACAATTACTGATTCAGTATAGCTAATTATACGGTCGCGTCGGGCGCGTGTACCTTCGCTATTGCTGTCAGCCCCCACCCGGTGCCCTCCGTCCACATCGGTACCATTCACTGGTTGACCGGCACCCTCGTGACCTTTCACCTACGAATCCGAATAAAGGACAGAATAAAGAAATCCAAGGAGCTTATTACCAAACAAAATGCTAGAATACATAGCTATTGAAAGTGTTAAGAAACAAATTTAGTTAATAAAAATATTTTTCTTAAATTTCAAACAACATGTCAACAAATTATTTCTTAGTAACAATACAATTTTTCTAGTAATAAATATAAAACAAAACTACTTCAATCATCCTGAAAGCATAAAAACACGAACCGATATGAATAGTCATCTGAGATTAGAAGCATTGATTAATGGATTGGCGGCATGAGCCAATTGCATATTTTCCCAGAAAAATAACACATGAATAATAATAATTGTTTAGCTTTATTGCCAAAATCACTGTTCGACGCTAATGATATGTTCCCTGTTGACCGTTATACTAGTTGCATTTTATTGATATTTTTTCTGATTCGAATAAACGATAAATGGGATTGGACGTTATGCCCACGATTTTGTTGGACAATGAATGTAATAAACAGCAAAGCGTGCGTAATATTTATGATTATAAAATAAGGATGTTGAAATTATGAAATGTGGCATAAGTAGGTATATATTTCATATTTATAAACGTCGTAATAAGAGTACAATTGTAAATCCATCTCATCAACAATAAGACGAAGATACACAAATGTTTCATGATGATAGCGCAACTCGCAGACCACATCACGTAGGTATCTAGGACAATTCCACTCAACAATCCAGAAATAAATACTAATAAAGCAGACGACACTAGCCTTATTATAAATTACTTACCTTATCAAGCGATGACAAACACGAGAATACGTCTAAATTAAATAAAACAATCTGTTATCTAAGAGACGTAATCAAAACGGACAGAGGTCCACAGTTTACGACATTTGAATTAAAATAAAGCAATGAGAAACCCACTAATTCATAAGCAAACTTAGATCCAGTGTTTGCTAAGTTACCTGACATTGATAAGGAGGATGTTGATGCGACAATGGTTGCGGTTGTCTTAAACTCTCCTCTCGTTTAAGAAAGATAACACAAAGATAACGATAGGTGCTGTTTTAATACGGTCAAAGGAAATGCCGGGCTTCATAAGTTTGCTTGGCAAACTACTATTAATAAACCATCTTTGATATTGTTTTGTATTTGTTTAGGCATTTTATTATGTGTCATGGTAATATAACACGCTCAAGTGGCGCCACAGAGGATAATGAATGACGTACAGTCTCATTATGGTCAAATATTTTCATACTTACATAGGACTAATTATGTACTAATTGTTTTGGGTCTCGTTTGTTATCGTACAAGATTAAGGGCAAAGTGTACCGGGAGATGAGCACGCGGAAGCCTTGGACATGCACCGTAATATTTGTCATGTGCCAGGGAGCACAGGGGCATTGGTCTTGGAGATAATTTGAAGGGCAACAAAGCGTTAAGATCGTTAACTTTTCACAACTCGTGACGCGTTTTGTCATTTGGACCCATCCAAGAGTTGGACGTGACAGTTAGCGGTTACAGGGCAGTAGTTGCTGTGATTGCAGAGCGAATAATATCTGTATGGTCTTTATCTACTCTATATTCTTTCGTTTTATTATCTTCTATAATGAACGTCATTTGTTTAATAAATTATCTGTGTTGAGTAATTAAAAAAGATTTAATAATTAAAGTTGTGGTTGTGGTTAACACGTTTAGTATCCGGAAATTACAATATAATTAAGTCCAACAATTTGGAGGTGGGCATCAGTTAGACAAGTCACCGTAACGTCTTCAACATCCAAGAGTAATTTTGGTCAATAAACCTATGACCAAGATCTGGAACGCGGGACATGCACGGTAATTGGAAGATGATAAAATTGTTGCAGAACGGTAAAGCAGATTAGTTTGTTTAGTGAAAGGTGAGCTTTGTGCGAGACTGATTCTAGTTTGTTTTATTTACATTCATATGTCACCAGATCAATTACCAAAATTACAATAATGAAAGGCAGTAAACAAACATATTGCAGGGAAAGTTAATAACAGTACTTGTTTAGTAGTTTTCTGAAGAGATTTGGCCCAAAATGTTTTACAAAGCAATTGCCAAACAGCTGATATAATTTGGTACTTGATTATTAATGCATCACTCATTTATAAATTCATCGTTATAAATTTGATAGGGACTGGTTTTTTGATCACGCAAAAGTAAACGCTATGTTTCGGTTAATAGAGGTTAGAATTAGATGGGGGTAAAATATTGAGATGATCGATTATTTGTGGCATAAAGTTTTTATGTTCGGATCGATTCTATTGTGTTATGACCATTGAATCGTAACAATACAGATCAATATAAGCATTGGACCCTTTTTAATCGATGCTTCGTATAAATTATAGTGTTTCCTACACATCTACAAGTTATATTATTGTTAAAGAAAGCTTTAGAACTGTAAAAGTTTATTAATTTATTTTTGACAATATTAACCTGATGATATATGATTTTTCGAACGTTAATTCCAATTGTAAAAATAATTAATATTTAGATTATGACCCTGTAGTAGTTTTGATAAAGTTATAATTGAAGAAAATAGGTCAACTATTTGGTTGCACTTTATCTGCTTTTAGCCTATAGTGTTGTAGCTGAACATATTTAATACCTTACGTAGTCAATAATTACAGGTGACAGCTGACAATAAAATGCCTTGTATACAATTTTTTTATCACTCACAAGCGAGGCACGTGGTGTTTTTTTTTTAAATTTTATGGTAAAGGATTAAATTTATAGGTAGGGTTGATAACAGAAGCATTCGATTAAACTTTTTTTTTGTAGAGTACACCTGATTTAGATATATTTTTAATGAGTAACTTTATTGATTGTCTATACATTTAAAATGCATTTTTATATGTAAATTATAGATATTACGCAACTATCAGTAGAAGCTTATCAATCACGCCATTTATCGTGATTTTGTGAGACTAACTTATTTTTTACTAGTAGTTTTAAATGATATAAAAATGAATCTGTCTATAAAAATCTCCTAAAGACACAGACAACAAGTCACTTTTCAATTATGGTCGTCTTAGGGCGGCTAGTGACTTTAGGCGGGTGAAATTTGTAGGGTAAGGAGGGATGACGAAGGTGAATCGCCATGGGTCACGAGCGGCCGTGCCTGTCTCCGCCCCGCCTTCTTGGTGGACATGCAATATCCAATTGTAATATATTTCATTGTATGTTACGTTCATAATAATTGTTATGTAGGAAATGTTTATTAGCCACACATAATCTTACTAAGGTCAGAGCATACTGGCACGTAACATAAACATTAATGGAGGTTTAGGTGAATCTAGCTATCTATAGTATGTTGTAGATTTACGATACACGATTTAATAAATAATCAGAGCATATATATAGACGGATCTATGTGTATTGCCGTTTCGACTATGTTGCAATAGTGGCGGTCGCGAGGCGTCTGCAGGTTAGTGTTATAATTTAGTGCTACGCTTCTTCTCTTTTATTTTAATATTCATCAATAACACTGATTGTATACACCAATATGTTTGTCAACTCGTTGAGACTCGTCTATTAACACTCTCAAAATAAGAAGAAGATATATTATTTACGTCAAAAGTAATATTGTTCTTACAGCATGCCATGTACTATGGTTTACTTCAATGAGTTTAGCGCTATTGTGGGATATCATGTTCCATTTTATTTATGAAAGGACGACAGACCAACTACTATATGAGTGGTCGCGGGTGGGGCGGCGATGTCCGTGCCTGCGTGTGACCCGCGGCCTCTCTGGCTACCTTAATTACACTTTATATATTAAAATAATGTGCGTATTATCGCTGGAAAAAGATGAAAAGATATGAAGGATATTATTGTTATTTGGTATGTAGCAAATTTAAAATCATGTGCTTGAGATAAGAAATAGTAGGTATAATAGTTAGGTTAAAGAAATAAATAGCATTTATTTTTAGCGTATGGTTAGTAATGGCAAATCGCCTCGTGTCTCACGGCAGCCGATGACTGGAGTCGACAAATGTTCGTTGCTGATAGTCACGAAGGCCATCGTAAGGGAAACTTCGCCGTGCATGACACTGAAATACGATTTTCGAAAATATACATATCTATACTAATGAGCCGACTGCGGTAAATCATTGTCCTGACTGTTTTTTATACTAAACATTTAGTATTTCAGATTTTTGTGCGTCGTAAAAGACACGATATAAGAAGTAAGCGTGAGCAGTCAACACACACAAAACCTATACAAAAAAAAAACACTGTACAGACCAATGATAATTATTAGCTCAATATGTTGTTTTTAGTACCACTTTGCAGTATCGCATTCAACCAGCATCATGCAGAGGGGATGAACAAACTATAATAATGTTTGCATTAACAATTCTAATACAAAATTGTATCTTAGATGCATGAAATATTAAAATATAAAACATTCTATAATTATGTACTCCCACTCAATATCGCTCCGATTTCACTGCATACTGCATTCTTATGCCCCTTTGAACTACCCCCGCATTTAGTACAATATGCAATAAACTCTATTGTGTAAATTATTTAATACAATATACAGAAAGATCCGCGGAGCGATATCAATTTGAATTCACTCGTTCGACTCGGATTTCCTTTTTTAAGATTTCGATTGGCTCTTCAGCGTCGGTATGCTTTGAAAACACTTTGTTAGGAATGTCGCATCGAATGTTATGCAATTGAATGCAATGGAAATAAGAAGCCAAAAAATAGCGGTTTTTTTAGGATATGCGTGAACATATTGTTATATAATTTATTAAATATTTTTATTCGATATTAATTTACTTTTTTTTCACAAAGAGAAAAGTAACATAGCATACAAAACCGTTAAGACGCAATCCGTTAGTTCAATCAAAAATTTCATCAACCTTTAGAAATTTACTAATACGCTAATTCAACATATTGTGAGGGGTCCGTAATTCTTTTTATAATATGTTAAAAAAACGAGGGTCCCAAGGACCAGTACAAAAGGTAAGAAAGGGTCAGAAGTCTGGTTTCTTTAAAAAAAAACGTTTGCCAGATGGCCCTACTAGCGTTTAGTGGCAAAAAACGGGTGCGTGCCCAAATTTTTATGCAAGTAACGTTAGTAAGAAAATTAGTTAGATGTTTAATTTAAATTTCAAATGTGTTTTATTAAATTAATTGAAAATGTTTTTTTATATAACTTATATAACTGTGTTTTATATAACTGGAATGAAATGTATTTAAAAAATATTTTATACTTAATATTTGAATGATTCAAATTGTTTCAAATGATATAAAAATTTCATGTTTATACTAAATCGTTCATTATGTTTATATACACCTACCACGACTATAATTGCAGCAAAGCTTTCCGAACTTCAGATTATCAGACTTCAGATATGTTATTAAAAAAAAATACACGAGTAAATTATACTAATGTTGTCTCTTTCTATTGAATTTTAAGTAAGATAAGTTTGAAAGAAACGGAACACACCTTATTACTTGCTTAGTTAGTACTTATAGTAAGAGGGATTTTCTTTTAATTTTTTGATAACGATCTTAATATAAAATAATTAGTACGTAAGATTTTTCTGCAAACGGTACATAATATCTAAAACACCATGCTGATTTGTCCCTACATATAAATTTCTATATAATTAATGAACCAAAAACTATGATATTTTGATGTTACAAGATTTATAACCAGGTAACAGGTGGTCACTTTTATTCTATGTATGATACCTGCATTATATCTTCAATAACCCTTAACCAAAATTGAAACATACACTGCTCTTTTTCAACTACAAATGTGTGCATATAAATATAAATTAATTAAATTAATCTTCAATGTATAATTGTGAGCACTACAAAGATAATAATATCATCCAATCACTTACGAATAATAAATAGGTTTTGTAATAAAACCGCTTAAAGACACGAAATTCAAATTTAACACCATATAAATCATAGTAAAATAGCCTTGTATGTAGCCTTGTTTGTACCGTTGAAACCTTTTGTTGAAGGCTTATGTCTAATCAAATAGAACATTAAAAAGAATTATTACTATAAATATAGTTGTCACTTGGATGAATGCGAATATACTTTTCATATGATATGAGATTGCTTGTGTGTCGTGTATCGAAAGAGGATAAGTTCAATGTTTTTAATTATTTTGAAAATTCAATTGGTTGTTTCAGGCATTGAAATCCATATTAAAGGAAATTATTTAAAATTATTTATATTATATACTATATTATACGTGGCATCATCAGGATACGTGAAGTGGCGAAACGCGTCGAGACAAATTATTGAATGTTGTAGCGGGAATTATAAGCAAAATAATTTTAAATAATTTCCTTTAATTACATATTCATTCTTTAATGGCGTTAATTTTGCATATTTTTAATATAACATTTCAAAAGCTTTACACTCTAATCTTGATATATAATATAATATGATTATTATTTTTTATTTCTTTCGACATTGAGCTCGTAATTGGAGAACATTTAAGTGAAATAAATAATTTAATGAATAATTTTATTTTCATATTTATTTTTTTAAATTGGGGTTTTTATCTGACAAGACATATCAGCCCCATCGTGCCTTACCTTTTCATATTTTTAATTACTATTCATTTTATAATTAATTTCGAAGGAAATCTGTAAAAATAACACACCTGAAACAAAATTATTCGGGTCGTAAGGGAATTATTGTATGAATTAAGGATAATTTTTGAATAAACTAGAGAAAAATGACGCAGTTTTTTAATCTTTAGGTTATCTTTGATTGTTGATTGAGAATAGGGAATAACAAAAACCTTGATATAAAACTTGAAAAAACGTGTTTAGGACATTGGTGTTTTTGTCCTTTGGATACGGAAATGAGTAATGGTGTGAACGGGTCATACTCTATGTCGCTATTCTTATACCGTTTTGTATGATACCTATTTACTGCGTCAACATCGCATAAGAGTCTCCACGCCTCTTCGAAATTAGTGCAGTACTATAATTTAGAGTAAGTATTTGTGTATGGACTGAATATTTTCATTAGGTTCTAATAAAATGAAAGATAGACTTTAAGCAGACATCATCAAAGTCAATATTTTTATTTCAGTGTGATAATGTCATACATATTTAGATTATTATTTTTTCAGAAGCAATAAAGTAAATATTAGTAGTTAAAAGTTGAAACAATTATATATTAATACTATTACTTATCGCATGCCCGTATCCCTACTGGGGTAGGCAGTTACTACGAAGCGACGAATTAGAAAAACATATATCTTGAATAACAGAAAAAACACATAAATTAAAAAAAAAACATGCAAGTTATCATTTTTAATGTAACAAAAATTTTCCTTCCATTTGCATAATCATTCACGTCACCCCCGTAGGTACATAGCACGCAACTACATCAAAGATTGCTCAACAGCAGCTCTCTCTTCTGGAAGAAAGAAAACAATAAGTTTCGGAAGCCGTTCATATTTCCCGGACTTTCATCTCATCATGATAAGATTACACCGGTATACCTATGATAAACACGTGATGAACGATCGAGTACGGTTCACACGGTTTATTTTATTTTATAAATGTTTAGAACTGGCATTAACAATTCTACTTATAATTTAATGCATTAAATTAACCAAAATTATAACAGACAATGTTTATGAACGCTATTATCTGTCTTTTCTTAAGAATAATATACACTAAATGATAATCCAGCTATAATAAATGTTGACCGTAATCTCTACTCAAAAAAATCTTAATGATATGCAATTAAACAAAACAATTAGTCACTTCAAACAAATATTTACAAAAGATTAATTCAGTTTTAATAATAACAAACAAGTGAATTCAGCAAGTAAACGTGCGAATAGGCAAGCAAAAACTAAAGAAGGTGTATTCGTTAACTCCCAATCAGTTCTAGCCATCGCTAAGTCTACAAAAGTGGAGGCGTATCCTGACTGATAATGCGACACGTACTGATGGAGATTGATGGTAGTTGAGGCGGCGTCTCGCTGTGTACACGAAGAAGCGCCGACTGACCCTGATTACGCATTGCTGACAGATCAATGACGGATTAGTTAGCCTTGTAAGCCTGAAACTGAAACGGCCAGTAAGCCAACATGATTCAACTCTTATCCATGAAAATAAATAGGTAAAGAAAGATGATACTTATTGTTACTTGTATAGAAGAAATTAAGAACCAGAGTGAAAATATTTCAATGATAGATTGGCAAGTCAAATACAAGTTTCGTATATAGGATTCGTAAGACAAAAACTTTCTTAACAATTTCATAATAAAACATTTAACCACAGACGTGTTAGCATACAACGATAAATCGTAAACATACATCTCCATGCAGGTGACGTCTGTGACAAAATTTCGGTTTCCCGTGTATGGAGAGTGCGTCGCTTGCTGTGCTAAGGCGCTGACGATAAATCGCGAATATTTACGGAGATG
Organism: Tineola bisselliella; assembly: GCA_028551675.1. Classification (NCBI taxonomy): domain Eukaryota; kingdom Metazoa; phylum Arthropoda; class Insecta; order Lepidoptera; family Tineidae; genus Tineola; species Tineola bisselliella. Next base: position 168,845 of record JAPWLS010001076.1, on the reverse strand, counting down.
CCCGAATGCCACCGGTCTGTACGTGACCGACACATTGTACGTGATCAAACGGATCAGCCATGTGGTCGAGGCTTAGCTTATTTATATTAAAACCTATTTTGATAGCTTCTAAAACAGGATCTAGTTTTGATGTCTTTAGAATTATGTGACAGTCTTTATGGTGTAGTACTTAGTGCCCTAGTTCGAAACCCGAACGAAAGAAATATTTATTCGTAGTATTATAAATACGATATTTAAAAAATAAACAAAATGTTAATGTTTGTTTCTGGTTTGAGTTTTTAAATAAGTCTTCCTATAGTTTCACTTTGATTAGTTTTTATATTAAGTGTGTCTATCATATAAAATGAAATATGTATACTCAATGTTAATAAATTCCTTATTAATTTCATGATGAAAGTTCTCACTGCACCCTCCGAGGACAATTTCCTTAATTTACAACGTTACACTACAAACTTCCTTCGAACATCCAACAATCTTATACAAATACAAAAACTGTAGATTGACGGTTATTCTCGAAATTTATGCGTTCACGATTCAATCTAAATTTATAAAATTGAGATTCTCGTAGTATTATATGAACACTTTCTATTAACATCATTTTTTTAATATACTAGCAAGTCCTTAATATAAAAGATCATAAAATCGTGAGAAAAATTCAATATTAAACAAAATCTGAACTTATTTATATTAGATGGATAAAGAATACCGCCAAATTCGAATAGAAGAACTGTTTACTCGCGCAGACCACAAAAACTAACCAAAAATCGTTCCCACATGTGGGACACTTTTTTTATACAACAGGATAAATAAGGTCGCAGGTTATTTGCGCATACGCAAGGTGCTGTGCGCTAACGGAACTCAATATTTCAGATGGTGTTAGGTAAACTTTGAATGGGAAATATTGATTTTAACTGTACTTTGTTAGTTGATGATTATATTGTATTAATTTTTGTAGTCCTAATTAGTAAGTGTGTGTGAAAATATGGTCAGCTATTGAAAGGATATTTTTTATTAAATATGCAAGTTTTGTGGTCATAAAACTCGCATGGTTAAATGTGGTTTCTATGATATATAAAGAAATAGATCCAACTTCTGCTATTTAAACCTCATTGTCTGATAAATAATAAATTGTTATAGAAATTTATATAAATTAGATTAGACACGGTTTGCATCGCGTTATTTTTGATTATATTACTCCGAAGTTTTGAAAGCTTTGCAGTCAACAACTCAAAAATTGAGTCAAAGTTTAACACAACCCATAGAACCCACTGTGGCTAAAAATAGTCCTACGAGGTGGACAAAAAACAACATAAACTGTGTAGAGGATCTCATGTGGCCCGAGTTTGCACAATATGGTTTTTGACCCTCATAACCAGCGGATATTTGTTTTATAGCCGACTTTATCCTGTGGGATTATCTACAGAGTGTTTAAATTTGTGAATATGCATATGTTCATTTAATTTTCATATTTAAAATTTAGTTAATTTACCATCGCAATAAAAGAGGTTATATTTATTAACGTAATTATATTTGATTATTACTTATAATAAATAATGTTAAATAATATATCATAACTCTACAATAGTTTGACAAATTTCAGTACAAAAGTTGCGGTACAATGTAGTTTAGTACAATTATTATAGAGAGCGTATTTAAATGAGTATAATGAATGAATGGAACACCTCCTACATAAGTTGTGACTACACGTTTTTTGTATCGAGACGCTATTGGACTCGCACAGTGCGTAACGGTGAGAGCGCGATGCCTTCCAGATGTGAACGGCTAGCGGTATTTCACCATGAGTTTTTGTCCGCTTTCTTAACGTTAAGTGATCCACTGTGTTATTGATTTAAATTAAATTAGTTTGTAATAATATAGTACCTATTAGATTATTTTTATACTTAATTAATAAGAAAGAATTTACCTTTATTATTAAATATCTAAATGTAAATAAAACTCATATTTATCACTACTAAGCTGTAATACAATCAACACAATATAAAAATAGCATTCAAATCTTGCATCTATTCATATAAGTGTATATATGTAGGTTGTCGTCACATGTGCCGTGGTCGCGTCGGTTGGTCACCACATGTGTGTGGTCAGAGATCAACTTCTCCTAGACTTCATAATCCTTGGGATCTTTTTAAATTTAGAGCTTTAGTTAAGTCTTTAAAAATCTTCCGGATTTTACAAAATCCTAGTGAAAAAGTTATCAGACCGCGGCCCGACCAAGTCGCTCGTGTTTAATATCATTTTTGGAATTATTCTAGAAGATTTTTGAAGCCTGAATAACACAGGTAATAAAAACTGTAGGCTAAGAAATAAAATTATTTCAAATTCGCGGGACGGTAGATAGTTTTATAAAATACGAAAGGACAAAAGTAGACAAACATTTATCTAAAAACTTCATCTTCTCGCTATTTAACGGTTTCATAAAAAGGACCTAATAAAAAATTAAATGTCCATCTATATGACAAAGGAGTGGGCGCGATATCACGTCCTATACAATATTATTTTTAAGAATTCGCTGGAACTTTTTTTTAATCTCTGATAGATCAACGTGGGAATAGTTAGACTCATATTTTTGATGTTGCAACTAAATAGATACACATTTAGGAGTTATAAAAAAGAATAGTATTAATTAACATATCCTAACTATTTATAATAAAATTGATTTTAAAATAAATAAATACATACAATTCCCGGACACAAACTAACGTTTCAGATTTATGAAGGACTGCTTTGTGGTATAGGCATTAGAACAAGGACATATGTATAACATACATATATAACTTATTATGTACGCTAAAAACTCAAAGAAGAATTTCAGTGTTTTTTATTTATTAGGTACAACTTCGAAGAATTATAATTGTTAAATGTGTTCTCTAAAGAAAGTCTAATAATGAAGTTATATTTCAAGTGTCATCCAGAGCCAGTCATATGAAGTGAAACCAGTAAAAAATACCACAAAAACTATTTCACCGTTAGTATCGCCACACGTTTTGCATAAATCATCTCAAGTATCGCCCCGGGACCACGTGGTCGAGATTTTTGTTTCAATTTGCCCTTTTTGTGAGTTATTAGAAAAAACGTCTGTTAGTTTTCAAGAATTTTAAATGTAGGGCAATAAAATTTTGTTATTTCTTCTGAAGTCGCGACAAACCCGCGAGAAAGTTAATAACACGAATTGCAAGTATTTTACATATGCGGAATACCTTAATTATTGATCTAAAAAAGTACAAGTTTTAGATTGACTGATCCATGATGTTAGGAAGATTCACTTTGTCAATCTGGCAGATGCAGACTTAGTTCATCATATTTCTGTAATTGCAGTTGTTTCTGCTTACTCTAACCTAATATCAAGCGGATTACTAAAGATTATATATGAATGATATTGTATAAAATCTTGTACCTACATATGTCGAGCTAAAAATCAACACTGTATCAAACTAATATATTCAAACGTTAGGTTGCATGTCCAAGAAGCAGGTAGATGTGTAGACAGTAAAAACCACACATTGTCCAAATATTCATTAATTTCTTCAAACACATGTCAAAGATAATATCGGAAACGTGCCCCATTAAAAATATACATTATTGTGAATGACCTTTAGATATAGAAAAGATAACAATTATGTTAATACGAAAAATATAGTTAAACTTGATTTTTAGCGAAATTATCTTTTAAGTGCACATATTTTTTATAATTAGGAAACAATATAGGAACTGGAACAAATCGGAATTGGGCGGACTATTTTATAAATATTTTATTTGGACAGTGTAAGTTTAATAATAATTCAGAAGTAATAAAACAGATTAGCATAACAATTTCTGACAATATAACGTATATCAAGATAAAATCAAAGTAAAACATTCCATCACAAAAATTGAATAAAAATAGGTCTGCTTAGTTAAATTACCTTATTCTATTCAACAACTCTTTCTCAATCTCGACAGACTAAGAAACCTTAAGAAGTGTATTTTATCAAAAAACAGTGGACAATAGGGGCTCAGGGTCCATCATCGGAGGTCTATCAGAACGAGATTAAATCGATACAGACCAACAATACCTGTGGCATCAAGGAAAAGGTATCCCAACAATATAAAAAATAACAGAAACATGAAACGAGGAATTATTCGCGTCGTTTCTTTTGAAATTTTATAAAACGACTTTTTTCATCGCAAAAAAACTTAAAATAAGGGTAGATTGAAAACTCGCGGACAAAGGCCGAGGAACAATAAAGTTTTTTAAGGCTCGCTTTTTGTTGACCGTACTCTCATATGTGTTTTGCTAAATGATAAAATTACAAAGAATAAATTCAGCCTTCATAGTGATTATTAGAATATTAACAGTAGTACATATTTATTAAAGTAAAATTAATCAAAACTTACAGATCAAAATGTTAATAGACAAACCATTACACGACAAAATAATAATATAGCATAAAGTATTAAAATAGTTAAGAAATCTGAAACAAAGAAGTCATAAACATTAGTCAATAATGCAAATAAGCGACCGACATTCGGTACAGTCAGCGAGTGAATTCAAAAGTGAATGTGCACTAAAAATTCATGTTCCATCACGAGTCACGAGTATTGTCGCAATGGTCGAAGACTTGAAACACAATAATTTGAGTTTGGAACAGGGAGGAGCGGCGACAGATTGCGCGCGTCCGTTAATGACAGGCCCTCGATGCGCGCATGTCCAGCCCGCGCTCATTCAATGCAAATTCAGGTGTGTAGCTCTAATAAAGTTTAGACAATACATTTATATTCAGTTTACGTATAGTATGTGGAATCTTAGGCACAAATATATATAAAAAACGCCAGTCAGAGTTAGAGTCAGAGTCAGAGTTTTAGCTTTTGGTCACTTAATACTGAGTCTCACCAATTAAATCATTAGCAATTCTATTATAATAATAATAGCCATAAAAATGATTTTAAAGATAGAATAGACAAATGTCGTATCTAAAAATTTATAAAACTGCATCATTGCGTACACAATGACCCCTCTCTCGATGACAGACCGCGGTCTGCCCACGCGCCGTGCTTGTTCTAATCACACGTATCTTACAACGAGTAAGCGCTATACCACGTCTGGTGCCGTCCATTCATGCATATACAAACGATTTTTTTATTATGTACTTATATTAAAAGTTTTAATCCGTGTTGAAAGAATGAAATGTTACTGTAGTTCTTTTGTTTTATTCTTTAAGTTATTCGTTTATTTTCTATGTGATTTAAAATTTACTAGAGCAAATTAGTTGATTACAATGCTAATTAAAATGTATCAATTACTATCACACAATTTTATACTACTTGAATTGCAACTTGCATGTAAATAAAAGTTTAAAAACCTAATAAATATAATTAATTCACTATTTGAGAGCTGTTTATAAATTTAAATTTGTACCCGATTCACTGTCAACATGGGTCCGCTGACCAGTATGCTAATAAATACCATCTGTCAAACACGTCAAGTATGTTTTGACGATGACTGTACTTTTTGACAACACCTTTGACTTTAACACAAGTTTTTTTTTCTATGAAGATTTATTTTTACTTACATACGTTATCATACTGTGAAAAACAGAATTCTACCACTGGTTTATATTTAAAATTAATTTAAAAACAACCTGTTTAGTGTCGTATTTATTTTGCTTTGATAAACAGTTTATTGCTAAATCGTTATTGAAATATAATAAGTGCCGATAACGAATGATCTTTCTCACAAGCCCGACCTTGACCATTTCCTAATAAGCAATTCCAATATCACATCAAATTAAATATATCTCAAAGAAGAATTATATTACTAAATATGATTGACAGCTACCCACTTCATTCAATGTTCAGTTTTCTATAGCAGATTCATTTGTTTTCTAATACAAGTTAGTCACGATGCCCTGGTACATCTTGCACGAGAAATATTATACGTGGGTGTTGTACAGTCAACTTCAAAAATTAAAGTTATACCTGGCAAAGCAAACTCCTTTGTTCATATTCGGCTACTTCCCAGCCAATTCTAAAACGCAAATCATTTAATATAGTACGTGAAAAGTTTGAAATATTAAAACAGTTTGAAATAAATAAATTATTAATAATAATAAATTTAGATAATTAGAAGCAATTTAAGAATATTTTTTGTATTTTAATACAATTGCTTTAGGTATATATATTTTTTTATTTTTTATTGGACTTAACTGTACTTGTGATATGATCCTACGCATGTAGTGGGCAGTCAGTCCGTTTAGCAACAACCTAACAGTCTCTAAAGTTACTATTACCACCTATTAATTATCAGTCACTTATACTCATTTATAAATGGACAAAACCAATTAGCTCTTTCACAATACTACGAAACGAATAATGAATGGACGAGGTTACTCTTAAAATTTTAATCTGTTATAGAATTACATTCGTATTTGATACATTAATTAAATTGTGACTATATTATTTGTAACTAAATTGTATTTATTAATAATTAGAATAAATTAACTAAGTAAATTGTTTTATTGTTAATACTATATAGTATGTTTTTAAAGTTATATCACAACGATAATTCAATCAATTCGTTTAAGTCACTAAATTAAAATCGTTTTAAATTAAAGAATGCTCTTTGGGCGATGTATTATGAATTGATACTATTGTTATTGATGATTAGGTGAATTATTATTTTAAATGTATAACTTTAGTTAATTGAATTCTAAATGAAAACAATATGCAGAGCTGTTAAACGATTATATTTCAAGACTTGAAAAGAAGTTGTAACATAAGTATATGCTTGTGTGACGCAAACATTATTATAAGACGCAGAAGTTAACTTGGCACCTCAATGAGCACAATTCTTTGTTTTTATGTATATGAATTTTAATTGAAACATTAATATAAAATTGGAAGTAAGTGCTGATTTATTTGCTTCTGTTTGTTGATATAAGACTGAAGGTGTAACACGTCAGCAATTAATGAAGAATATTCGTGTAAAAAATAAAAGCAAAACGAAAAGAGAACTTCCCAGTTGCAAAGTGTATAGTAATAAGTTATTTAAAAGCATCTTTTCATATTCAGCATATGTCCAAACCGCAATATAAGAATATGTTTACAAAACTTTAGGATAGCCAAATAACTTAATAGCGCCTTGAAAGCCGCATAAGACATATGGCAAATGTCTTTATAAATGGTCAATAAATTACGGACTGAACGAATCATGCCTTAATAATATTATTAACTTTTAAAGAAAATTTACAATCTGGTCAATGTATCGCGTGCAATTGTTAACAATAAATAATACCGTATTTAAATTTTAATAAGCACTTATTGTAATTAGAGCGAGAAATAATCTGCGCGATTTTCATTACTTACTGCAATAAGTTTTTACATTGTAATGGTATTGTGCGTATTGTGCTCATGTCAAAAATCTAAAGAAACGTGACCGGGTCGATGCTGAAGAATTTTTTAACAAAGCGGTTTTCTTTAAAAATATATTAACTGTTCCGAGTGGCTGAGTGGAAGCCTCCAAGTTGTGGTCGCACGCAGGACACTCCCAAATTATTCGCCAATTTTGTTTCGGGTATAATTTATGGATCAACATGCAAATGCGGCATGTCAAAACAGCTTATTAGAGTGAGCTGTAATTGATAAGTTTCACAAACAAAACCCAACTGACTACTTTCCTTATTTCTATAGTCCACACTCTACCTAATTAAGCTGATAATAATTCTTTGTCACCCTTAATAAAATAAGATAATTGTTTCATTATTACGACAAAAGTACGTATGAGTTAATCACTTTATTGATAACGCAAAAAGATTTTTATATTGAACAGAAAAGAATAGAGACGACCAATTTTTTTTTTTAACTTTTGAATCATTTTTATTGATACTACGTGATAAATTAGAAAGTGTTTTATTGTATATTACGCTTAATAACTTTTTTGATATTTACATTGTCGTTTCCATGCCACTTGTATTATCGTTAAATACTCATACAGCTGATGCGACATCAGACCGCGAAAGTGACGGCAATTTTATTACATTGTCTGACACATGTTTGAATTGCAACAAAATAACTTTACTTATTAAACTTGTTTTTCATTTAAAATCTCGATATTTGTCTTTTAATTAATTAAAAATAATTATAGTATAATGGTATGTCTTTTATATTATGTGTTAAACATATTTCTGTGCCAACTACATATATTTATTAACTTGTGATTATTGTTTTAAGATAATATTTATATCTTTATATTTATGGCTAAATACCTCTTTGTTAAGATTTATAACCGCTGGTTCTTGGACGTTGTATTGCTTTCAACTGTTAAAGTGTAGGTATATGTAGGTATGTGCAAATAAACTATCGCTTTGACATACTATTAAAGCATTATTGCTTTTATTAGCATTCAGTTATTTTAAGTGTTCATTAAAAAAAATGAATTAGTTTGTTTCAGCAAATTTGTCATAATTCCATTTGATGTGGAGATAGGTTGAAGGTTGACCTCCGGCCCACATAGTGCCCACACTCGTCACTCACCATTCTAACCACGTACCCATTGTCTTTCACAAATACAACGAAATCAATATCTTTTGGTTTACTGTTACTTAACAGAAGAAATTTATTTTGCTTAATACAGAATTCAGTACTTTTTACTACAATAGGCATACAAAGCTAAATGTTTTAATATCATACGTCAATAAATACTTTGTTTAATTCGCAATTCGAAACAGAGACTGGGGGGCTACTCAGGCATATCCGAAGTTTCATGATACGGCCATCAGTTCTATAGTTTATGTGAATTTTGACACATAAGCCCGTAAAAAGTCCTGTCAAATGTCCGTAAAATAAGCATTGTGTGGCCTATCCGTCGTGACGTCGCTGTCAAATCCGTAATTTCGTGAATGATTACGTAAGTGTTTCTGAGTAGGAAACGTCCGTATTTTCGTCCGAAGTGCGCCTGAGTAGCCTCCCTGACCCATATATCAAACTAAAATAAATATGAGTAATGAGCGTGGATTTCCTTATTGACACACAGAATTTTTATTTTCATTAACATACCGCGGTTTCGACAGTCAAAACCTACTGGCTGAATTGTCATGGCCTGTGGTGAAGTCTTGTGGTCACTCATGACAATTGAGTTAACTTTCACTTATGTTTGTATAATCCTACCTTAATGACAGCGTAGTCCCACTTGGCACGAGATCCGCGGTTTTTTGTTTATAATTCTTATTGTTTTATCCTCGTATTCAGGACGCTTTCGATTGTCATTGTTGTGGATTGGAATGTTTCCTTATGTGCCAATTGTTTTATATGTTACTATTGATTTATGTCATAATTAAAACCCCAGATAACAAACCTTAATAATAATAATTAGTTCTAAAAATGGTGTAGCTACGTTTTTGGACAATACGATAATATAGATAGTGGAACTCGCGTCCAAAGAATACTCATTTTTTTGGCAAATTATCGTAATCTTGTATATCAGTTAAGTATTTAAATTCAGTAAAAGTGACACTATTATTGTCGCGTAAGTAACTCAATATAGTGCAAAGGGCCATTGTCAAAATATTTACCCGTATCCTGCGACAACACAATGAATAGGCACCTCTTAACGCTAATAATACCGTTCAATACAATAAAATAGAATTGCCACTTTAATTTATCTACTGTTCCTCTTATGCCCTTTTTTCTTATGCATATTGCGCCTATACTATGTACAAAATGTTATTTCAAAAAATATAAACATTATAAATAAAAAAATTCATTCACTCAAAATTATATTATTTAGTAACAACTATAGCAATAATGTAATCTAAATTGGAATGTAAGTTTAATATGTTGCTTTCTGATTATTAACGTGTACCTATACCTATGTCATGTAGCTATGGCTTTGTAAATAAATAAATGATAGTCCTGAATTATTTTTTCACAGAAGTGACCAAAAACAGTTCATAAAATAACACGTGTTTTATCTATGTAATATTAACTGTATTTAAATATTTTACTTAACAGTATTAAATTGTTACAATGTCATAAATAAATAAAAAATCGTCTATAGCTAAATAACTTATTAATAACTTCCTAACTTTTTTAGATCTAATTTTGAGCAAATAAATAGCAAATTAAGTTTACCTAATGATCTCAGGGTATCTTGTTATTTACTATAAAAATCCTAGTTGTTTATTTATCTTGCAAGTTATATTGATGTTAACTATAGGTCCTCAGTATAAGGCAGTTCTAATAGTTGTTGAGATGTATCTTAAGATAACAAATCTATATCAAGTTGCGACATTTTTGCGACAGCCCCTTTTTAATTTCATCTCATTTTCGCAGCTGTGCCATTGATTTTAAAGGACAATATAAAGAATCGAATTGCTAATTTTTATTTATATATTTTTTCTTTTATTTATCAGTATTTTATTTCTTACTAATGTAATTTTTACTATGTTTACTACGATTAATGTTCATATTCCTATGATATATTTATAATTTATTTGTATTTGCACTAATTACTACAATTCCTTAATAATATTAAGGCAATTAATAAAATGCCTTAAAATATGCCCAACTCTATTATTAAATACAATACGTTATTTTTTTTAAATACCTACTTCGGAAATACAAGCATGTTTAACAATACTCAATGTAACCTGTTCTTACTAATTGCGATACAGACTAAGGAAAAAGCCACTAGGTGACGTCACAAAAACCGTTGACCCTATGGTCATAATACAATAATGTTTTTGTATGTAAATTCTAGAGTTAACCTTGATCTCAAGTCAAAGCCATTAGGAATGAATTAGGCTTCGAACTTGACCAATAGGTCAGCGCTAGAACAGAGGCTAAGTTTGATTGACGTTAAACACACGAGCTGATATTTTTTAATGATTTTTAAAAACGTAAATTATTTGTTTAACTGTAATATTATGGTAGTCAGATTTATAATGGTTGTTAGTCTATCTGTCGTTTCGGAGTGGTATTACCACTATCAAATGTAATTAAAAGTAGCATAGTTGTTTTTTGGGATTATACTACTTTCTACGACGGATAGTGGGAATGTCTAATGAAGACGTTTCTTAATGATAATAGTTGTATTATTAAGAGAAGTTACAAATAACTTCTTATGTGTATCCATTTAATAATAAACTGCTTTATTTGTTATTACAAATAAAAAATAGTCTTCAATTAACTACGATATCACTTTCTGACAGTTCTTTTAACAAACTATTTAAAAGCAATTTACTATAAAAAAAAGTCTTAACAAATGCTTAATTAAAATTCAATGTAATGCTTTATAATTTAATATTATGATGAAAATAAGCCAAATACTATTGGATCACTGAAAAAGAAATTTAAGGTTTCATATTTCTTAGATATAATATACATAATACATAACCCAAAGAGTGCTTCTGTACATTGCGTCACATTACGTCATTGTACATGACTACATTGGCAAATGTATTTTAAATTAATCCATATTTATTTTTATCTTATTGCTAAAAAACTTTTCGAGACTAGGTATATATAGCAGAAAAGGCAGGGTAGTACAAAGAAAATGTTTGAGTTGTGTTTATAATCATACCATGAGCGCAGACAATTGCTTTCACAGAGACTTCTCTAAAGGAACCAATTACCGCTATGCCGGCTTCATGGAACGGTTGGGCACTATCCACTGTTGTGCTAATAACCATCATCAGTTTGCCTAGTACTACTAGAAAAATCATTTAGCATATAAATGCATTTCATATAGTAGATATACATTAGTTTTTTTTTAAAGTTAGGTTCAAAAGTCAGCCCTAACTAAAGTACTATATACTATTTGAAAAGAAAGCTAATAACTCTATTGTGCCAGCATATCAAACTCGAAGACATACGAACATATACGAGGACAACATAATTTGTACTAACAATAACTTTTATACTTGACATTTTACTTACAAGGACTTGTATTGTATGGAGGGAAATTGGATACAAAGCACCGCGCTCAATTAACTTTTAAATCAATGAAGTTGGTTTTCTTTTTCGAAATATTTATTAAATTAGCTATGTAAGAAATGGTATTTACTGAGTTCTAATGCGAACTTTACTTAAATGAAATTTAAGCTGCATAGGTATTGAAACATCGAATTAAAGTAATCAATATAAATACTAAATAAAACAATATAAAACTTTTAAAAACCACATTTTTTCAGAATATAGATTTTAAATCACCTATCCATGATAAATATTACCCAGTTAAATGTTAACGTGACTTACTGCCAGTAAAAACGTTAGATATTTATCATTTAGCGCATTTTGTTCAACTTTCCAGTTACTTCAAGGCACCTCGTGGCTAGCTCGCAGGTCAATACCGTACCTGTCCGTACCATTCGGCTATACTATTTTTATATTATGAAATTGGGGTAACAAGTAACCCTCGACTTTATGGGTAGTTTTAGGTTTGTTGTAAAAATAAATTTGATTTATATCTTCCTTTTTTTTTTAAATAGAAAATGTATTTTCCATTACAAGTTTAAAATTTTACTAGTAAACTTAAATGTTCACTGGTGATCGAGACGAGACTAAAAGGTGTTTAAAACCAACTAGTACTTATTTATTTATTATTATGAAAACGGTTAGAGCACGTGTGAAAGAAGTGACAGAGGTTAGAATCGTAAATTGTGTTCACACATTGAATTATAATAATAATAGACTAAGGAAAGCTTTAGTAAATAACATTTTTAAAGGTTCAAGAGTTCTAGCATACCTATAAGGCAAGTACAAAATTCTAAGTGACCTCAATAGTCCTTAGTTAGTAGGCCTTATTATAATTCGGAAGGAAGCAAGCGAGGGTGGACTGCGGTCAATGGAGCGTACCTGCCCGTGCCATTTGCCCTTATTAGATTTATCAATATACAGGCCGACTATTTTATGTCATAACACAACTTCTACGATGAATGAATGAATGAAATACCTGCTAACTTTTCTATGGATTTATTTAAATATGTAAATACATTTAGAACCTGTTTAGTATTCGCCTATATAGCCTTCTCTTTTTGAATTATAGAATAAATACAAAACTTAATATAGACTAAAAAAACAAAATATTCGTTTATTTAATCTAATTTTTTGTTTCTATGAGATCAATAATAATGATTTTGTGGATAATTTGGATAACTGAATGTCGAGACAGCAGATAGTCTGAATTTATTTCATAATTACTTTTAATAGATGACACTTTATAGCTATTTATAATTATTGAAGTCAAAAATAATCAGCCTTTGATGAATTTACTTTAAAATATAGCACAAAAAAATAATAGAAGGGTTCTGCGTAAAGATGTTATCGAATTCGACCGCCGAGTTTCTGATAAGAAGCACAAAAGCCACGCGCCTTCGCCCTCCGACGAATTAAACAATTGTGCTATTGTTTTTTATTTTATTCTAAAAGCATTTACAATTCTCTCTTATTTGATAAGTTACCAAATACTCTTAAGCATAAATATCAATATATTTTGTTTATAAAAAATGCCTATTAATTATTACAACGATTAATTGTCTCGATAGTATAAAATTTTTATTAGATAACATATAATTGTTTTGTGAAGCTATTTCTTATTGAGATAGACATGGTTTTAATTATACTAAACAACGTAATACTTATAATAAATTATTATAAAATAGATCGATCAATAAATGAATGAATAATAATCAATTTTGTTTGAACAAAAAACACATAGAACTGACTAAATCTAATAACATTGCGTTAACTCTAGTATACTTAAATCAATAGTTCTAAAATCCTCCTAATATTATAAATGTGAATGTGAGTTTGTTTGTTACGTTTTCACGCAACAACTACTTAACCGATCATCATGAAACTTTGTACATATATTTTTGGAGGTACTAGAAGTAACATAGGATACTTTTTATTAATACTATAGTTTCCAACTGACTATAGTTTCAGCTGTTTGGAATCATATTGATTCATTTCTATTGAAATGATCTCTGATACTTATTTAATGACTTAAATGCAAGCGAAGCCGCGAGTAAAAGCTAATTAAAAATAAATATAACATTTATTGTTTAACACCTACATAATTTTAAAGTCAATAAACAGCAGTGTCAACTCAGCTGTCCTTTAAATAATCGAAACCCATCGTTGGGTTATTAGACAATGCTAATAGTGTGATGCCCACATAAATTTCAATAGTAAAGCTTATTAACAGCGTTTTAGGTTTTGCAATAGTGATGAGTCAGATCTGTGAGAACCTTAAAGCGCGTAGGTGGAACGGTTAGCGAATATAACTCGGAAATACGAAAGATTACTACATCAATTACTTAATATGTTTTATTGTTTTAATTCATATTTAAGCTTTAATTTCAGACTAATATTATATACTATGTAGATATAAGATTTATTATTGTAAAATATTCAAATACTTAGTGAATCAACATATTCTTTTAATAATCATTTGTTGACTGGCGTTGCCTAGCAACGCCAAACCCTATATACATTACAATTATGTATAGCCTATTCAACGCCAATGGTAGAAAATGCCTTTATTTCTAAAGTGACTTTTACAAATAAAGAATTTTATTATTATTATTAATAATATTAGTCATATAAAGCAAGCGTAGTGGAGTTGGCTGTTTTATTTAATGTTATTAACCTATAAGTATATATATAAAATTGTTATAAAGATATAACTATCATTAGTTTAAAAAATAATATCGCATTTAAAATATACATTAAAACGTTGGTTTGAAATATGAATGAGCAGTCCACGTAGTAGGTGTGTAATCCAGTAAAAATTTAATTTGTTTACATAGAAAGACGAACGTCGTTCTCTCTTCAAAGGCATTCGGTTATATTATTTGAGAGCGGTCTCCCGACCCACCCTAACGTCATCTATTTTTATTCTCTCAACTATTAACGCTAAATTTAGATTTTAAGAGATGGAGACACAAACGACTGAGGTTAGACGGTCAATTTCATGTTTAGAATATTTGACTATTCCTTATAAATATGTATAATTTAGGACTTTGAGTAATTCTAATTAGCTTTATTTGTTTTAATGTATAATACTAAAATGATATTGAAACGTACTATATATTAATAAACAAAAAATACAATTTTGATTACTTCGAAATTAACAAACCTGTGATATCACATTCATCTTTTTACTTTCACCTAAGTTTATTTTATATACCTACACTATCTTGTTCATTACATTCTCTACTAGGAATAACAAACACTACCAATGCGTATAAATAAATAGAAACATTTAAAGACAGCAATTAAGCTACAATATGCTGAAGTTTTTTTAAATGCATTAGAAAGTAATATTATATTAATCGTACACCAGAGAGTATCACAACTTGAGAAGACGAATGGAAAGAGTATACACCGTCCAGATTAATTCTCTCATTATACCCGGTCATTTTCAAGCTAATCCAGAACCACGACTAGGTTACTTCACGGACGTCACACTTGAAAATCATCATACGTCTACTCATTTACTATTATAAAAAAATATCCGAAAATCATTTGTTTTCTATAATAAATTAGTTTTCCTATGTTTATGCAATTGTTTCTAAGTGAAGTGTTAATTATTGTTCGAATGTGGCAGTTTAATGTGTAGGGAAGAACTGAAAGATTTATACTAGAATATCTATTTTAAAAGTGATGTCCTTTCACGTAAAGTCAGGATGTGTGGGGTAACGTGTCTTAACTGATACTAGTAATAAATTGTATTAAAATTTAAAATATATCTTTAACTAATCTTTAGGTACACGCTTCTCTTTTTTTATTCCTTGTAATTTTACTGGCTCATTCATTTACTATTCCTCAATTTAGCAGCCAATCATGCACTTCTCATAAATTTCGTATATACATATCCTCAATTATTTTTTCCATAATAATTAAATGTTGCCAAAATAGTGTCCTTTACCTTAAACTCTATGTTGTAACACATGTGTTGAAGATACGTGTCCTTGAAAAGGGACTTGCGTAAGATCTATTTAAGGTAAACTGACTAATGTCAGTTTTACGTCGAAATAGATCGTCTACAAGTCATTTATAATTAAGAAAATTATTCCTTAATGCTTTATTTGAGACAATAGATGTTTTAATATTTACGACTTATTTATAGATTCTAAAAAGAAAAATATTGGAAAAAATGAGATATATAAATCACAAACAAGAATAAAATTGTAATTTCTAATGTTATTTTAATGTATATATACATATATGCATTATTAAAAACATGACAAAATGTAATATTTTTTGTCCACTTCCCGTACTAACAGATGCGTTGCAGGATATAGTAAATTGGACAATTTGACATGTGTAATATTAGAGTTTAGAAAGTATCAAATTATGACAAAATTTGTCAACGTATCATTTTTTTGTTTGTTTAATAGATTTCTTAATATTGCCACATTACAATAAAACTATTTTGTGCCTGAATTATTTATTTTTTCTTCACTTAGATTTTCTATTTTCCAACGAAATGAAAAGCGCCGTCTAGCGGTGAGTAGCAGCGGAAAATCTCATGTTGGCACATACGAACATACACACCATCCCTTTCGAACTATTAACATCCCCTACATACAAACGAGACAGTCATATATCGGCTTTTACACCCCATACGCTTTTCAAATGGAAAACTCACAACCCTTTTCCTGTCTCACTCTTCGTCATACGCTTTGAACGATTAGAAAGAGATGCATACATTTCAGTGTTTCCTTCAAAGGTGGACATTGAAATGACCAGTGTTTTTCTTGACCAGCCTATCCCAGGTTATTTGGTCAAGCCATGGCTGACTCTTTTAAGCACTTTTGAGCCGTGAAACATATTGTAATTAAATTTATTATAACTCATAAAAGAGTATATAAATATATACTTTTTTAAAAAGCCTTTGAATATTAAATAGTTGTAAAAAAATTAAATTTGATTGTCAGTTTAAATCATAGCTTATAAAATGTCGTTCGAAGTGATTGTGAAAACAATTATGAAAAAGTTTCTTTGGAGGTTTCTCGCGCCGGTTAACTCTCGGTCGAGAGTCATAAAACTTATTAAAAGTCAAGGACCTGAGATAAGTTGTTCCTCGTCGCTTCTTAAGTAAAAATAACGGTGAGGGAGTGAAAAAAAGTTGAAAGTTGCTCTGAAAAAGTGAAAGTGAAAAATCTAGTGCAGGAGCGTCACGTAGAGCTACGTGTTGCGTTTAGTGATGGGTTAAAAGTATATCGAGCTTTTTACGTTCTTTTGCAGTTACTAAACATATTTGTAAAAATTAGAGACTATTTTACAAACGTATTCTGAATTATTGTAGGACCTTTTTATTAAACATATGTATATATTTTTATGTTTTACATAAATTTCTACAATCATATTATATTTCATTGGGCATTTTAAATTCTATACTAATATGCTAATATAATAAACTTATTTTATTAATTAATAATACACGTTGTTTGTTAATAAAGTTGCTTTTTATTATTATTATTAACTAAATTATGATTTGAAATTAATATATCGATAGTAAAGTTTGAGCCTACGGCATTACTACGAAGCGGCGTAGCATCGTAGCGTGTCCGTGATAACTTTTATAAAGTGAATATGTGTGAATAATGCATTCTTTATTTATATTATCCCAAGTTCCATGTCATTTCGTTTGCGTGCATTCATTTTTTAAAAAACAAATAGTTTCTTGTTTAAATTAATTATGAAATAATGTTTATATTTTCTTATAGATATTAAAATATAATTATAATATTAATTATAATGCATGTTATGTTAATACTTTAATTAATAAAATATACTAAGTAGTCCAGAATTATTATCCATACTTATTATCCAGAAGAAATATTTAGAAACTATTATTTTTATATTTATGTGTAGCAAAACATAATATAAATGACTGACCACAATACAAAAACTCGAGAATTAAAAATTCCATCCCTTAATCGAGTCATGAAATATGCACGCAAATATTATCCTTTTTCTTTGTACGCAACGCTGCATCTCGCCCCACCCGCGCACGCACACCGACGCACCGTGATTCTAGAGCTATCTCGTTTTATCGCTCAGCTTTTGAACGTCTCAAGAGGTACGCTATCCCTGTCTTTCAGCCGAGCCGCCAGCGACCGCGAGTAACCCCTGGCTACTCGGAGTACTCGACGGGCACGCGCCTCCGCGTCGGCCAGATGAGCGAGATGGCGCATTTCGTGGACACGCGGAGCCCTCGGCGCGAAGGGACACGGGACAGACGCTCTCGGACACCGGGCGAGAGCGGGCGGCCGGCCGCTTGCACCTGTGCCGACTCAGCTACATTCGCGAACTCCGACGCGATATTTCGTTTATCTCAAGTGAATATTTTAAAGTAAATTGAAAATAATTTTATTATGAAGTAATACATTATATTTATTTTGTATACGAACTGTTATTATTATTTTGATTCTTATAATTTAATTTTGAACTGTGATTTTATGAAAATTATTTTCTCTAGTGACTCTGCTGAAAATTATTTAATTGCTACAGTGAAAGGACAATAATTAATATTGCAAATTGGACAACGTGTGACCATACCTATTAAATTGCAAGATCGCCAGTACAAGGCGTAAACAGATTAGATAGGGCTCTGAGACACTTTCAAGTATAGATAAGACGGCCTGTATGTCCAGCCGATTTGGACAAGTAAACACGATTAGACTTCAGTGAGTCGCACGATGAAGAGAAAAAAGTAAATTTTGAAATGTTTTAAATAAAGTTGCAAAATGAGTAATATTTCTAAGTTGAAGATGTTGAGATCGACGAGAGGGACATTGTGACAGGTGACCTCTCTTATCGGAAGTATTTCATGAACGATAAGCCGCCGGACCGCCGTCGGCCCGTGTGAAGTGATACCTACTAGAGAACTGTCTGATAACAAGATATTAAGATAAATATTTCAGAGGATAAACTGTTATTGAAGAACTAAAAATAGGTGACCAAATCAAGATGAGAATCAAGATGCCAGCTGTACGCATCGCGCAAGGTAAGACCAAAAACATTTTTAAACGTAATTTTACAATTTATAATTTTGACAGTTAATAAACATTAAATGTAGATTCCATTCTTAAAATATTTTATAATAAGTCAAGGTACACAATATTTAAGTGATGAAATGATTATATACTAAAATAATTTTAAAAAAAAACTAAAAGTATGTACATATTATTGTAAAAAAAAATTAAAATAAATGAACAATTAATTTAAAACAAATGCCAAATAAAATTAAAATATCCAAATTAATATAAATCTTCAAAAAAATATGTGAGATTCACGCACAAATTCTTCTAAATAAGTTAAATAACATACAATTAATATTTTACGTTTTTTAAGTAAAATAATAGTTTGTAATTTCGTTAAATATAGGTATATTAATTACAATTACATATTTTTTAAAAAGCTTATTTTAATTTACTTGGACTTTTTTAAGAATATCTCGAACGTCTAATTGTCCAGTATTCAAATCTATCCCAACCTTATTTTCATAACGTCTCTGAAACTATTTCCACTTTTTCCGACAGCAAACAGAGCTGTCATACACTTTTATCCTACGAGCTACTTAATTCTGCATAGGGTTACCAAAATCCCTTAAGTTCTGCTCTATTCGAAAATATAAAAAATATATATCCATACGACATTATATACCTACCTAAAATGGATATATTTTGATTAACTAATTATTTTCATTAATTATTTAACCGTACTAAGATAATTACAACATAAAATGATATAATAAAGTTTATGACAGATTTTAAACAATCCAATCCAAAACTTAAACAATATGATTTAATTGATTTATGTGGTTTATTATTGCATTTTTTAAAAATTGTTTATATTGTTATATTATTATATTTAATAATACTTAGTGAATATTAATAACTTTAAAAAGTTTTTCAAAATTACTGTCAGTTATTTTTTAAAAATTATATAAAATGGTTATTAACGAAATAATAATAAGGAAACTGAAACCCTTAACACTAGATTTACCAGACCAGTCAAAATGACTGGTCTTGCAAGATCAAATTAAAAATTCCTACTGCGTGTAACATTTTCTTTAATTCTTCTAATCTACTTTAATTTATAACAGAAGAATTAGTTTTATGAATTTTGTATTATTTCATATATATTTGTAACAAATATATACTTTTTTGGTTTTAGTAGAAATAGGTATATTTAAGCTGGTAAATCTAGTGTTAAATGTCCCGGTCAGATGTCAACCTTACTTAATCCCAGAGGGTTCTTAGTAAATATTGACACGGTGTTATTGTGGTCAGCATCGTATGTCCGTCACGTTTTGTATGAACTTGTATGAATGGAAAAACCATGAAAAGAAAGCTACTTTACTTCAGTAGCCCCCTTTTAAACATTTACTATTGAGGGTTAAGCTATTTTACGGCTAATATTCTAAGGAAAAATAAACACTGTTTTTTTTATTAAGAATCTTTAATTAATCTTGTTCATTAATTGTTAACAAATTCAAAGTTAAAAAGCACAATAATTATCAATATGTTTAATTAAATAGTAGTAGGCTCATTGATTGTGGTTATTAGCCTATTTTGTTGCGTCGTAGGTAACACCACTTTAGTGAAGTAACCTAATAGATATTTATGCTCAGGAAGAGGAGTGTTCTGATCAGGTAGATCAGATGGTTGTCTCTATATGGTAACCGCAACCAAACATAACATAAAGTGACCGGACTACTATAAAAAGTGGTTGTATAATAATCGAATTCAAATTAACAGATATTATACATCTGTATAAAATGTAAAACATAGGTTTACGAACACTAACTTAATATAGAGGCAATAGAAACCACTCAACACGGACAAAAAATCTCTCACTAATAGTTTTTTTTCTCTTTGAGAAAGTTCCCATTGACCGTATGAAACTGTCGGCGAAACTTTTAATTATGTTGTTCCCAAGCTAAAACAATGCAACGGTCAGTTTGAGATTATCTTAACCACAACGAGACATTAATAACTATAGATTATTCACAAGCACAAACAAACTAATTTGAAACATTTTATGTATACTGTGACCACGATGACTGAAAAGTCGTCAGCATAAATTAATCAAAATTAATTAATTAAACTATAGATTAACTCAAATTTTGACCTCAATAATCAATTCTTTAATAAATTTGCACGGGAAGGCAAAATCCTTGTCTTGAAAAATCAAGTATCTGATTAGACTTTTGCGGCTTGGTATTAGTTTTGATAGCTGTAAAATAATTAAATATCTAGTGTAAATTGACTTAGCGTATATTTTTATATCATCTAGCTGGATTTGAGGATTGAATTTCAACACTGAACAAAACATATGTATCTATAAAAAATTACAAAATCGATTAATAAATAATAATTTACTGAACATGTAGGTAATTATCATTGCAGCATTATCACTGAGCAATATTATTATTATCAACTCTTACGCATAAAACTTCTTACGCGTAGATATTTTATCGCACACATGGGCAATTAGTCTGACTTGACCAGAGGCGACATTCGGCCTGATTGGTCCGAAGACGGGTGACGTCATTGAGACCGCTGTGGCAGTCGCGCCCGATTGGTCGCTACACGTCATTTCTTCGATGACACCTTTGTTCTTATTTTGAACTTCTTGTACTCGGCTTTGTTCGGCGACCGTTTTTGCGTGACACATACGTTTGTCAAAATCTTTTTTACTATAGGAATATTTTATTTCTACAGGATTATGTTTATTAATATTATATGATGTTAACATCTATAATTATGACCATAAAATTTTTCATATATAATCACTTAATAGTAAAAATAACAAAACTAATTCTTAATTAATTTGTACAATTATGGATTTTGTCGCATTATAATCCCATATCGGTTTCCCCTTTCAATAATTAAATTTTAATTCGACGAAAACAAAAAGTTTTAATGCTAATTAAACCTGCTTGACTGTACCCCTCATCCTTTTTTAAACCCTCTTCAAAAGTGAGAATTAGGCAATCCCTAAACTTATATATCCCTAGGAAAAACCCGCAAAATGTTTCTAAACTTTTATCTTTGTGACATACCTTTTAATATTTCAATTTCACTCGCACTAATTAAAAATTGACATATAGTATGTATACAATTATTAATATCAATGAAAAACAATATAAAGCAAGAGAACCCCAAAAATTGCATCAACAGCACATAAAGGAACCGCATGTCAATTTAACCTCGGCCGTATCTTCACTGCCACTGCTTAGCGATTCAATATGTCTTCATTAAGAACATATCCAGGACCTACGTATGCTGTGCAACTTTTTAATCTTGATCCTTATACTATATTACAATAAACAATCTTGATATTTCAAAATTAAAAGATAAAAATCTAATAAAAAAATTAAGTATTATTCAAGAATATGCGTGACTCATAAAACACATTAAAATCAATAATTTTTTTTCATACAATTAATCGCATGTAAATTTTTAGAACGATTGAATATTGTTTTAATGATTCCTAATTATGCCTGAGAAATGAAATAAAGCATGCTAATAAAGTTGATCAGGTATTTGAAGAACACGCACTACGCTCTACGCATCAGCGATCGTGGGAACGCATCTCCTACCAACATCGCGGACCTATAAAGAAAGAACCTAATAAATTGAATTCGTCAACAGAACATATAAATTTAGCAATCGACGTCTCTTCGTACATTAGACAGAGTACGGACGACAAAACCGAACGAGACAAAACAATGAGCTGGCAATTTATTTCGCGGTGCAATCCAGTTCGATATTTAAATTATGGGAATGAAGTTAATTTTCTTATTTAGAATAATGATTCGGCGGACATCGGCGGCCACCCGTTTTGAATCTGCAGTGGCTGGACGAGATATTGTTTCGTTTTTATTTCGATCGACATTTTGCATTGGTGATTTGGTCGATAAAGATGTATGGATTTACATAAGTTACGTCAAATGGAGGTCTGCGGTTACTTTTAAATTGGATTTATTAGTACAGCCCTTATTAAGATTTATCATTCAAAGAAAGCAAGTTTCCTGTAATTGGACACTGGAGGATTTAATAAATCAAGTTTCTTGACATACACTTTTACTGAATTTGGTGGACACTCCTAAAGAAAACAAAGGAACAAACACATAATATTTGCTTCAACTTAAAAGTGGATATAAAAACAAAAATATCCCTTGAAAAAGAGCTCAACACCTACAACAATACAAATCGAATTACAGACAATGTTAACAGTAGCTCAATGCTTTTTTTCTCTTACATTATAATATGTAATCTGTAAACGTTGCGATGAGACGTTGTGATAATGATTCCCAAAACAGATTTATCATAAAAGGTTAATCTCTATTGAACATGAACTATTTCTGAATACTGTTATTATAGCTTTTAAAGCTGAAACTGTATCAAGATTAAATTTTCTAAAGCTAAATATTTACCTCCATCTTATTTGACAAAGTTATTCGTAGATGAGGGAATTAGAATATAAATCAACATTAACTAAAATACTTAATACGATTTAAATCATTTAACAAACCTGACCATATCATTTGTCTAATAAAAGCGAACTAATATAAATACGTGATCGCAACACAATGGAATAAAAAATGTTCATAACTAGATTTAATTTATTCTCCGTGGACCGCGATCAATAGACCAGCGAGTGGGTGGACACTCTTCATGAGTCCATCTTTGTCAGAACCTAATACCGATTTGTAAACGTCAGCCTTTGACGACTAGAACCGAATTAAATTCGAAAGTACTTTAGAAAAAAGATCGGAGCACTAAATTTACTATATACACACAACTTAATCGATGAATCTTTCCAGCAAATCTAACCTTCAATTGAAATTCGAAATCTTTAACAAAAGAGGGCTTTATAATAACAGGTTGAATAGGAAATATGGATCAAATTTTGTCAAACAAAAGGTGTACGAGATTTTATCAAAAATCAACAGAAACCTGCGCAGAACAGGTCAACAATAGATCCCGATTTCGACAGAGGCACCTGAATCTCTAATATTTTCCCATGGTCAAACTTCGATAAACACCTTAACAAAAAAACATTCACCCTGCCAGCTTTTGACAAACAATTGGTCAAAGGGATTTTTTTATAACCAAACAAATCAGGAATCCGCACCCACATAGACGAAATTGTCGATAATATTCTTCACAATACGAATAGGGTTGCTTCCGAATGGTGAATGTCACCCGTAGGCAAAATATATCCATTGTGCATCATTATGGGACATCCTTTCATCAATTTTACAAGAAAAGGGTTTAATAGTGTCACTTTCTTTACTTTCGTGTAATATTTCTTTTGTGTTTCAAATAAGAATTACTTTATGTAGGTACTAATTAAATTTACATTCATTTATTAAAATTATTTAAACGTACTTAATTACAATAAATAATAAAGGTCATAAAATTTTTAAAATTTTAGCACTCAACAAATTGGAACATAAAATAGACCACTATCAATCAACAAGACTTAATATTCCGACATTTTGGTACCTGAACTTTTATATCAACTATTATTCATCCCAAAATGTCTATAGAAACCGAATCAATTTCGTGACCATTGTCCGATCTCTTTGGATTCGCCGTTCGTCCGTCAGATCTTTTCAATTTTTTTATTATTACTTTAATCGCTATTCAGGATGATGTCAAATTGGACAAGCATTGAATTTTTAAATACTGATTTGCACTACGCTCCAATTCCTTTTTTGTTTTATTTAAAGTTTACAAATAAGTAACGTATAATCAAATATGGTTAAAGAGTAAAAGTAATTACAATAACAATTAATAATGTCTGATAGAAAAGCGCGACCTCATTACGGTGTTTAAGTATCATATCGGGTTAGTCCAAAGATTTTAGGTGGGTGTTAAAAATCATAAGACGAACTGCTAAAGGAGTGAAAGATGATAGTTTGATGTTAGATGTAATTTATTCAATGTTGTTTCTTAATGTTATAGTATTGTTTTGAGTCGCCGGTTCCGTGTGGGTGTACCTTTAGATTTATAATAGCTTAAACATCGCCCTTAACATTAAATCTATATTATTTTATTGTTAAGTATTGTTCTTAAAAAATCCGACATACACATCATCTCATCCTTGTAACGCAAAAGGTCGTAACACACATTTGTATGCTGGGAGCTTTCCCATACCGGCCAGCACTCGTGACCGCGCGGCTTGTTAACGCGATGACCTGACGTGATTTAGATTATGCACTTACATCCGTATGAATAATAACTGCTTAATTGAGGGAGTTCAGTGAAAGGTAACACACAAGCTGGAACGTATAATTAAATTAACAAATTATTATTATAAATTTTTTATACACAAATATTTTTGTAGGTATTCATATATTCTACAGTTTATGACAATATTACTTTTATGTTTTAAATTATAGTTTATTTCATATAAATAAAGATATAAAATTAATTTTACATTATAATTATGTAGTAGGTATATCTAAAAAATTATAAGTCTATGGCACACATAACGAGTAAAGATATTTAGTACATTGAGAAGACTTGTATCACGTATTCACGTTATCTCTATCATTCAACAATACCTTTTAATATATAATAAAAAATCATCAAAATCTTGTAAAATCAATTCATCTCAAAATATTCATCTCGTTTATCCAAGTCTGCTGTTAATTTAAAAAAACGTTGTTATCTCGAAGAAATGATCTATTAAAAATATAGCACTTATTCACAGTAATGAGTGAAACAATGGCATAAAGTTGGTGGAACATCACACGATACGGGGCAAGTCGCAACCGCTTCTTGACCCCCGCTTTCTTCCGATGACTAGATAGCCGCCGAGTGACCCGCGTGCGAGCGCCCGACCACTGCCCTATTGTCTTCTCTCGAACACTCAATTGTCTATAAATGCACTAGAATTGCTAACAAATCGATTCTTTTCGATATTTTAAAAATATATTAAACGTTAATATTTATGTAAAAGCGTGTTACTTATTTATAAATAGACGTGCACGTATTTTCATTGCTATAATATAGTTTTTATTTCTATTTTATACAAACGGTATCTAAAATAAAATCCCAGTAACTAAAAGATTGAATAGAATAAGCTTTGTATAATTTATTATATAAAAAAATATATATATATTAAATTATGTAATTCTTGTCTATATATTATTAGTTCTACATCATAAGCTGAATCTTAGATCGCGCATTAACAGAGAGCGACTTAATTCTCGCCACAGATAATTGGTTTCATCTGTACTGTACCGAGCACCTTAACACAATGGGAAGCGGTTTGGTTCCCGAGCTAGCAAGTTTTTGCGTGTGTAGAAATGCGATCCGTGCTCACGCGACCTGAGAGAAAAGTTTTAGTTACTGTCTTTTTAATTACTAACTCAATGTTACATATTACTATTATATTCATATGACTAATTGTTTTCTATCTAGAATTATATGTACTGCTAGTTAAATAATACCCAGTCTATACGTGTACGAATCATTGAGTTAAATATGTGTAGAGAAGCATGTCAACAACATGGCGATGGCGGCGCGGGCGTAACTACATTTGTTCACCGTACGTTTATAGCACGTAAACAAAACGGAACACAATAGTGCCTATTAAATATTTGATAACAAGTATATAAATTATTTAAATTTCTTTGTTAAGTGACTTCTCTAGTATGTTTAACTCAATGTGGTGCAAATTCATATTTAGCTTCAAACCAATTTCAGTCCAACATTTCTATTGTGAAATGTAATACCACAGTCCCACGACTTGTCATCACATTTTTTCTTCGACTTCGTTCATAAAGGTTTATTCAGCAACCCTTTGAAGTATCCATCCATCATTACGGACACAATGGGATTCTTGACCAGAATGCACACATCGTATGGGATATCATTTTGCGTGTGAAATGCTTTTCTGCAAAACCTTTTATTTGTACTTTCTATCGTTTTTTTTCTTGGTCATTTTTTCTTTGTTAGTCTTAGTATTTCATGCAAGCAATTATTTATAAAATTTTAATTAATAATTAAAAATTAAATCAGCCGTTTTTGTTTCTTTGGCCTAATATATGTAGGTACATTACATTCGTAATTATGTAATTTACTAATTGCGTTCATTTTTGGATGAATGTTGTCGCTGTTTTCAAATTGACTCTTTTTAATCTTTAATTTTATTTCATGTGACGTAGATATACATATATCTCTAGTTTATTATTCTACATAGATAAGTAAATGAACATGTAAAATTGGCGAAAATTTCCACTCTTACGCCTTTCGACAAACTTTTGTCCGTTCTATAATTACCGTACACAACGGAAGACCAAAACCGCAACACCTGTTCTCTTTTCACACGGTCTCATATCAGACAGGTACCTATTCCAGTTTCCGAATCCCGAAAATCACCAATTCGGACAATACGGTCCTAACTGTACCCTTTTTTGTTCTTCCTCGATCCTATATCGGGTGTTTGTATTTTTTATACGGTCAATTTGTTTCGTATTCGTTTCTAAATGGGTTCCTATTAATGATGTATTTATGGTTTCTTGTTGCTCGTTGTCAAACGGTTAAGTTAACTAACGTAAATAGCATACGCAATTTGTCGAAGGCGACAGAAGGAAAATCGAATTATATTGTTTATACGAGCCCCCATTATTTGCGTCAGTCTACCAGATGTACACTCGATGTCAATCTTCTATGTTTGTTTACGCAGAAATAACAAACATTTCGCCGTTTGAGGGTCACTCCGCATAGATTTTGGTCCCTAAATTTGATTGCCATAATTTTATTATTTTGTCGAAAACGTTTCGGACTTATTACATCAATAGAATAATAAAAGAGTAAACATTACTACGCAATTTCATTCCACGATTTTGGTGTAACACTAATACCCCCGTTACTGATTGTATTGCTGTATAAATTTAGCTTTCTATACGAACGTCCAGAACATAAAAACCACGTCAAACCAATAATTCATGCTAAATATAACGTGGTACAATTATAAGTCATCCATTCTGATCCGCGAAATCATATTCATTCCATAATACCATTTTCGCAGTGACATGCACTTTTTGCTATTCAAATGGGGGACAGTTGTCTTTTTTCTATATGTAGTTTATAATCGAGACCCACGACTTTGGCATCGTTCGTCGATTACGCATATTTTTACTCGCATACTATTAGGGGTGGCGTGTGTGAAAAAAATGTACTATTATAAATAAAAGCAACGTAACAAAGGGATGCTAGAGCGATCGGGGTCACTAGGAAACGGCGGTTTTCATTATACGATTTTTTTACCTGGGGTTCTTGGGGTCCTTTTTTCATTAAAATTTCGGGGACGCGAGTTTTATGCTAGCCAGTCAGTCTGTGTTCATCTGTGAAGATGATCACATCCTTCTTGACTTTCTGAGTGGAGAATTTGCAATTAGTGGTCAAACTTGGACTTGGAACATTTTGTGGTTTCTTTTTAGTTTTAAGTCTAATTTTAGTGATGAACTATATTTGAAAACTTCTTATTATAAGTGACTTTTATGTGGCTTCCTGTAATTTTTGAAGAAAGTATGGATTTATCTTCACGAAGTAAATCAAGATTTTTTGACTCCGGTATCGACTTGAGACGAAAAGGTAGTACCTAGTAAAATTTCAAACTAACGTGAGACTCAAAATAGCAATTTTACTTTATAAAGTTTTTATTTGCTGATTTTCATTTCTACATATTTGTTCAAAACAATTAATATATACGTAGGTACATAAACAATATATACTAATATAAACGAGAGGGTGGTCATAAAGAAGGCAATAACCAATGTTAGAGACAAATTGGAAAGTAATAAGGCAGTGAAAATGATATCTGCTTCGGATTGCTATCGTTCTATGAATCTCTGGGATCGGTAGTCGCTCCTATTAACATATAAATGAGTGCGTAAGTGGACGGCATAGGTTGATAGCTTTTTGTGTATCTTTAGTTTTATGGTTTACGTTATATTTATAATGTATACGAGGATTTATTTTTGTAGTTATTTTTATATATCTATTTATATATACATACACATTATATTTATTTAATTTAAAATTATTTATATAAGTGCAACCCTGTCTTTTTTTGTCGGCGAAGTATCGTTATCAAGAAGGTTTCTATAAAGTTTGCGCAGTGAGGTCATGTTGCACCGATGCCAACATTGCGTGTTCGCACATCAGCATTTCGCATCCAGCAATAAAACTGCTTTCCCTGGCTCCAAGTGACCGCAGACTGCACTATGTCAAAATAATGACTTAGAACTATTGCATTTGGCATGCGCAGAACGAAAATTTCTTACATATTTCTTTCCTGTTGTTTTATTTCTTTTGTAGTAAATTTTTATATGGCAGTTTTTTTTTCTAAACATATAGCTTATAGTATCTAGATTAAATAGATTATGTCACTTGCAAATATTATCATTTATAAAAACTGTTAAATAAATTATCTTGCAATCTAATGTTGTTAAATTTTTTAAAAAACTTAATAATAATAATGACATTATGCATCGTAATAACAAAGACCGTGTTAAACCTTTATTTTATAAATTAAAATCAAGCCTTTTTAAGATTATAATACATAACACTTTAATATAATTTTTCCATGCATTCTGGTGGTTTGAACAATTTCCTGGCTCGACGCCCGAAAAGCGACCGGACGTTCATTTTATGACCCCATTTTTATGACTAACGGAAAAACTGTATTTTTCTTGTTCTGCACACTTGTTTTTATTTATTGCGAAAATTTTTACATGTTTGGTCATCTCGTGTGATATATTGTGGCGTGTTTTGTTTTGCTTGTATTCTGTTTTTAATTTGATTATACTATTAATAATTTTTAAAATTAGAATCTCATTAGGTCTTTTTTTATAACACGAATTGGAATAGAATATTTTTAAAATTTTAAATATTTTTAAGGGCTGCTTCACACATTTCAAATTATTAATGGAAAAATAAAAAATATTTAAATATCTTATGCTCCTGGAATAAATTGAGTTGTGTAAATAGTATTGTATATAACTTTTACCAAGACACTCCTGTTCTAATAGATACAGGGTGTGCTAATAATTACTGGTCGGCAGTTAATGGCAGAGTACAAATTAAGATTTTTGCTATAAACGCCCGAGCAGAGTCGTTTTGCTACATAAAACTGCCTCCACCTCGGATTAGGGGTTAAGTGTCTTCTTTAACGGGTATTGTCATAGTGATGTTAGTAGTTGTATGTTATAGTTTATCGATATATCGATAATAGTGTACAATATACTATCAATTTTCCTATATTTTGACACCTATAATTCTAACACTAATAATATTAGTATATGTATATTTTATAATTGAGGATCAGTTTCAATATACGTGTCAATAAAAAAAACTGTACTTGCACTTAGCCGTTGCTTCTTACATAATAATATATATATACATACTAATTATATATTATTATATTTGATTAATGAGATTTCAAAGAAATGTAAAATAAATGCATTTATCATAAGTTTCACAAACTCAAATAATACATATTTGAATACTCTCAGACAACTCTACATGTCGATAGTAGTAAATTGGTGCAACACTATGATCATGTAGTGTAGTAGTACTCAGACAGTCCGGCGTGGCGTTTTTATTGACACTCTAACCGTGACAAATATCTAGAGACGAAAGGCTACCGTGCGTCCTACTATTTCCTCTGTGTTACCTACAAGTACCTACCTTTCCCCTTATTGTTTTTCTTTATTTATTTGTTAATTTTGCTAATATACATTTCTATAATAGATTTGCCCATTACCTAATCGAATTACCTTCTCGTAATTCTTCGAGACAAAAACGGTTGATTATCTCCTTTTTCCTTTTTTTTTCTCCCACCTCGAGGGACCTAAAACGGATCAGTGTCAGAATAGCCAAATTGTGTAATTTTCCCTGGGACAAGAGTTTTTTTGGGTAACATCGATCGCGGCGTCAATAAAGATAATGGAATTATCCTATGTGTCATTTCAATTAGTTATTTTACAATTATTAGCAGAATAGGTTTAAAATAAAGGAATACAATTTATTAAATTAAATAATGAAAATCTACAAATGAATTAAGTATTATAGATATTTGTTGGTTTTTTTATTTACACAAAAGCAATATAATAAAAACAACAATTTGTTACCGAAGGGAAAGGGAAATAGGGCCGTGAAAGTAGCAAATCAAATTAAGCCCAGGTCAGTAATCAAATTACCGATATCCGAGACAAAAATATTCGCCAAA
Source organism: Tineola bisselliella (assembly GCA_028551675.1). Taxonomy (NCBI): domain Eukaryota; kingdom Metazoa; phylum Arthropoda; class Insecta; order Lepidoptera; family Tineidae; genus Tineola; species Tineola bisselliella. The sequence continues at coordinate 137,576 of JAPWLS010001076.1, read as the reverse complement.
ACCGAATAACCGCGGCCAGAAAAACAGTATGGCCTCCAGTGTATTGGTCGCTTCGTTAGAGAAGGGATTTGAATTTTTTTATTTATATTTTTTAGCTTTAGGTGTGTAATATGATAAGGCGTCTGGGGACATAGCCGGCGAATTTAATAGAAAAATGTTGCCCGAAGTGAAATTGATCTCTTTTTCAAATTAACTGATTTCATAATATTATGAATTTTATAATATTTGTATTGATTTTGTCTGTATAAATTACTTGTTCATAGAGCAGTGTGTAAGTCAGATGGGACAGTACACAAACAGTAAAAAAAATCAAATAAAATCAATCAGTTTGATTGGCAAACCACATTACTTTCTTGCAATAAACATTGTGAAACATAAAGGTGGACAGGGAATTTATTTTTACCGAATAATACTTCAAAATCAAATTTAAATACCAACCGTATATAAAACTTGCACAATTTGATGAGAGAAAGGAAATATGTTGATTAATAATTAATATATGCGAATTTACGCTTTAGTATGTTTAAAATTTTTTGATAGAGGGTACAGTTAAATAGAACCAATGAATCGCTATATCGATTGAAGCTTTGGACGAAGAATGAAAAGTCATATGAATTTGTACGTCCTAGTTTCTGCCTTAAATCATTATTTGACAGTTGGGCAATTAGTGTAAAACTTTCTTATTAGTAGTAGCCATGTTGCGACGTCATCACACTTTGTTTACAAATCCCGCCCAGCACTCTACCGGGAACTTTCAACTATAAAGTGGAATGGGCGTGTCAGTACACAATTGCACTAAAAGTGTTTAGGCATGTGCCTAGGGTTCGAACCAGGGCACCCATTAAGGATCAACAAACCCTCATTATATTTCAACTATATTTCTTAATATTAACTATATATTGCAGGAAAACAAGGCAGGAGCAAAGAACCAAAACCAATGGACCTTAAACGTTTTTGATTTTAATAGATTTTTTTTATCATATTTACCTGTTTGGATTTAGGTATCATGAGTTTCGTTTGCCTTCACTCAATTAGCTATAATGTAATGGAATATCATACCAAAATAATCACGTGTATATACATATATTAATTTGTTTCACGTATTTAATAATTACTCTAGAAGCTCCTAGACATGTTTCGATAAATAACTAAGAACAAATTTTGTTGTTTATTTTATTATTATTATTAGACGGTAGAGTATTATATAGTTTCTTTGAAGCAGACATTAAGATTTAAGCAACTATATTTATAGACTTGAGACGACTGGGAACTATGTACCTGAGCTAGACAAAACAAGAATTTAATTTTGACAATTTCATAGTGGAAAGTATTATCTACCTTTTATCTTTATATTAGTGCCTGTCTCTGTTTTATCTTCTTAAATATTTTTTTTTGTATAGCCTAATATACTTTATTTGAATGTCCACTTCCGACACGGAGGCATATGAATAGGGATAAAGAGAGCCGCTACCGCGCTGTCAAAGTTCGCATTCCACAGTCTTTTGTACAATGCTGTCCAAAAACCTCCAGCGGAATTAAAGGAGTAACTTGAGCTTTCAGATAAGAATCGATAAAATCTGTGTATAAGTCTTGAAGTCCCGATCTACAAAGAAATGCTTAAAACATAGCAAGAACTACAAGCGGCAGCTTTTTGAGTTTCTTCAAAGAAAGTTCTAAGAAAATTTGTTCGGATTCATAGATTTTATTTCTTTCTCATAACTTTTAAAATACTATGGTTTTTAGTTTTAAAATCTTAATAAATTCAAAAATAATATACAATGCTTAACTAGAATATTAGATATTACTTACATATATCGAACATATTATTGCCGAAGCTACACCCATTCCGCAGTTGCAAAGGCATTAATTATTATTTTTATGATAGAATCTATTGTATTGAAAACGCCAATTTCTATAGAATATTTCGACTGTAATTCGAGGGTGTTTAGAACACGAAGCCCCTGCCAATTTATGTTATGCACGGTGGTCAGAATCATGTCAAACGAAATATACCTTTTCTACACAAAAGTGTTATGGATGAACCACATATGCGATTATAATTATACTAAAATATTTTACACCTACCTACAGAAAGTAATATTTCTAATAACATTTTCAAAAAGAAAAATAAAAATTATTTATCAACTAAAAAAATTTTTGCGAGTTTTTGCGAACCATACTTACTAGCTCGTACATTTACAAACACCGAGTGGCAGTTTTACATTCGGTACAAAATTAATAATTAACTACAAACTTTCAAACTAAACTTGTACGTGACGCTGCTGACCTTTTTGGAAAAAACAAAACACATTCGGGTAACTGTACATTTCCCCGCGTGTGTGGTAACGAGCTAATTTAAACTTTTCGGCTGTCCTCGTCCTTTTAGACCGCGACAGAGGGTGGCGTCCCCTGTCACCTGAGGCGTCGAAGAATATCTCGAATATGTCTAGGTTACATTTCCATAACATATGTTTGCACAAGTTGTTATTACAAGGTGCTTCTGTTGACACACATCTTTTGAAACATCTCTTTTTTGTTAAATACTTTATGTTGATACAATAAGTAAGAAAGATAAACTGTCTTGAAATGTAAAAAGAAAAAATAAATAAATTATTATAATATTCGAATATACTTACATATTTCAACAAGCTACAGTGTATTGAACAGTCTAATAGAGTCGGCATAATTGTCCGCATTTATCAAGCGGATCGTAGTCAAATATGATTTGTTATAAAAAAGATATCTGTATTCGATGCGTTATATTAGTAACAAATATATGAAACTGAGAAATACAAGCAATAAACACTGAAGTGCTTGTAAAAATATAAACCAATCACTATGCATTGTTAGAAAATCAAACATTCTAAGTCCAAATAAAATTTATAACATTTAGACGGCGCATGTGTGGGTTGACCTCTGTCCACTCACGTGGTCGGTGGGTGTGTACGTAAACGCCTATTTGTCGAATTTTTGGGATCATTGGACTATATTGATTTCGTATTTGTTCAATTTAATTTCTAAGTGGACAGATAGGGTTCACGTGAGAGGTGAGAGGGTGAATCGAGGCAGTATCTATATCGATCAAATAAAAAACAAGAATTCTTGTTGATTTTTTCTTCGATTTAAGTAATACATCTTTCGTTCATTAAAGTAATAATTTATTAAACATATTTAAAAACAAATGAATAATAATATAAATTAAATTGCGCGATTCTGAACCTTATTTGTAAACAGATCCAATCACAAATTTACATCAATAATTTGAGTGATTTACATAACAAACCCCTAAGTAAACGTTAGGTGAGGCAAGGTAAACAGCGATGCCGAATCACATGCAGTTTTTTACAAATATTAATTTAGTGCTCATATTACAGTGGTCCCCTATTTGACAGGGAACGTGTAGCACGTCCTACTTTTGAAGCAAAAGAATTATTTAAAGAAATATACATTAATAACAGCTGAATGTATTGTAAAGTGTTACGTATGTGAAATTACCTACTTCGAGTACACATTTGACGTGCCGATGAATTATAGCGTTTATTTAAAATCTATGTACTACAAAATTGCAATAACTCTGTCTCTTTCTTTTTCGATATATTAGATAGAGTAATTCGGTTTATGAGTAATTAATAAATTTATTTATTATAGTTAAATCTTTAGGAATTATCGTAAAAAGGGGTGTTAGTACTATTGAAAAATTCAACTTAAAAAATCGACTTGTGTTATAAACATTAACTAGCCGAGCTACAAAGGTAACCCTTTTTTAAGCCGACCGCAAATAGGTACTATTATCTTCATTCATTCAATTCAGAGAGATAAGTGGTCAACCCTCAATGAAGCAACTGACACCTCATGTGTTAAAGAACCGTGACTTGTATTGAAATAAACAATAATTAGGGGCAATTTAACACTTTCAAAAGATAAGGACGTATATTGTCCATATGTCTTGGTGTGTCTTTCTTCTTACATGCGATGGCTATTTCGATTCACTAGTCATTTTCAAATACATTGCTGCTTCTATAAAAACCACTAGAACTTTTGCGGTACAAAACATGTATTGTTAATAAAATATATTCATAACAACTTTGAGACCATATAATATTATTATTTATATAAGTTATTGGTAACAAATAGTTTAAAGAAACGTATTATTCACAGCGGATGCGGACAGCGCGGCCGAGGGAGGTGGGTCCCCGACTCCTGGGGTCTCCGACACCCTCACATGCGGCGCTTGCAGACGAGCTTTCGTATTGTCAGACATCGTACGCTTCATCCAGCACAAAGTTTCTTCCTGTGATAAGGACGTCACGTCCTATCATTGTTATAGTACTGGTTAGTGATATACGAATATTTATGATCCTAGAAATGTTAGAAGAACACATTATATGAAACTAAAAAAAATATAATATCGATATAATTTTTATGCTGTTCCTCACAGGTCCAAATTCAGATGGCGAGGATGGTTCTCGACCTGGTCAGTTATCAAGTGGAAGTTCAACTGGCAGGAGGCCTTCTCTGTTAACAGCTAGAAGACCGCCAAACAGTAGAGTTCATACACCACCCCTTGCCAGCCCGTCCATTGCACCACCAGATCTTCTAGAAGATGGTGGCGCTTCAAGCACACCCAAACGATTATTAGACGGTTAGTTTTATTTATTTAGTTAGATAAAGAGGTCATTTTATTTACATTTAAGAACGCGTGTTAATTCCTATAGATGCTGAAGGAGGACCATCAACTCCTAAAAGGAGAGCTTCTACATCGCCATTACCCTCCAGTTCACCCGAGGAAGACATCAAACCTAAAATTAAACAAGAACAAATGGATACGTCCAGCTCGCCTGACGATCATAAAAAATCCAGGACAGAAGTTGCTGATGCTGAATCCAACACCATGCATAGTGGTAAGTAACATTTGGCATGTCATAAGTATTTTACACAATGAATTCTTTTATAACAAGGTTGTCATTCTCTTTCTATAATTTTATTAATGATTGTCCAGATTCTTCCAAAGGATTTATACATCCAATTTCTTTAGCGACAATATTATCGCTTACTTTAGTTACGGATCAGTCTATTGTCGATTGCCTTTACGCAAGATGTTGCACAACAACAATGCTGGACTTCATGCGAGGAATGCTGACGTCATTGGGCGTCCATACATTTAGGATTTGACTCTAATCTCATCAGTCACTCTCAAATCATACAGGACGTTCCATTCTTATTTTAATTTTCGTTTCTTTGTTATCTATACTTAATATGTATACTGCGCTAGTCCCAAATAGAAATAAATTAAACTTTGGGTAAAATAATACATGTCATATGTTTATATTATTATGAAACCTTCATTTCTTTGAAATCACTTGAAACTCTCGAAGGATAGTTAATTCGGACTCAAAGCACTTCAGTGACATCGAAGTTAATATTGTCTAAAAGAAAATATCAAACATCTGTATAAGCTTTGCGCAATCTTGCTTGGTCTGGAGCGAGGGTGGTTCGGAAAATAATCCACCCGACACTCCTGCCATAACCCTTTGTGCGCTGGCAGATGTGCCGTCATTTGACACTTTTGTATTAAACCGTTGCACAACAAAAGCCTTCTTAAACCAAAAACTGTGCACCGTTTAAATGTTCACCCGCATAATATTTTGTCAACTCAAATGACTTTGTAGGACGTCTTCTATAACTTTCTTTAGCTGAAACATATTCACTGATTCACAATACTGTAACGAAGATTACGTTTCGGGAGCAAGTAGCTGCGACCATGATGTCTAGAAAGCATTCGTAACATCGAAATAAATTAATTAAAAGAAGCATTATATTAAGTCTTTCAAATTAGTTAAATCATGTTCGCGAATAACCTCAGACGTCACTGCAGCCTAATAAGGAATGAAGTCATTTACTAGAAGTTCGAGCATGATGTTGGAAAGTATCAGATAGGATAGATAATGTAATGATGAAAATGTCAATAGCAGATTTTGTTCTCAACACCAGTTGTTACGGCTTATTGATTTTAACGTAAACGTGTATAACCCTTTCATGGTAGCTGGTAGCTGTCATGCGTGCAATATTAAATAAAAGATTGACATTACTATGAGGGTACGTAAATAATATAGACATTAAATATAACTATAAATTAAATAGATAATAAGAAACAAAAGAAGTAAGATCATAAATCTATTAAACTATCAAACCACATTCATTCAAATACATAATGTCAAAACAGGGTTATAATTCTGTAAACGGTGACAGTAAGTCATGACCTCGTGCCGTTGAAAAAAAAGTAAATTTATTTTTAATTGTATTATTTTGTACATATTAATTAACCCTTTCCTCATGAACAGATAAAAGGGATGTTTTAGTAGAAAAAAATTATTTGCATGAGCACACGATTGACGTGCGAGCATTGTTGTCTTGTGCCTTTTGTGATGACCCTTATGTTAGCGCTGGCGACAATTGTCATTAAAAAAACTTATAACCTTAATCTGTTTTTACATATTCATCTTTATTTCACCTATATAAGATTCATTATTGATTGAGATCACTATGGCATTAATAGCATTACATAATAGTCAGCTATGATATTATAATTGTCAAAGATGCTACCGAGGTCCCCATTGTTAGGACGGTCTTTTATAATTTTTTCAAAGATAAAAAATGTTTGGCGTGTTCCTGACACGTGGTACAAGCTCATGCATTTGCCGTGACCTATGGAACTTCTTTGAATGTGACACAATGGTCGAAGATATTTTTAGTTTTTGTATAGACGGGAAGGTAGCTAAGTGGCGGGTTTGAAATAAGTGGATTTTAATTTTAGACGTGATGTCGAGGCATCGATAGGTGAGGGGCGGATAAATCTGCTTTTGTTTTTGTAAAATATAGGTATAGGTATCGCTATCCACACCATTTGGAACAACAATTTGAAATTATTTTAATTGCTTTCTACGAGCGTATTATAACAAAGACTAAGTATCGTATTATTTAGACAGAGAACGTGTCCATAAAGAGCAGAATGTCTGCTACAGTCATTAACATCACAAAACACGCGTCGGATGGCCGACAATTATTTGTATCAAAACAAATATTATATCAAGTGTTCGCCACGTCCAGTGTTTGGCCGTTTTTGTTTGACTCACAAATTAATGAAATATTGTCAGACTATTATTTTTTTCATATTTAAATTAATTCTTTCAAACTATTTCTTCATTTTATATTTAGAATCCAGTTTTATGTGCGTATGTTAATAGTATTGTAGTATTACGTTCGGTGCACGTGGTTGTGGTCAGGGCAGTTGTAGCCATATCGATTTCTGCATGAGCCCCTCAAACACTGGCCGCAGATAAAATTATCCATTTAAAGTTGAGAGTGCATGGTCTACCGCATTGCAATGTACGGCTGGGTTGATGCTAAACAATGACTACTGGCTTTTTACTCTTTTTGATAAACCGTCACCCTTGTTTGGAATTTTGCAAGAGGGTTCAGAGAGTTACTGTGATCGATAGCCCAGTGATAACATTTCAATTATCATTTAAATATAGTTTTTATCAATATTTTTTGCTTTTGCGTAAATTAAATATTCAGTTATACCAAGTTCATTCATAGATCTCAATCCTTATTCACAGCGGAGTTCAAGATATGGCATGAAAATGATTTCGCGATTAAGTCGAGTCTAAGATATTTCCATATCAGGTCATGTTTTCTCGAGGGTTGGCCACAAAAGGGCCATCTCGGGCCCAATCTTTAATCCTATCTCGGGACCTTTGCGGGTGAAATTTAAATTTCTTTAGAAATATCGTCCTTATTATATATGTGCGGGTTTCCATTCCTTGTGGTATTCGTGGGCGAGATAACGTAACTTAAGTCCGAGAGGAGATTGTTGTGAAAAAACTAGCACTAACTTTGACGAGATCCCATCTGCCAAAGAATAGACAGACGATTTTCATCCTTCATGTTCATTGTAGAAGAGTCCTTATCGTATAAAATATTTCGGATTACTAGAACTTTACTTTGTATATGAGGTGATAAGTCTTTATGAGGGGTCAAACCTTTTCTATGGTGAGGTTTACCCTTTTAGTGAAAAGAGTCCGTTGATGGCTGATTTAGGAATTGTGATAATGCATTCAGTATGTGTAAATATATCAAAGGTTTAGTCTATGATGTATTGCTTTAAGAGAACTCTATTCTTTTATTGTTATGAGATTTTTCTAGTTAGATTTTAGTTAATAAATAGCTAGTGAAACAATAATTAAAATAACTTGTGAAAAATATTGACTGATACTCGTAGTAGGTAAGGGCGAATGCAGCAAATGCACTGAATACCTATCATATTTGTTTCATCAAAGGGCTTTAAGGGTCCAGTTTTGTTGACAGGAATTCATTAATTAATTTGACTATATTTATACGTTTATCGCTGTATGAAAAATTTATTAAATTTACGGTTACCTATATTAGTTCTCAAATAATGTGTATGTTATTTAAATTTCAGTATAAGTTTAATTTTAAAGAAGAAGCGGGCAGAGAAATGTCCTCAGTCCCCTCTGGTTTATTTATTGTTTTTCCTCCATTTTTTGTAATATGTGGTAATGGGCTTCGCACCACGTGTCGACAACGGTTATTACGAGTTTAAAATAGCCGTACACATGTGGGTAGGACCGCGGCCAAATTTTTCGGAGATCACCACGCGTTTGTATGTTATATCCTAAAACTTTAGGGGACTTGCCCATTTGTCTTCACCATATTGAAATATAAAATGTTCTACAATCGTTTCTGTCTTACTTTAATTTAATTTTTTTGTTATTGCAATTTTAATATTGGTTATTCTTTTCAATTCATAACAAAACAACAAACTTCTAATTATTTTTTTAAAATATTTACTAATTTTTTTTTTTATATAAACACATTACCTACCTACATAAATACTGTTTGTTATCAAGAAAAAAAATGTTCACTTAACCATTTTAATAAATAACGATTTGAAACACCGTTCCAAACAGGAAAATTCTTCATAATATTTTCTTAATCACCATTTAAGGTTATAGGGTCATTTTTTATTAACACGTAACGTTATTGTCTTTCAAAACAGTTGTTATCCAGTCACTTAGACGACACGGTCGAATCGGTCATTTCTTTATTAAATGTACTTTAGGAATTGAATTTGCAGATGCGTCCTTTTGACCTAGACATTGAATAAACATCTACTAGGTTTGATGACTTTGGAAATATACGTACATACTATTTATAAATAAATGAATCTATGTCAAACGAAATTTGTATTAAAGTTAACTAATTGTGCTTATAAAATGTGTAAATCATATGAAATATAATGTTATAATTACTTAAAATAAACAGATGAATAAAGAGAATGTATGTTTTATATCTATTATAGATTTATTTATAATATATCGACGTTGTTCCTGGGGGTAGTAACTCAAACTATATGAACATGTACCTATATGTATTTATTTATTAATATTCTTTTTATCACTTATATTACTACCAATAATATAGGTGAGAAAAAATTACACACAAGCGTTTGGTTATATGAAAAATAAATCTTTAAACATTATAATATCGTACATTTGAAATTATGAAACCGAATTCCTATTTCGTGATGGCACAGTTCTAACTTGTGGGGGTTGCAAGTAGGATGCAGCGGGTTGAAGGGGGGACGCTTTGGGGAGTGGGGAGGTATGGAGCGGAAAGGGAAGACGGTCATTCAGAGTAGAGCGGCGGCGCGACGGACATCCGCCGCATAACAAGTCAGTGGCGACTCACGCCTTACCGTTTAACACTTTGCAATCAACATTTGCTGAATAAGAAAGAATAAGGTTTAAATTGTGACTCTATATGCATAATTCACTTACTTTATTTTTACGTTAATCCAAATGTAAGGATACATAATTTAAAAAACTTAATTCAAATTTAAAAACATAAATATTAAACACACTTATTATTATGTTTGGATCTCGTTACCTATAAAGACAAACAATTGTAGGTTGTTCTAGGGTTCTAACTGTAGACATTTACATAGACATAAAATGTAGGCATTTAACATATTTATGTATAGCGAAAAGAAGATGAATTAAATCCGATTTTGTATAATAATAAAAGATGATAAATTAATTGCCGTCATGTTTTAAAATACGAACGAACATTCAGTTTTAAATTATAAATATATACATTTAAATTGAACTAGTGTAAATACCTCCTAAGCATAGTCTGCTAAGTTTCTGCCAGTGTCCGCTAGAGGCAAGCAACTGTCGCTGGAACACAGCTTCTCTTCCATGGTTGTTGACCAAATTATATAAAATAATTTTTGTTAATTATTTATCACTCATTTTTAAAATAAAATAATAAATGACATTAAATGTTTATTGTTTTGTTTTTATATTTCGGCGTATTTAAAATAACTTTATTTAAAAGCTATAGGTACATGAAGAATATCACTGGTGCTGTCCACGTAGCAATTCAAAGACCGGAACTTCTTTCAGACCGTCAGTGGCCTCTTAATCGTTCCCCCTTTCCGTCCAAACCAAGGAAGGAGGGGCCGAATGGGCCAGACGGGTGGTGTTTAAAAATTTCATCCCCCACTGGCTCCTGGTCTCCACAATACGAGTAATCAGTGATCGCCTTTTGAAATCGAAACGGATCGTTAAACTTTTTGTTTTTATCGTTCAATTCAAAAAACTATTTCAGTTTTGTCTGCGATTTTTGTTGATTCCGAAGCGTCGTCTTCGTGAGATGTTTGATGTCTTTTGTTTGAGTTTTTACAATCAAAAGTTAAACTTCATATATTTTTAAGTTCTTTTTTCAAATTATTCCAAATGACACGTATTGTGATTCTAATTTTCTTTCTTAATAATTGTAAATGTAAATTACTTGAAAATGCGACCACCTTAGTTGAGCAATTTATAATACATCAAAAAGTTTTGTTGATTCAAGACAATTTCTAGATAATATCTGACAGATTGGTTATTACACATAGTTATCAGTGTAAGCCGCTATCAATCAGTGAATTGTAACTCATTGCTACTGACTACGTTGACCCTACTTATTTAATCGTTTTACTACAATGTACCGTTAGCAAAAATATGCTTAATTTTAGATAATATTGTATATTTGGAATGTATCATATATTACTATTATTATTATTAGATTACATTATTATTTAAAAAATTATATTTAACTCTGAATTTATACTTATTTTCGTTTTCTTCGTCTAATGACAATATTTTAACATTTCCATAAACTACTACGTTCATTTTACAATTTTTTTTGCAGTCCGTACAAATTGATGACCAAGACGTACACAATGAACAATAGTTCGGACAAAAAGGTCACAATATTGATATCAGAATGTATTACTAACTGTATACAGAGTGTTCTATTCGTGAACTGATTTTTTAGCTCCGAATGTCATTAATCACCCGTGAACGAATTCAGATTAGACATGGCTGATTATAAAAGTGTTTTGTAGACTGATCTTATTAGTTGATATGGAGTTGGATATTATTTATCTTGTGACATTCGCTCATTGAAAAGCTAGTATTGTATTTATGCATTTGCATATGATAGTGCAACATATATCATATCAAGGATTAATACGTATGTCAAGAATTCATAATAAACAAGCTAATATAATAATAATTTCTCGCGACGCAAAGCAAAAGAAACTTTAAATTATTCGGATCAAAATAATACAGATATTAAGCTAGACAATATTTTTTAATTTAAATAATATTATGATAATACACAATACATTAACCATTAACAAATATTCTCTTATTGATTACTTTTATAGTACATATTATACGAACCTATAATGTATGAAGCAGCCTGTATTTTCTTTCCGGTCGGTCACAATCTGACCGTTACATTTCAATAATCGCCTTAACTGAAGACAGAGATCGCTTATCAAGGCACCGCGCCCACGCTAGTGCCGCGCCTCCGATCTGTCGATAAAATTCGTTAATTGAAAAACAACTGTATAAAAAATGTTCGTTTACACTTTTACATACTATTCAATACATTGTTATAAACTGAAAATATGACATTTTATGAAATATTTTACTTCACGCATGAACAAGATTGAACAACGAGGGTAGACACATGTTTATGTATTAGTAATAAAAATAGTTTAGCCAGGTCAAGTTTTTTGCTACCATTACTGGAATGCTCCACGAACAATGATTCATTGAGTTTAATATTAGAATAAGTCTACATAAGATCCGTTGCGAGACGATTGTCTCCAAAAATAAAATGTATCTTTGGTTCACAATGAGCAATCAAATTATTCTTAAAGTATGGGTGCGGGCTAGGGACAGTCGGACCGCACCTTGACCATCCAAGTCTATGTATGCGAGTAATCAATGAAATTTATGGGTTCTGGAACAAACTATGAATGGACAATAAGAACATTATAATGAAGAATTATCTTTTAGGAAACAAATGACATTCAATAGTCTTAGAACATATTAATTTACAAGCATCTTAAAATTAATTTCAAGAGATACATTATGATTGTAGTAGCGTCGAATGGAGGTAGTGTTACATAGATTTCAATATCAACAGTCTTAACCGACGTCGATGTACGTGATCCGGGCCCGCGTATATTTCATAAGATTTTAGAGCAGTATGAATCACGCTAGACACGGAGGGGCGATCATTCACGGCAACCTCCGACGTCCCGAGCAAGCCCTCGGCCGGTAGACCTTTCACTGTTTAATATGCGCAACACGCCTGGACCCTAGGCCCAAACTACGATATGTGAGAGGTATTACTAGATACTTTGCCTGTGTTAATATTGCGGTAAATCTTCCTTCGAACGTTCGCTTCACGTCATTAAAAATTCACTAAGCTAAAACCAAACGTTCTATCAGTAACTAATGTATCATTTTTCGTTGTTCACAGAACCAAGTAACTACGTGTGCTCCACGTGTAAAGCTCGTGTACACTCAGCGTGGAGGCTACTGCAGCATGTACAGCACATTCACGGTGTAAAAATCTATATGGAAAGTGTACCACAACCGTTGACCAACAAACAAAATCATTCATCGTCGAGTTCATCATCAAGCAGTTCGGGATGTTCATCAGCGAGTGCCCCACTACCTCCACCGTCTTTACGCCATCACCCGTTATTACCACCACCGGACCTACATTCTCCATTTGGCGTTGGTGGGTTATTGAGGATGCCATTGCCCGGAAGTTTACCTCCTCTAGCTCATCCATCAGTACCACCGACGCCACTTTTTGCTAGGCCAAACCATCATGACCACCGATTTAGAATGGAACAATTAGTATCTGAACAATTTCGACATCATGGGTTGAACTTAGCAGCTGCCGCCGCAGCTGTAGCTGCAAATTCACTCCCACCGCACCAACCTTTCCCATCACCGGCGGATCGCCCTCCGACGGTACCAACATCTTTATCGGGTAGAGACCGTGCACCCCCAGTATCTCAACCTCTTTCTCTTGAACCACAGCTGGATTTTTACTCGCAGCGCTTGCGGCAACTGGCCGGTACGACCAGTCCAGGGGCGGCCACAGGCAATTCCAGCTCTCCTAGCCCCAGGAAGCACTCGCCTCCGTTCGCTTCCCCGTCGCCTTCCAGAGTCGGTCAGACTCCACCGGTAGGCGCCGGACCAGGAACGGTGGATATCCCTCGGGAAAGACCTCATAGTTCCTCACCTCAGGAACGTCGGTCTGAGCCAACCGTGGGAGACGGTCTACCAACAGATCGTTCTTCATCAACACCTCCTGCTAAAAAAACTGCGGAAGACATGGTACATACTTGTGAATTTTGTGGAAAGAAATTTAGATTCGAAAGTAACTTAATGGTTCACAGGCGCTCTCATACCGGAGAAAAGCCTTTTAAATGCTCAGAATGTGATGAAACTTTTGAGAAAGCTTCAAAACTTAAACGCCATATGAAAGTACACCGCAATGGAGAAGCTAACGGTGATGATGGCGAGTCGGTAGGTGATAGTATCGATGACGAGACCGAAGATGAATTAGAGGATGAAGACATGGATGGCGAAGAAGAAGAGGAAAATGAAGATGTTGATGATATTGAAGAAGCTGAAGATTTGACAGTATCCAATAGCAGCGCCCCAATATCTTTACCTCGAAAACAAGTTTCAGCCATTCCAGCTCATCCACCATCAGCGTCTTTGGTTGGTGAATTAATGGATAAATTTGGATTATCGAATATCGCTCAATACAGTGAAGCTTATAAACAAGCTTTACAAGAGTCTGGAAATCCTCTAAAATGGCAATTGGCTAAAGATCGAGACAATAATAATGGGCCTTCATCTGACAAGCCGAATGGTTTACCGCCAACGGCCGCTCTCCGACTCAAGGAAGAATTTGCCAAATTACCTCCCCAACCTCATCCATTATTTAACCCATTTGAAAATCCTTTTGAGGCATCTAAGCGAATCAAGTTGGATATGGATAGAGGAGATGGGTGGTGGCTACCGACATTACATGCTCAAAGACCACCTGATAACATTTTTGACGGCCTTAAAAATACTAATGGATTACTTCAAAATCCTTTATTAAAATCGAAAGAAGGTCGCCGAAATGATACTTGCGAATTTTGTGGCAAAGTATTTAAAAATTGCTCTAATCTCACTGTTCACAGAAGATCGCACACTGGTGAAAAACCTTATAAATGCGAACTTTGCTCATACGCATGTGCCCAGAGTTCAAAATTGACGAGACATATGAAGACCCACGGTAGACTCGGCAAAGACGTTTATCGATGCCGCTTTTGTGAAATGCCATTCTCCGTACCATCAACGCTAGAGAAACACATGCGAAAATGTGTAGTCAACCAGAGCAACGGTGCTGCACTGGCACTCTCTGACGACTCCAACGCTTGCAGGGACGAGGCCTCGTGACTCTATCCATGGGGCGGCCTACGCTTGCCACCGCCAGGACCGCCCAGCCAAATATTTTAATGTAAAAATGTAAAGCACGAGCCTTCGCTCACGATCGGTTGTTCCTATAGAAATCTGTTAATGTGCTAGTAACAGGTCAACCTGAATATTAAGTTCAATTTCTAGTCTTAAGAATTGTATTAGGTGATTAACGATATGATGATTTGCAATATAAGCCCAAATAGCTATTGCAACGAAGGGCATTACTTAGTTATAAGTAACATATCCTACGTGTTTCCTAGCAGTAATTTCTTGTTGTTTTGTTGAAGTTAGGATCACGAAGGTTTTGTTGTGTTAACTTTAATTTTCGGAGCTTTCTCTAATTTATTGGTTGGTTGTACTTTATGTTACCTTTTGCTCAGTCTTTGTTCTGAAGTTATTATTTTTTAGAAAAATTGAGAAAACCTATGCCAAAGTTAGTTTGTTGTTTTATATATATATATTTTTTAGTTCATTTTAGGCTTGTATAGTGTCAATTATATAGATTTGTTTCGATGTTTCTTAGATCTTCATAGAATAATGTAGTATGTGTTTGGTAAGTTGTTTCATAATTTTAGTCTAAATGTAATTAAGAAAACGTTTCCTATATTAATAGATAATTGTAAATAATTCAAATGTATGTATTGTGTAAATTTTAATACCTATCGATGTTCAATGGTAAAGGTAACAAAGAAAAGTCGATGTAAACGGTAAGTTTCCTGTACCTATTCGGTAAATAATTGATTGAGGTAGCAAATTTAATTAAAAAAATCTTACACATAAGTGGTTGTTATTCGTATGGTATTTCAAAATCTACTTAAAAGAGAGTATTATTAAATTCCAAAACGAATTTTTTTTATTTAATGAAAAATTTTAGCTATTTTGTTTAAGACTGAAAAGATTCCAGGATTTATGACGTTAGATGTTATTTCTTTAGAATTTGGTTAGTTTGTACTCATACTTACTTTTAGTGCAAGGGTGAACTCTTTCAGTATACGTACTTAATGTAAAATTATAGAATTTATATTAGATAATTGTAAGTAAATTATACATTTTCAACGTTTTGTCTCTCATCTCGATCTCCTTTCTCTCGGCATTTAGGACTTCTCCAAATAATGACGTCACTTTTGATTCGAGCATCATTTGGACAGGATCTATTTGTTTTAGAATAATTTTAACCTAAAAAGTAATTTTAAACTTTTCTTTATTATTACTTTTTAGTTTATTTAAATTCATTATTTTGATATATTTCTTTCAAATAGAATTTAAAACACTTTCAACATTTTTCTCATAGTGATTGTTAGAATTAAAAATAGTTGATAACTATGTAGTGTATAATGATGTATAAGCGATGACGAATGGAGACAAATTAGCGTAACAAAAGTCTAAAACAAATTTATCGTGTAACTATTGTGAAAGAACTGTTTTTATTATTTTCATTTTTATTATTTTTATTTCCAATAAATATCCACAATTTGTTAAACAAAAATGTGTTTTGTTTTATTTTATTCCTATTGTACGAGCTAGCATGTATCAAATATACAATAAATTAATAAATCAAAGGAACTGTGAGACCAAGTGATTCGAATACCGGAGTTATACATACAAATATAATTATGGAGACCTGTGGGCTTATCACGAATTTTAGTCTGGCTTTCGAACCGAGTTCGTTTCAAGTATTTGTATGGAAATTTGAGCAGCGCCACCACGTGCGGATTTGGAACTACAATATTTTAGATACTTTTTGTTAATTTTCGAACGTTTCGACCTTTCGTTCATTTGATAGATTGCTGGTTCTCGTTAATCGTTAGTAAAAATTCATGATCCCGATTGCTAACGGATCTGTTTTACATGTGACAGCTCGATTCGAAAGCCAGACTAAATTCGTGATAAGCCCACTGTACTTACATACCGAGTAGATACGCACAGTGATGTATCGACTATCGAGTCATTATCTTGTATTATCCTCCGAGAATTTCTATTGAGGAAAATAATTTGGCCAAGAAAACTATGCCAAGTATTTAGTTTTCGATACGTCAAGTTAGTTAAAAATAAATTTATATAAAACATTTGAACATAATACGCTTTGTTAAAAAAGTGTTATCAAGTTAATAATCAACCTAATATTATACTAACTAATTCATTAATAATTATTTTAAAGCATAATAAATACCCTTTTATTTACTTCAACTACGAAAAATATAATTTACGCCTACGATCCAATTCAGATAAAATCGAATAAAAATAACATAATAATTAGTTTTTATAAAAGAAAGCAAAAATCTATGTTTATTTTTATTACATAAACTTTTCACCCCTATTCGAAAATGTATAGCGAAGTGTGACCGTCGCGTCACCCTGATATAAAAAAGTTAAACTTTGTTCGTGCGATTTGCTAGCGCCATCTGTTGTCGAGTAGCTGAATTAGCGTAAGAAAGTTTGTATGATTGAATGCGATTGGAATTTTATAACATAAATTATATTTTATTTATTATATATTATTATATTATGTTATTAATTTTTATTTTAATATTTTAGTAGCTGTTGAGATATTTCAAATAAATAAATGATTTGGTTCTAAAATAACAAAGTTTAATATTTTATTAATAACTGAATTATATTTTAAATTTTCTTATAATATACTTATCTCTCTCGTAAGTATACATTCGAATACTCCTATTAGTGCATAATCCTAATAGATACAATATATTTTTCTTATTAGTAATTAGTATGACAACGATCGATAAATCAATAAAATTATCAAACAATTTCGCTAGATGGCGCTAGTATCTATATTGGAATAAATTTACATATTACATACACATAAAATTATCTAATAGGAAAGTTCTATCCTTAAATTAATATTTGAATCTTCAATTATTTTTACATTTTTAAGTCATTTAATAATAATAACAGTGCTAAAGTTCAAGAATTTAAAACAAATATACATTTTTTAACTTAATTTTAAAATAAAGTAACAAAAAATGTTATTTATTTCTCTGTATATAAGTAATTTATGTATTTACACAGAGTTTAATGCATAAAAATAATTCAAATAAGAACTAAAAAAACTTATGAGGTGAAAGTTACCCAATAAAGGCACGCATACACACGGACCCTTTAGGCCAGGCCCTTTACTGACCAATGGGCAGTGCGTAACAAAAGCTTGGGTTTATTTAGCCACGCCTTAAACTGGACATCCAAGTTCAGTCTGATGAATGCTATGAATATTTCATTTTTTTATACTAATATAATTATTTCAAATACACTATAATTTTATAGTTACTGTATATTCAATACATGAAATTGTGAAATAAATGTTTTTAAATTATTTGAATATTTGAGATATAATTTTTTTTTAAATTTATTTTGTTCATTACGTAAACTAGATGGGATTAAAATATACAAATTAAAAAAAAAATACATATATAAATTTAAAATATTTATTTGACGTATGTAGGTACAAACATTTTATATATATAAACTAATATTGGTACGCTGGACCAAACAGCGTTTTGTTCCTAATGTCATCTCAAGTATATTGAACTCAATGTTAAAAAGCCTATTATGACCAAAAAGCTGAAATAAATAATTGTATATTATTATATGAACATATAAAGCATTATAATATTCAACATCTGTCACTAAATACAATGCAAAATTTTTTGCACAAAGACAGCAAAGTGCATCGTGAAAGGGGTGGTCAAACCTGTTATAAACTAGTCTCAAAATGTGCGCACCCGTTTTGCAAAAATATGGGGTTATAAAAAACATTGGTAACTTGTCGTTTATTAAAAAATTGCTTATTAAATTGAGTAAATAATCCTAACTCTCTTCTTCTGTTTACTTTTTTCTGATGTCCAATAGCGAGTGCATATAGTGCGTATCATAATAAATTATTATTATTATAGAAACAAAATTATTCTATTATAAAAAAAAGGTTTGTATATTGATATTGGTGCTTGATGCTTGGCAAGGTATTAGTACATATTGTTTAAATAAAATATGTGACGTCATAACTTTAATAGATCCACTTATAATTAAATTTTCCAATTATATTAACTTTAATTATTAAAATATGAACTAATTTGGGCGAATGGACCGAAATAGTGACTTAGTAATTCCTTTATTATAACTTATATTATTTTTAAAAAAAACAAATGAAATTAGTTTAATATAATTCTCCAGTTAATCTTCTTACCCATTTTAGATATTATCTAAATTAAATATATATATAAAGTATACAAACGAAATAACTTATCGAACATCAACACAAACCGTTTCAAAATAACATACGTCATTTATATTTTGTATAAAAAAATCCTCTTAAAAGGTGGAGCACGCGTTCCATACACGTAAAGTAACAATGAAAGTTGTAATTTTAGTAGAATATTGAAAAGGGGATAGTCCAGGGTCAGTATGTATTTTGAGGGTGGCATTGAAGGGTTAACGTATGGGACTAATAACTGACCACTATTGGATGATAAAACTAGTTTGTATTTAAAAACATTCGCATATTTTATTTATTAAGTTAGACCATATGTGTAGCACAGTTTACTGCGTATTCGTTCTTATAAATATTCATATTAAAAAAATAGAATAAACAGGAAATAAAACAATAATTTATTCGATGCAATTCTTAATTTAACAACCACGACTCGATATAAGTATTATTAGTAACACAGTATCTATATATACCTGCAGTAAAACAACCAATTAAAATCAGAATTCAAACCACACTCACTCTTAATCCGCGTTCAAGATCACAATAAAAGGCAATACATTTTAACTTACTGCCCAAATTACAAAAGAAACGATATCTTAAGTTTAAAGTGTTTGAGCTTAAAACTGATTGGCGAAAACAAAAATAAGATTATCCAAGCGAAAGTAGAAGGTGAAAGGGTGACATTTGACATAAAGCTAGTCATACACTATCTACATTAATATAGGTTCTCAATTTTATATTAGGTATATTTGTATATATTTATAGGTATTACCCCAAGGTTGATTACCTGGTAGAGATCAGTCCTTAGTGATAAGGCCGCCTTTTGTTTTTTGTTGTTTTCTTTTTCTTTAAATGTATTTTAATTTTGTGCAATAACGAATTATTATTATATTTATTTGTTCAAAGTCATTTGTTATCGTGAGATTATAATCACTATTTTCGAAATATCGAGTTGATGTGTATGTGGTAATATTGTAGATCGTAAATCTAAAATTTATATTAATCAAAACACAATTTCAATTATATTGAGCGACAATTTTGATGTCTATAATGTTTAATTTGATTTTTGAGTTGGTGTTTGTAACATTTAATTTATAATAAATACATTTCAATATACATGAAGCTTTATTGAAGGTAGCCCATCACAGTCCGCGGTGTTTAATCCCTTCGTTACGGCTGGAATCGCACCTCGACACTGTTCACTTTAGCCATTTGTGCCTCGCAATTAACTCGTCCAACGTCGAATGTTTGTTTATCTGAGACAAGGATTTTTCGACTAAATTAGACCTAATTTATTTCGGGAAAATATTTCATTTTAAATCTAATTTATAACTATTGCCTTAAAAAAATTGTATGTAGGTACCAATAAAATAAAGGTGAGTTTACCCTTGTAAAAACGTATCTAATCTAAAAATATTTATTATAAAAATAAATATAAACCAGGAACATATTGTAAAATTAAATTGGATCATTATTTCAAATATCCTTCTTCATAACGAAAAAAATTTTTTTTAAGACTTGAAACAGAACCAGAGAAGACACTAGGAACGAAGTTGCTACGAGGATTGGTCCAGTGCAGCAATATTTATGAATTCAAATACAAATTTTATTTAAATTCTTTAGTTATTTGGTTATTTTACCATCTAATTAAGTACTAATTATTTCCATCTACGTTTGACACAAATTTATTTCGATATTTCTTCTCTAGATTATACTAAATAAAATTTTATAAAATTAATAAAAATATTAAAATTACAGAAAAAAAAACAAATTCATTATCTTCTATAAACTTGTCTAAAAGAATGAAACAGTCGTTAAAACAACAACACCTTCACTCACACACGCACACACGCGTCTGTCTGCATAATTACATACGCCAGCATGCACACAAACAAAGAAATAGGTGTATAATACAAAAGACACGGGGAGGGAATGTGGACAATTTTACACGAGTATTTACAACCCCACTGTCCAACGGACTCGGAAAATTACCGGACTAAGGATGTCCAAGAGAATGTATCGATAATATTTTTTATAATAAATTTTATTGTAGATATAATTATACATAAAATAATACTATATACATATAGTCTAATGGTGCGTTTACATTGAAAGTTAGTTACCGCATGCGGATTGCGGGACCAATGTGAATAACTCTTTGAATGCTGACCCTATCTCCCACGTCCCGTATGTATTCCCTAATGACCAACCTAAATGAGATATAAATCAAAATCAACCCAAACACATAATTATAAATATTACTTATATATTTGTTATTATGTTGAAATAATAAATGAAAAAAAAAACAATGAAGTTATTTTTATGTCATAGAGAAAATTTAAAAAAAATCAATTAATGCGTTTCGTATCTTCCTGCACCAAACGAAAAAAGCAATATTACTAAAGTAAATTACATTTGATGTTTAAAGAAAACCTTTTATCGACAATCGATATCAAACAAAATCCTTATATTTGGCCATCATCAACACCGCATTCGGAAAATCTACACTTAACCAGTAGAACCAACCCTCCCATTTATCCTTACACTCGCAGTGTCCTGTGGTGGAGGGGGCAATCCCCAAGGTGGAGGGAATGGGAGGCGAAATCACGAGGAGTGCCTAATTCGGGGGGGCATAGGGCAATGGGCGCTCGCTGCAAAGCGCTTAACGCTGAGTTCGTCTCAGTTAAAAGTTCTTACAAATTACATACACGCTTAGTGTAGGCTTTAAATACATTTTCAGATTTCATAATTTAAAAAATACAATAGAAAATTTTAATATTCTGTTTTAATGGGATCATAGCTAATACATAATTCCATTGTACAAGCACTAAGCACGTATGCGATTATTTTGTTTCAATAAAGTCAATGTCAAAGAAAATTAAAAATTACAATTAAATTATTTAAACTTAAATTTAATTTCGAAGAAGACAGAGAAAATAATTCAAATCACAAAAAGTAGCTGTAAGCGATGCCACAATCCCCCATAACCTCAAGGTTTAGGGGGAAGATGGAGGCGAATGGGAGCTTCGGGCGTTCCGGACCATCAGTCTGGCCACGGCAATTCAGATGATGAATTAATCCAACAAATGTGACGCTATCACTTAGCCCTAATGTACGGGTATAATGTTACGCCGGAATTTTGGAGGAAAATCTTGCTCTCATTTAAAATTTCCCCGCTCTTTCAATTTTATGTTAGGTAGATGAGGTTTTTGTCTTAATAATATGTGTGAATAATTGTGAGACTTTTTCGAATTATCTGCACTTTATGATGAATGATATTTATAAAACTAATTTTAATAGAATGTCTAATATATTTTATAACAACTGGACATTCCGTTTGATATTAAGATATCATAGATTATTATAAGCTGAAACTAACACTATCAAGAGAATCTACAAGTTGCTGTCGGCTACACTATGCCGGCCTAATAGCACTATGAACTGTATGTATAGGGCACTGGCAGTCTTGTTATACCCGACAACTTTCAATTGATCCCGAAACGCAACGACCACTTCACGGAGGTTACATTCAAAAAATGTGGTATTATAATAGGCTAATTATTATTATTTATTAATTTTAATTTTTATTACATTATAATTTTATAGGTAAAGAGTGTATAACGAAGTTAGAATGACTTCAGTCAGAATTTTAAAGAAATTTGAAATAATTTTTTTTTAAACATTAATATTTAAAATACATTTTTGAAATAAATATCGTATAATTTTTTTTTATTGTACAACTATACAAAAGGCGGTCTTAATGTTTTTTTAGTTAGTTATAACATATGTAGGTAATGGTAAAACAAAAAAGAAGAAGTATATACCTATAGGTATATGTATTAATTAATATATATAATATGAAGAAGCAAAGACGGCACCGGTTAATGCAAGTGTTAGTTAAAGAACATTTCATACGTCAACCTTTCCACTTACAGACATTGAAACTCGTCGGAGCGTATAGAAATTCGTAGGCACTCCGCACTAATGTACCAAAATGTGACTACTCCGAATAAAGGTGTTGTTTTAATTACATTATCAAGGCAGCACACGCGTTGGACCCTCTTCTCGGGTAAGAGGGGGCAGAAGGGAGATGTTTAGACCCTTCTCACGCGGAGTTGAAAGACATTCAAATAATAGTCTTTGAGAAAAGTGGGACGTGTAGTCGCTTGCTCCGATGTGCTCCGCTGTACCTTCAACTAAGTTTTGATTACCTACGCATTTGGGACCTGTCACTGTGCTATTCTCAATGACTCGTTTTATTTTAACATTTTCATATCAATCCTTACAAATTATATTTATAACATAGATATAAATAAATATTGAGGGGAACTTAGGTATGTTGCAGGCAAGAAACGTGTAGCATATGTTAAAAATAAATTAGTATAGTTGTTGGTATACATGACTACACTTACCATTAACGTACATCTTTGCCTATTTATTTATTTTTTGTTAACTTTAGGTGTCACTTGGCTTAATTCAAACTGCAGATCAGATATTGCTAACTGAATACATAATATCGAATATTGTACCATTAAAATAAGTATTTAAAGCTATGCTATGAATAAAATTAATATCGAAAGAATGTAAAAGCACTAGAGACTAAAATGACACAGAACAATTTCTCTCCTAAAAACTATTCTACATTTCTCACAAAAACTCATTTCGAAGACACACATTAACACTTAACGCACACAGGGGTCTAAATTACACTGTTGTTACGTTACTCACACAAGCACACTCATGACAAAAGTTGTCCGGGGGTTGGAGTTGACCAATAGCACGCATTTAACCCTTTATGAGGATTAGGCGAGCATTGTTTCAAATCTCGGAGCTCGGTTTTAATGTTTGAATTTGGAACGAGGTGGGCGCCATTTTGTTCATTTAAAATGGACGATGGAACAAAGAGAACATTGTTCTTTGAAACGAGGAGACGGCAGTTGTTTTTATTTGATGTGTGAATGCTAAAATAGTAATAAAATCTACCCACATTATTAAATAATAATAAACAAAATAGCAATAATTTTAACAAAGGTATTTTATTTACAATTTTATATACATAAAGTATTATTTTAAACCCTAAAAAGGATAATACATTAAAATAGAACAGATTTTTTTTAAAAACTAGACGAACTGGTCCGTGACTATTGTCCCAATTGCATTTAATTTGGGGTCAAAAAACCAGATCACTATTTGAAAAGCGGTCGAGCAACAACTGCGCACTCGTTTTTATACAAAAAAAAAATTACTCGATTTGGGGCAATATTGTCTAATTTTCGGTAATAAAGTTTTGTCAACTGAAGGCGCGATGTGGCGGGGCTCGACCATTTTAGGGTTAATATTTGACAAATTATTACGAACAGCAAAGAAAGGCTTGTTGATGTGTTGTTATCATCGATCATTATATTTTTTGGGGGTTTATTGAATGAATTATTTTGTTTATATTGACTGACATTCTCAATTATAAGCTATGTAGGTAATGCATTTCATCATTTTTCTTGAATGAATTACTCTTTTGATTAATTTAAAATACTATTTGCTGCTTACTATTGTGTTTATTTTAATTAACTGAATACGACGGTGAAGTCTTTTAATTTGATTAAGCCATAGTCACAAATAACTATTCAAGAGTCATGATGTGAATGCCGTATTTAAGTATAGGTCTAAAAAATGGCTTGCCATGCTTAAAATGAAGTTTAGTTGTGCATCATGAAATCATAATATTATATATAATACATAAGATAAGCTAGCAATTACTAACAGTATAGGTGTTATATTCTCTACCTAATATGTTTAATGTTTACTTAATTTTTGATAAAAAAAGGAACATAATATTACAAAAATCAAGAGCAAGTCTTTCAAGTATTCGTTCATTAAAAAATAATTATACACAAAGATTTAAATTAAGAAACAAACTCATATGGAAATCGAACAAATTGAAACAGATTTAGTGACAGACGAGCAGCTAATGTAATTCAGTCGTCTTCAGCCAGACATGCTGTAACGAGGTTATCTCGGCCTTTGACGATTTTCAGCTTCGCTTCACACTGATAGACACCACCACTGTCCGACCCACCTGTGTCCTTTGTTTTACATACATCTATAAGTATTCAAATGTCAGTTACGTCATTAGTATTTTACTCTCAAAAACTTAAAGTTAACATTATTTTTAATTGATGTCTACAATCTCAATCTCAAGCTATGAGGTGGTAAAATGACAGCTTGTATATCAAATAAAAACAAAAAATACAAAAATAAAACAAAATCAATCATTAATTTGAATAACACTGATCTCACAACAACTTTTTCATTGTGTCACCAACGCATGTATTAATTAATTCCCAGCAGTATTACAAATGATACTTGATTTCTCATATCGTGCTTTTGAAATATAATTGACGATATAAGTGTGACAATGTTTCATTATAAACAATTTTAAAATGACGTTTGAGATAATTCGCGAACGTTAATTTGCTGGCATGCTCTATGTTAGCGCCATATGTGGCCGCACTCCTTAAGGAAGACCACGCGCTCATAAGAGAAACCAACTGGGATTTAGACAACACAAACATTGATATAAAACCCAGACCCGATCTGCCTATTTTAAAAACAAATGTAATGTTTATATGAATGTTGATTACTTCAATAAATTATTATTTTGATCGAAAGTGACAGACTTGGCGGTTTACCACTACGCCACAAAGTCCGTCAAATTAGTAGTTGAGGAGTTATAAAGTAAAGTTGTAGGATAATAATAATAATAAAAGCGTATTGTATATATTTATTTATCAATAACATATTTTCTAAGCGCTTCTATTTTCGTCTTCTATATGAATTTCATATGTTGTTATATTTCTTCTATTTCATACTCCAGGTTCCTTTAAGCGCATCTCATGGAAGTGACGGGCCTGACTGCTATTCACACTATAGCTTAACATAAAAATAAAATAAATACCAACATTATAATAAACAAATATTATTTATAAATATTACTTTTTTTCCAACCGGAAATCAAACCTAGAACTTTTTGTAACAAAGTAACTGTGCTATTTGCGGCTGCTGGCCTCAGATATTCTAAAAACAAAAAAAAACAACATTGGTTAAATCGATTTCAATTAATAAACTGATTACTTAGAATGTATACAATAAACTTATAACTCCATAAAAACATGTCTTGAAAGTAGCTCTATCACTCAAGTTTGAACAATAGGGACATATAAATATTTGAGTGGGACAATCGGTTTCTACTGTTACAGTACATTTATTGCTATATTTTGCTTCCTCGATAAAACCATGTATGGGTTTTAAGAGACGTAGCACTTAGAGAAGGGAAAACATTAAGCAACATTGAACCAACAATTTTTATTATGGAAATTATTTAAGAATGTATTTGTTAAACAATGTAATTATTGGAAGGGTAATAATTTATATAATATTTATACAAATTAATAGTTAAAATTATTATCGTCAAGTAGAACATTATAGTATTTCTCAACTCTTTTACAAAAAGATACCTACTATTAATTATTTTCATACTTTATTTCCATGTTCATCTGTGCATAAAACCGTCTCGAATTCGAAAGCAGAGCACAAGATTGTCATTAAAAGGCTTTTAATTTTTAATGTTTTTCCTATTTCTCCGCAAAAGTGATACACATTGAATTCATGCATTTTTAAAGAAGATTTTAAAGAAGAGAATATGATAAATGAACACATCTAGATATTATTATTACGTGGTGGCTCTTCTTAATTCTGTTCTATTTACTTTCACAATTTTCTTCTACCTGCAACAAAGAAAAATATATATAGGTATTTGCTTGGCTAACTAAGATCCGTTTGATTATAACAAATGTGATAAATTCTTTTTTTTTTTAAATAGAAAAAACAAGTCCATAAATTGAGACAATTACTAACTACAAAGTAAGCAGTATGGAGCTAAATTACGGCTAATTAAAAGTCGATGAAATGAACCTGTTAAAATCCTATTAGAATGAAATGACATTCATGTTTACGTCTCCATACAGCAAGCGGGAGCATATGAATATATCTTTAATACAGTGACAACTGAGCTAACGTTTGCCTCAGAGTTCGCTAGTTTCAGTAACTCTTTGTGACTTGGCTTTTTAATTAGCGTGTTTTTCTTTGTGTCGGCCTCGCGTAAATTAGCCGCTGACGACAACCGGGCCTCGCAAAGGCCTTTCACTGTTTTTTCTCTCGACTTCAGGCTTTACACTACTACGCGCGCATTGATGCGCTATGCGACTAACAATTGTGATGTTATGTGGCACGCTATGAAAGACTATTATGTAACGTTTTCCTTTGATTTTTATACGAGGGATAAGCTTATGAAATTAATTAGACGGTTTTTGTATGTTCTACATTCTGACGTTACTTCTTTTAAAATTAGTTTTCTGTTTTCTTTCTCTATATACAATATAGTAAGTACCTACATCTAACAACTAAATATCGTAAAGTTATCGGCAAACTTTTTTTGTCGTTATAACAAACAAGCTAATGTATGTCTTATTAGTCAATATTATGTTTAAAAAGCAAATTATATGTTATTTGGGAATTACGTTATAGGTAAATTACCTTAATCAGTCCCCATAGATCTCTAGCTACCTAGTACCTACATATACATAATTAAATTGTTGAACTCCTTGATATTGATATTGTTGTTAAATTATGAGATATTCTTCAACCCATTTATGAGAAAATAAAATATAATGTTTTTAATTTAAAAAAAGGTTAAGAGACTGCCATGTGCATTCATTCGTTTTTAAATATGCATTATGATTATTACATCGCTAATTAAATTCATTCATCTAGGTCAGGGGTCGGCAGACCGCGGCTCTTGCCATATGATTATCTGGCTCTTCTTACAACTCACTGAATCAAATTAGACTTTCATTATAGACTATAGTATATAATAAAGTTCATGTTGCGGCTCTTTGAAGGCATGGGAAAATCTACAAACTTGATATTCGGCTCATCTGGCTGATCTAGGTAAATTATTTTATTAATTATAAACATATGAATATTTTATAATAAAGGAAACGAGTACGCAGATTGATGATGGTATTCAGATAGTCTGCCGTTCTGGGATAGTAACACCCGTTCCGTGGCCCTAATTATAAGAAACCAAAATCTATTGGAAACAAGTTCAACTGTCAAATAATAATATCTATACAAAATTTCAACAACATATTGATTAAATGACTAAGTTTCAAGTGACTTTTGCGAATCATTAAAACCCCTGGTTGCGTTTCAGGTATAAGTTTTAAAGTAATCAGGTGTAATGTAAAATCATAGTGGAGGCATACATTTTCTCATAATATTTTTAGACATTTTTAATAATCTCACGGATTGCACGCTTACTTTGCAATCAGACGGTGTGTCAGTGATATGTCAGGCAACTATTAAACCACAGTAAATACCTAATTATTGACCCATACATGTGTAGGTATCTCGTATATGTATGTAAAACACAAACCATGAATAAAGAGCCCATAGCCCGTAGCTTCGACTATAAGAGCGTCAAATTTCGGAGCAATTAAAAGTAATAAGTTTGTTAGTAAAACTTCGGCCATTATTGGTTGGAGGGCCATTCTCTCGAGTAGCATAATTAGTGTGTCTAATCTAACCCTAGTCCATATGGCGTGATGGCAATCTTTGCAAGTCACTCTAATATAGAGAGGGAAGGGCCGAAACTTTATCATGTATTTTAATAACTTTATCCCTTCGAAGGGTTAAGAAACGTGTTTGTGGAAAATTCGGAAGTAAGACGTGTGACAAGGATAAATTATGCTATTAGACGTGTTCGTTATTTTAGGAAGTTTAATTAATATGACATGTTATGTGTACTTGATAGTCGGCGCGGTAAATATTATGGAAATGTGCAAAATCATTCATGCCTGATGATATACGACTATATACATAACAGAACAGACTTGACCTAACAGTTGAATAAACAAATGAATCTCAATCAAGTTTGACAAACGAACATTTAACTAATATCACGCCTCCAATTCCATATGCATAGGCCATAGACAGATAGCAGATTGTCACTTTTCACAGTAATTTTGCTTCTTTATATTCGTCATTACTTCGATGTTTACTAGTTACTACTGTATTGAAATATAATTAAGCAAATTTATATAATATTTTAATTTATACTTTTCACTATTAATACTATATCTTCTTTTTTATCACGTAGCCATCTACAATACAGTCGAAATAGATTCTCAAGTCACTCATTCGTTAAAATTAAGCAAATGTACGAGCTAATATCAAATAGTAAACTGAACTTTACATATTAATTAGCATAAACAAACATAAACGGCAATAGTCGCGATATAGTGGCGCGATATTTCACTAGATATCCGACGTTTCTTATCCAGGACCACTTAAAACATCCGAAGGGCAATGGCTCCGTAGAGTGTCGTTCATCAACAATTTCACCCCAACTTTCTACGTACCCGAATCTCTTATTATTTGCCTCCCTACAGCATGAAATAGGTCCAAGCTTTTCGCTTTGAACACTGCAATTTCAACCGTATGACCTTTGGTGTAGAAGATAAATTCGGTACGTTATTAATCATGGGATAGGGCATTAATTGTATGTTTTTAATGGCGTCCCCCACATTTTCGGGTAACCCTTTAAAGGAAAATTTTGACCCTTTCGTCTGTCCACCCTGCTCGGGTGAAAGTCCATGCGACGCATGCCTTTCTCTCATTAGAATGCTAGGTGGAGATTATTGTTTGTATGCTTAAAGGGCTCTGAGTCGGACGGAGGGCGAATGTCATTAAAAAGTTCTTTTCAGCAATTCTGAAGAATGTCTTTGTCTTACTATTAGTTCCGAAAGGATTGCTTCAATAAGGCTTCTACGCTTATTATTTATTTATAAGAAAAAATACACTTGTTTTATGTCTATAATATATTACTATTATTTCTTAATTTTTACATTGATTAGTATGTCTATACGATACTTAAAAATCCTAGACCCCAAATAATGACACCACAAACAACCTAGATCTGATAGAGATATAAAGGAAATATAATAATACCATAATTATAGTATATCAATAACTATTTTAATAAAACATAAGCACTAATAGGTATTTGTTTCAACCACGCACTAACCACTGCGTTAAAGTGGCCGTCAATTTTGTAATAAGAACATAAACCACGCTATATGCTTTGCTAAGGCATATTGTAAACAGTAAGTATAATAATTTCCTGTATTATTCATTATTACGTAATACCAATAAACACGAGTATCATTATCAATACTTGAGTAATAAATCCTTGTACTTGACTCGTGAAGTGTAATCTAAGTTATACGAGTATAGCAATAATACAAACATATTGTTAGTTAAGTTCACCCTTCGATGTTATCTTTTGTACCCACTGAACACAATTCGCGGAGTTCTCTTGCTGGAATCATGATACGACGTCTGGACTACATCGGTCTTTGACTAGGGTGAGCATATCTCAACAATGCAACTATCCTTATTGGATGGGACGGGATGTACTCATAAACATATTTAAGTGTTTTTCTAGCACTGGTTGGTAATGTAAACACGTGCTGAAATTTTCATTTTACCATTTCTTTTAAATTATACTCAATGATTCTTCTTTCTAATAGTATTATTTTGTGAATGTAGATTTCGATGTGAATTAGATAATTAAATCGTATAGAGAAAAGATCACGTATAATTCCAGATTAGTATTAGCTTAAACGGAATATTGTAATCCATATATTATTTCTATCATGGTCACCCCAAACACACGAAAATTCGTAGAGCCGACGAAGCAGTGAGATTTTGACCAATTTACGGAGTGCCAAGTGGAAAGATAAGCTAATGTGGCTGACTTACGAGGGTGGATTTGTATTCGAAAACTAATTTTGCATAAATAAGCACATCTAACTAACGCCAGTGCATGTGCACCCTCACTTCCGTTCTTAACAATGTAAATACGTACGTAAGGATATATATACAATTGACTATAATATATATATATATATATATATACTATTGTTAAGATAACGTTTATAAACATTTATAATACTTGCTCAGGGATACCTAAATGCCTTAATACCCCGTGCCACGCATATCTGGACTAAGACAACATATTCAGAACAAATAGGTTTTTAACAATTTCATACTTATAAATGTTTGTTCTAGCTAAAAATCAAATCTATAACCTCTGGGTAAGAAACTAGTATCCTAAACCTAACTAAAGTTATTAAATATAGGTATATAAAATAGGTATTTTCTATAAAAAAAAAACAAATGAAAAAAAAACAACTTTTTCTTTAGTTAGCTGATAAAGAATTGCATTGAGAATTAAACTGCACTAGATTTAGGTTCAATAAATAATTTTATTTTTATTGTTTATTTTGATATGAAAAAAAAAAACAAAAATATGCGACTTAGATTATTTAAGAATTGATTTTTCTCATTTAAAACCGTTTACATACACTTAAAAAAGTGAAAAAAATATATAATTATTAACATAAGTTTACAAACAAATTACAATTAAATACATGTTATATTTTTATAGATAATATTATTGAAAAGACAAGTGTTATTATTATATAGATTTTAGATATCTATATATATAAAACTCAAAGGTGACTGACTGACTGACTGACATAGTGATCTATCAACGCACAGCCCAAACCACTGGACGGATCGGGCTGAAATTTGGCATGCAGGTAGATGTTATGACGTAGGCATCCGCTAAGAAAGGATTTTGATCAATTCTACCCCTAAGGGGATGAAATAGGGGATGAAAGTTTGTATGAAACTTTGTCAATTTTAAACCGATCGGGCTGAGACTTTGCATGCATAAAGCTACTATGACGTAGGCATTCCCTAAGAAAGGATTTTGAAAAATTCCACGCCTAAAGGGATAAAATAGGGGATGAAAGTTTGTATTTTCGACTGATTGAACTGAAATTAAAGATTGGAGTTACTATGATGAAGTTTATTAGTTTGAACCTATCAGTACCTAATGGAACGAATAAATTAAGACGAACAAAATAATTTTTAGTTCTAAATGTTGACAATAGATGGCGTTAGTAGTATTTTAAAACGCGCTATCGTTGTGTTTTCACTGAGTTACATATACCCGATGATG
This sequence comes from Tineola bisselliella, assembly GCA_028551675.1. Lineage (NCBI taxonomy): Eukaryota > Metazoa > Arthropoda > Insecta > Lepidoptera > Tineidae > Tineola > Tineola bisselliella. Next base: position 105,292 of record JAPWLS010001076.1, on the reverse strand, counting down.
AGTGGCCGCCGTATCTAATAGTACATACTATACCTAAATATTTCTAGCGGATTATATTTGACGATTTTGGCTGTTCTTTTCTGGGCATATTTTGGATTGCATTTGTGCAGTATAATACTATTTGAATTTTCGAGGTTAGGTGTCATTTTTATAGTTAGATGCCACTTTGTTACAGAAGTGTGATAGGTATTGTCTGTTGACTGAAATATGAAACATCTTCATTATTACGCAGACGTAGTTGCGGGCATCAGCTAGTAGATTATAATAATCAAAAATAAACAATTATAATCTGCAAAGTTTGAAACTATATAACTTTCAAACAGTAACATAACAAAATATCTATTCCATATTCACAATAACGTAGTTGTAATGGAACGTCTCTTTAAGTACAGTGAGCGACACTCGCTAATATAATTTAAAAACTTTAGACTTTTTCAATTGCAAACCTTTTGAAGCGAGAGAAAATTTATATTCAGACATTGAGTTAAATATGTTAGAGAAGCAAGTTTAAACTAGTAAGGACCGATATATGTCTGTGAGAATAAAAACGAAAATAAAATTATTATAATTAGTAATATCAGAAGTTACTTGCAAACCAGATTTAACTAATTAATAATACTGTTTATTATCGCCTTTATTTTTAATTGATAGCGAAAATAATTTATATTTATAATTTAAAAGTAATTAAATATGTAACTAAGTGTACGCATTCAGTAATCTTCTATCTTTAAACACGCGCGCGCCCTCAGCAAAAGCTTCACAAACTTTAAGTTGGAATAACTTCAGAAGACCAAGGGCTGTTTAGAAAGGACCCCAAGTTGGACCCATAGGTTGAAATATTAATGTAGTTTGAGACCGCTTTCTGAGAATTCTATATGAGGGCCAGCTTATGTATTTTATTACAAACTACCTACGCGCACAAACTTAGTGGAAACGTGATTTTAAACTTCTCTTCGAAATACTTACGTTAACGTATTCGTGTCTTTAATAATTTTGTATTTAGTAACAAAACTACATTACATTTAGATGATATATAAAAACTACAATTAACATGCTATACGATTTATGGTCGCACAAGGTAAAGCATTCGAAATATCGAGTTAATATATTCAAAATAAACACGTAAGCCATATAAAATGATTTTACATATACTAATAAAGTAAGAATATAAAAATTTAACAAATATATTTGTAAAACAAAAGACATTAGACACAAATAATAAACGGAGATATATTCTCATGAAGATAATTGTGAAAAATTAAAGAATGAATGACCATATACAAAGTAAACTATTGTAATAACGGTAACGGTCGGCCATTACAATTTAATATCACTCACACAAGCACAAAACTACACGCACACAAAGACAATTGTCGCGCGAAAATTTCCAACATGGCTCGCAGGGGTGGACTTAGACTCTTGTCCTTCCTTTGATTGCAATTAATTCGGAAACTACGAATGCGAGGGGTGTGGGTCGGGAGAAAAGGACCGACCAATGCTAACTTGCCTATGAATTGTTGGAGTTAAGAAAGTTCACGTTCGGTAAGTAGTTGATTTAGAGTTGTTATTGTGTTTTGTGGTTTTGTTATCAACATTTAAGTTTTGTGGAATAATGTCTGTTACCGTTTGTTTTAAGATATTTAACTTATTTAACGCATTGATATTGCATCGTTTTTATTCACTAACCCTGCCAGTGATTTTCCACCAACTAATACTTAATTTTTGGGAAGTGTAAAAATATTTTAAAAATCTCACCATTTAGTTGGACTCTATCGTTCATACAATCGTTCATACTGAATCACCCAGTATATATTAAAAATGGTATTATTGCTGTTTCGCCAATTGGGTGCTAATATACGTGTAAAAACATTAAATAAAAATCACCGCATATTAAAGCTCAAGATCTATGATGAATAAAGAATTGTTATTTATAATTTTAGAATTGAATGTATAATAATTATGTAACATTTAAAATTAGTAGTATTATTTCGTATTTCGACTAGTCACAATTAATTTGTAAGACATTGTCCAACGATAAAGTTCCCTATACGTCCACTACCAACTTTAACTACTAGGATTTTACACACACGTTCACATAACATTCTACACATAAATTGTTATTCGACTTTCAATTCAACTTCATAATAAATTAATGTCTATAAGAACTATTTAGGATGAAGAAGTTGTTTGTGTGTAAATTGAAATGTGGATTGTATGGTACAACTTCAATCAAGTTGCAGTCGTCACATTGATGCTTGTACGAAGTTGCCTTTTAAGTGAATCTAGAAATTTCCAATCTTAATATGTTTTAGCATATAAGAAATTTATAGTAATTGAATTCCGATACAGAAGAGCAGCTATTTAGTCGAGCAGCTATTTGTTTGTCAATTATTTTGATGCAAATTACAAGTCAATATTATTTATAATATTAGTAGGGATTATATTATTCAGGGATAGTATTGTTTTTATTAGTGGAACAATTTTAGGTTCGCTTCAATTGTTCCATCTTTTTATAACGTTAGTGTGTGTGACACATGTTAAATTTATATTCCGGTCCAGAGTCAAAGTCAAAGGTTGGATGCTGCGGTCACCCAAAGAGGTGAGAGATGGGTCACACCCAACTTTAATAGTTCAATAGGGTTAATAGGGGTCAGTGGGATGCTGGGACTGGCTATTCTTATTTATGTAGTGTGAATTAAACCTGTTTTCTTTTATATCTGAATATCACTAATTACGGTTGAAAAAAGTATTTTAATTTAAAAGTTGGTCAACTGATTTTAAATTAGACATAACAAGTCCCTAAAACAAATTGTTACATTTCTCGGGGTTCGTGAATAAATCCCGGAGACGATGGAGTCCTAAAGGCCGGACCAGAGGCCCCCCGGGCTTTACAACTCAAATATATCATGGAAATAAACTTAGTACGTTTGTGTGAATTACTATTTCTAAGAATTTATCGTAAACTGTTTTTTCTTTACGTCACGCCAGACAAATTATATTAGTCATTTGTTTTTTTTTGTTAATATATTATATTTTTATTTTGTTAGTATTATATTTACTTGTGTTATTCTAATTTCAAAAAATACGTCAAACATAGTTGGTATTTAAAATACATATAACAATATTTATTTTATTTACAAAATACGGTAGGTACCTATTATATCGGTTTTATTTGTAGAGTATGATGGAGTAACTTCTATCAATTGTATGCGTCTATAGCAATGTTAATATGTAGGTATATGTATATTGTTGTGTATGTATATCTATATGTATTATATAAAAAATTTAGATATAGGTATGGGTGGGTAAGGACGGCCGCTAACCACAGGCGAGTGGGGAAAGGACACGCGAGCATGAATATGCGCTTTAACCCTTCACGACCATGCGGCAATTATTCAAACAGAATAGTTTAACAGAAAGGATTGTGCTGGATCCATTTTACAATCACACTGTCATTACTAACAGTTAATCCATTCAATTTTTAACTTTATTTTCTTGCTCAAACGGTCGTAATTTAATTGTAAGATGGGTGGTTGTTATGATAAATTTGATGTAATGTTTTGTAGTAGGAAATTTCTGTATATTTGGAATATTTATACATTTATCTGTTGGGTCTTTATGCGGAACCTTCGGATGAAGCTTTAAGTACATAATAGGTATTTGCAGTGATTTAATGATGACATTAGCATTTATGCAATAATTTTATGACACTATTCTTGGGTCAGACGTCTCACTTTCCCTTACCTACGCGGTTATTTTTCCTTAATTTTATATCGAAATTATTTTAAAAGCATTTGAATTAGAGGTTAGTTTTTTAAATTTTTTAAATATATTTTATATAAAAAAAGTAATATTAGAACTACAATGTTTAATTATTATAATATATTATTATATAAAATAAAGTTAAGACTATTTTACCAGCGATTAAACCGAATACTCGAAGAAACTTAGTAATTACACTAGAAAATTATTCGTTAAACGTGTTATTAGGTTTTAGTACGAGTTTCCAGTACTTAGGTATACGTGCATATGTATATTCAAAATGATTCTGGAGCATTCGTCCAACAAAATTCCTTATGTTGATAAAAGTCAAGACATTTATTACTTAGAAGACTATAGATTCATCTAGGAAGTTTTTCTAATAGTGACTATATAACAATCTAATGGAAGATTTTCATGATTTATGTATGTACTAGCATTTACATAAAATATTTCAGCCCGAGCGGACCTATGTTGTTTATAGTAGGTACTTAAAACAAATTTAAAAATTGCGACATATGTTTATAAACTTAGTATCAAAGTGTGAAAGGCAATTGAAAGTACGTAAATAAGATTACTTATAAGACAAAATTACTTTTACACTACATTATACTACAAAATTATTAATGTTAATGCGGATTAAAATTATCAAAATATTTTCAATAAAAACTTTTTTATATTTAGATAAGATAACTTTAATTATTTTAAATACATACAGAAAATACTAGTTAATAATAATAAATAATAAAAGTTAAAATGAAATCATAATATGTTATTTTAGCACCCCGATGTACCCTCCTTACCCTCTGAAACCGTGAAGGTGTTCCGAGAACTATTCTGAAAGGAATGCAAGTGTAAAACGCTAATGCAAATTCATTCAATTATATTCATTTATTTTGTTATGCTAATCGTTTCTATTTTTAATTGATTTCTTTCACGCTCGTAGACTCTTATCGAAATGTTAATATCGGTAATTAACTTTTAAACATAAATAATACACTCGGATGGCGTTATATTAAAAATGTACAATTATTTAACAAGGTTTTGAACTTACTAATATATTTTTATTTTATAATAAGCATTTTTTTATAATACTCGGGCATAGGACAACACTCCGTCGACATAAAAAAAAACATTAACAATTGAATTATCCATCGACGACTTTCTTTTGTTTTAGACAACAATTTTCAATCGATTTTAAATGTGTTAAAATACATTTCCATATGGCTGATGTTGAGTTTGCTGACATAGGCCCTAAAATGGAAGTATATAAAAAAATTAAAAAATAATATCTAAAATGTATTATTGTATGTTATTTTAAAACAAAAAACAAAATGTACTAAAACCAACTTTCATTATGCCGACAAAAATAATTTGCATACCCTCCAGTCATTCTGTCGTCACACGACATGTTCTAAAAATTATGAGTGCGGGAATGACCAAGCGGTATGTTAACCGCCGAAATTCCGTTGCAGACGGAGGCTCTACAGGGGACTGCCTCCCACCCACATCCCCACTGAAACCATCCCGCTTTGGAGGTTGCTGAGGCCTAGACGAAATATTTCACTAGATTTTAAACACTATTATTACTATTTAATTTTATTATTAATTTCAATTAATTGGCATGCTAACGAAGGCGATTAATGTATACATAACCGCTCATATACTAAATTCTAGCTTAACACCATATAAAAACCATTAAAAAAATGTTAAGCCTAATATTGTAATTAATTTATAGTGACTATTACAGATAACATAAATTCATGTGAGGCGAGTAACAAAATATCCGTAGTGGAATTAAAATCAAAACATATAAATTTTCATAGAATCATCTCGCTACAACAAAGACAAGTTCACAGCTATCGTTTTCAAAGGCATTAACTAAATAGGCGGTATTAGAACGGTACGTACTGCTGTATTAAGCTTCGAATACACGGTTTTTTCCACTTGAACACTCATTTTAATTCATATAAAATTATAATATTTAGGTGTCACGCTATAAACCCTAAATGAATTCTAGTAATAACCGAGTTAATACTAGCGGTGTTTGTATACATTAGAAAATTTATATTTAATATAATTTATGCATTGTATATTAGATGATTGGTTATATTTTTAGAATTGCAGACTTCAAGTAGACTTGTAAGTGTAAATATAACATTAGGACTGGTAGGTAGGTACATATTAGTAATGTGTTACAGGGAGCGTCCGGGTTTTCCTTGCGATCGTTAATCATTTTGTGGCGGACGTCCCTCCCGCAATCAGGGCAGCCTGTATACGCGACTATGGTAGGTAGGCGGGCGCTTTTTGTTAATTAATCTATCTGTATTTATATATCCTAATGTTAGGATTTATATAGATGTCTATAATATAGTGTATACATTTTTTTATGTTAACATATTTTTCATGGTCATGCTTGTATCCTATCGTACATAATGCAATGCATTAGGAAATTATCAATGTGTAACTACAATAATTGAAAACAGAAGAAGGTTGATTGAAGTCTTATTTTTTATCATTTATTTAATTTAATTTTTAACTGTCAAATTTACTGAAAATCTTGTATTACTAAATATAACGCGACAATATATCCATAAAACCTAGTGAATATACAATAAAACAAAATCATGTGAAAAGTAACTATTAAAATAAACAAATTTCGGCAACATATCTTCATAAGCAGTCCGCCGTAGTCTCCACGCATCCATCAAGTTTCTCAGCCCCGAAATAAAATTAGGGCCCACATAACACCTACATCATGAGCAGACCCAACATTAATCACCACGCACACATGCACAAGTACAATATGTAAAAACAACTCACACAGACAAACGTTTTATAGGGTTACCAAATGTTATGAAGGATAAATAGTATAAAAACAATCAATATATATATATACCTATATATCTACATGATGAATCAGGCATGTCGCTGACTATAAGATTTTTTAAATCATTGTATGTACTTAGCTTGTGTTTCTATCATGGTAAGTGAAAAAGTATTCAAGTTGGTACCTATACGTTTCTTCTTATGAAAGTCAAGACTCCTCCTGAAAAACTTTTTGTGACAACAATCGCAGTATAACGATGATTATATTGGAGTAACATTTTTTCTTTAATGCCAAAACCTTTATTATAACACTCTTACTACGACGATTCCATTTTAAAAAAATGGAATTCATTTAAACTAATTAAGAATGCTGTACGGCTTACATTTATTTTAATTATCGAATTTGATTTTTTTTGAAACATCGTAATTACCGAGAATAACTTTATACGTCACTAGAATGTGTTTTAATAAAATTGTAGTCCCTACGGAAATTATGACAATGGTTACCGCAAACGTGAGGTACACATTCAGGAGGACGGTTTTCAGCAGAACGTCGCAAGCAGTCGTATCATCACTCATGCGTATGAAATGTACATTCGCCGAGATGTCTTCACACTGCTGTTTTTAGCTATACGTCTTAATGAACTTTTACTTATGATTCTATATCATATAATCAATTATTGTTTTTTGGTTATGGGTTAATATTCATTTAAAGTTTATTAAAAACCTCGGAATATTTTATTCTTGGCCAAAATTCTTTTACGAACATTATTTATTTATTAAATCTACAAACAGAATTACATTAAATAAATTACTGATATTATTATAAACTAAATGAAGTTTCAATTATAGGTCAGAACGGGATGTTCAAGATAGTGAAGACACTATTAAGTTAGAATTAATGAATATAATAATTATAAATGTTTAAAAACATAATACTATACTAGAATTTAAATTAAAAAACTACAGCTATAAGAATACTTCGGATTAATATCAAAGTTTTTTTAAATAACCCTAAATTCCATAAAAAATACTGGTCAGCCATTATTTATGAAATCATTCGTTACAACAAAATTCTAATCTTCTATAATTATCTTTCATCTCTTTCATGTACAATTTCACTCACACCACCCCCAAGTTTGCAACCCTTGTTTAGCTCCCCCCGAAATGGCTATTGTATCTCGGACAACGCGTAGACCCTTTACTTAATCCAAGTTTCTTTTTGTTCATTATTATTTACTGTAATAAATGGTTGCTACATCAGTACATGAGCCCGTTTACATTTTCAAATAACAAAATGTTATAGTGAAAATATATATATATATATACCTATATATTACTATAAATGGGCATTCTTCTATCAAATCTTCTACCACAAAGTACGAAACTGAAATTAACTCCAAAGAATTTTCCATAGCGCGTCAATGACCGACTACTAAAAGAAGAAAATGTCGGCTTGATAAGACAAGTGTACATTTTTCAGATTGATGGGTTGACTTGATGGGTGTTACCCTAGAAAATAGTGTGTTAGGGACCGCAATCAATCTGTATGCACCAATTCATACATTAAACGGACATAAAAGACCTTAAAATTTTAATTTTCAAAGATTTCTACTTAAGTGAACAAAATCAATAGAAAACGCCTAAAAGTATGTTAAACCAATGCAATTTGCCAGAAGAATACACAACTTTAAAGTCTTAATAATATTTACAGAACATCGAACAGAAATAACGAGTTCCAACTATCTCATATAAAGTAATATTATCAAACGAAAACCGACCAATTGCAATGGACTGGAACCTACAACTACAAAATTATTTGTAAATATGTATATAATATTATTATTTGTTTGTTCCATTTTTGAATATTTGAAATTTGAAAACATATCACTAAACTCCGCATGGGGTAGAGTACGGGCGAAGTTCATTCTGAAACCCTCATAAACACCTTAAAATTAGTTATCTCATAAATGTTTTGAATTAAGAACAGTATTTGTTAAAACATCGCAAATAATAATACCTATTTAAACTAATTTCGTTCTCTTATGTTTCCGCTAAAAACCGCACCCACATACAGAAAGCCCCAATTAACCGGATGTAGGAAGAAAACTGGTCTATAATCGAGTTGTGTCTCGTCCGGGAATCGAACCTCCTAGTTGATTGCACACGCCTTCAATAACGAAGCCGTGTCGCTCCGGAAGAGACGGGCGTATAAACACATTATCGACTTATTCATTTACGAGTAGGTACTTAATATATAGCATGTTCTAGAGATAATATTAGGATAGGCACGCAATTGTATTGGATATATTACATTTTTAAATTAACGATTTTCAAAAAACAAATGAACGTTAATATGATAAAAGTTTTGTCCGCTCATAGGTTATACACTGATTAGACCAATAAAAAAGTGACACTTATATTAGACCAAAGTTAAAATTATATTATTCGGGATTCCATTCTGTATCAAAAATAATTTGTAGTAAATAATAAAAAGAATGTATCGCAGTATAATGTCTTTAACTTTTAATTGTTATTATTGCAATAAATAAATTAATAATGAATTAAATATAAATACACATATTGGACCCAAAATCTTAGTTGAAAAATTCACTATAAAATGTTAAATCCTTGAGCTCTGCATCTTTGGCTGATGATAACAATATCCTGATAAACGGCACCCTCTGTCATAGACTACGCGGGTGGTCGTGCGGTTCATAAATAACCACACATCGGGATTGAATTGGAATTTCTTTTTAATACCAAAGAAACTGTAACCATGTCTTAGAGACAATCTTAAACTTAATATAATTTAAAATGCTTTATGTGACTCACTATCGCATTTATTTTGAACCTTTTTGACTAGTCAATATTATTTATATAGTACCTACATATTTTGACCAATTTTTAATTTAGCGAAGAAAAAATTAGATATTGTAATTTTGTCACTACATATAATGAAATCACTAACACTTCCCCGTACGATCGCCAATCGACTGCATAAGTGATTCTCCGCCTGATCAATCACGCGGCCCTCAATCGTCTGCCCACAGCGGATATGGACTGAACCGTGTCTTGATCGAAACCGCCCACTTTAACTGAGTGACAGACGAGACAAATGTAGACATTGATTGGATACTCAGCTCTTTTGATACATGACGATTAGGAAAGTGCTTTAGGAGAATTGGAATTTTAAAGATAATAAAAATAAAAATAAGTAATAATAATAATAATAATAAATGCTTTATTGCTGTAAATTAATAATGCTAATACAATTTAATACATAAGAAAAAATTTAGAGCAATTGGCGACCTTATCACTAAAAGTAATTTCTTCCAGGTAACCAATTGTCATGGGAGAAACAGTGTTAGTATCGGGCAATGCAATTTAGGAATATTTATAATTATGATATAAATAAAATACATAAATATAAGTAAACTAAATACATAATGAACATACACATATAGATAGTTTCCTTGTTCAACTACTAATAACATACTAACACACTCACAATTTCATATTTATTATAGTTTCATTATCGTTAGTATTAATTGTATTGAACTTATGGTGTAAAGAGCTCTTTGAGTAGCCCTGGACTTCGAGTGTGGTTTGTCATTTGTTTTTTCTTACTAAGTTCTTTTTTTAAATTTATTGCGCTTTATCACTACAGTGTAATTACAAATGTCCATAAAATATATTAAAGTAGTCTTAATTAGTTACTTAACTTCCGATAAAAATATACCAAATATTATTATTAACATTGTAAAGAAGTGTTTAATTCAAATGAATTCATGTTTGAATGGCTAAAGTCATGAAAGTTAAACTTGTAACTTTCACTTTCTGTTGAAAAGTTTGTCTGCATTTTTCACTTGGCTCGGATTCTCTTTAGTGACTTGAAAATTTTAATAATACTTAAACTTCATTTGTCCCGGTTTCTTTTAACGTGTTATAATTGAAACAATTAATTCATTGTTATTTAATTATTGACGGTAATTCTGTTCGAGTATTCGCTGCCTAATTCTAATTTGTTCTAACATATATTATCTAATAGTTTTTAAGACATTATGTTAGCGTAATTCATATTCTGATTTGTCGTTAGTTCCCGCATGCGGGACGCGGTCGATTTTTATAACGCGCGTTCCAAAAAGGAAACTATTTATATGAGAACGCACAAGTTAATAATCAACGAATATTATTTATCCATATATAAAGTTTAGTAAAATAAAAAAAGTCACGCATATGAAACACAAATTATAATCACATGTTATCTAGATATTTTTTAAAAAATTTAGATTATGTAGGTGAACTTATCGTTCTAATAAGAATTCAGATAGTAATATTTTATTTAATTATTTCGAACTACACAATTAATCTTATAAGATTTAGTTTGTTAGAAAAATGCGATAAAAGTTAATTTTAACATAAATATATTTAAATTTGATATTTACTCGACTAATAAATAAACATCAACACATGTATATTTAAAAAAAAAATACATCACCTATTGAGTTCGCAATTTTCGCTAAAACTTCTAGTATTTTCTAATTTCTCGCATTCCACGTTATTTATATATTTTTTTCATCAAATCTTCAAGCATACCTTCCATGACACCACATTTGCTTCTCCCCATTAATAAATTCTATAACAATAAAAAATTAATGCACTTTATACAAACCAATTTGAAAATCGTCTACCGCCATCTATCGTGATGTTATGGAATTAATGTTAAATGCTACTCAGCGGTAGATGGCGCTAACAAATAATCTTATTCGAATGAGTTAATCTTATTCCAAATTTTTGAAAATGTTGCTCTACTTTGGGTTTTTATTTATTAGAAATTTCGTATTATTGATAAATTTATAATTTTCGATTAAAATAAATGATCAAGTTTATTTTATGTAATTTAATGAAAGCATTGATTACTTGAACGAAATAGTGTTTTTTCTTCTTAAATTTGTGTGAGTTTTTGGGTAAATAATATTTAATTGTTTAAAATATTAAGAATCTATTTTTAAAACAAATGACCCCAAAAGTCAAACGTCATTTGCGTAAAAAGTAACAAAAACAAAAAACAAAATATTTATGTCACTGTAAACGAAGACAGAGTGAAATATTTTGCGTCCCATTGCTGGACCCACGTCACCGCTATGTCAGAATGTGGCCCCTCAGGAAATGTAGCTACGTCCATGAGCTTTCCCTTCACAATCCAAAGAAAATTGTCTTTTTTTAACTAACGTGTCATTTTGAATAGATTTAGGTTGGCATACCTACTTTGACCTGATTCATTTTTTATAAACACATATAGATATAATATAAATACATTCCAGAGTTTGATATATTAAGCTAAAACAGACATTTAGGAATACCGGAACCTTTTACTTATAGGTTATATATTTCTTTTGTTTAGAAATTTATACGAATTTATACGTCTTTATTTAAAACAAGTTTTTGTTGTTTATTTACAGAAAACTTTCATAAGAAAAAGTTATAAATAAACAGAATAACAACGGCAACTATATGACCCGTTTCGAGTTAATATAACTGGGTAAATTGTTTTGGTCCGACTTGCCGCCCAATTTTCAATACTATAACAGAACAAACTTGATACTTTATTTACGTATTTGTCTTTTACGGTTTATTGCGAGTTTCCAGAAACTTCCTTTGGGGTTACTGGGTTTTTGATGAATTTTTAAACCAAATTATTAATTACTATTTTTCTTTATTTTAATAATAGATGATTGGTATAGCTACAATAAAACAAAGAAATTTGTAGTAACTGACATTTTAAAAATAAATTTATGTTGTAGGTAGGCATTAGTTTTCAAAGTAATGTCATTTTATAAATTATTTGATAACCCAATTAAAAATATATATTAAAAAAGGTAATTTTATCAATATTATAGCAACCCACTACATGTTAGCAGTGGTCGCAACATCGCAGTTTCCAACAAAATTGCCGCGTGTGGTGACCGTCCCCTGTCCTTTGAAAAACTGCCCAAAGATTCAAAACAAGTAGTTCTCACTTTTATTACATTCAAGATAGAGACTATATTTAAATAAAATAATTTAAACTTACGTCGTTTTGACATAAAACCCCAACTGGCCAGTAAGTGGTTTGATTTTTACAAATGTGAACCTTACGATTAAGAGTTAAGGTAGCAAATTGTTTGGTTGTTTGTTAGGGTGGCTAACACTGCCCAACGTCGTGTCAGGGGGTGAGACTGCCCGCAAAGGGTTTGCAAAACCCTTAAAGGGGGACATCCGGTGTGCATACATTAAACTCAGAACTCGTACGGTTTTTAGTCGAAATTAACTAATTAATTTTCGCTGTTGTATTTTGCTTGTGCTACATTGTTAGCGGATTACAAATTATTCAAGATACAATAGAAAATTCGCTTCTGAAGATGTTAATTTAGGTTAATTTGCTTTTGGTAATCTTCTATTATCTTCTATTTATCTCTATTTAAAAATAATATAAAGAAATAAAAAGAAAATCGCTCAAATCGAATACATAAAAGTATTTCTGTAAATTAAACAGCTAAGAAATTCGTCGCAATTGTAAAAGGCATTTCTGTTCTTTATGTTATTTATTGTTTGTTTTTACAATTTTACGTTTGTTGATATTTAAATATAGTCATTATAGCAATTCTTTAAATTATTTTTTGATTAAAAAAAATATATTGACATTTTTTAATTGAATTAAAATATATTCTTTGTCTGAGCCAGTAATAATTCTCGTTACGACCACGATGTCTGCAAAGCTATCGAAAATCCTGATTAAAATAATCAAAATAAACGCAATGAAGCATTTTCAATTAGTTCAAACATTCCTTTTTTTTTCACAAGAAACCTTTTAAACAAAATTAGTTTTTAATTCCATTGTTTTGTTTTGTAAAATATTTGGTTTTTATAAAAATTATAATCTAATAACAAGGTTTAATAAAATCCAAACAGGGCTGACCTTTGTACTAATAACTTAGCCAAACAATATCAAAGTTACAAGGAATAAGTGCAGGTGCCCGGAACAAGACGTTCTGTGTTTTTATTACAGTTTGAAGGGTCCCGTAATGTACCAATATTTGTATCAACCCTGTTCTGTCACGGACCCGACCAAATATAACCAGAACGCTACACTCGACGTCTTTGCTTGTTTAACAAATAATCTTGACAAATGAAGTTTTTCGTTTTAAATAAAAAAAGTATAGTTTTATATACAAATAATTTTGTTTTAGAAATAAATGAATAAATGTTAACACGTTCTACGGACACATAATAAATGTTAGCATACATTCGTTCTTGGTAGAAGTTATAAGTTTAATTGTATGGAGGTATTTGAGGTTGATGACTAAGATTTATTACGTGTTGTCTTAGATTATTTGCGAGCATGAGTTAATAAAATTGAAGTAGTTTTTGCAATCAGCATGGCTGTAAAACATTTAAAAAAACCGAAATATTTTTTAAAACAATTGAAAATGATTTATTTAATTAATATGAATTTTTTCAGCTTACGATCGCGTCCTTTTTAATTATTTTAATCAGACTTTTTGAGGTTATCACATATCATAATAAAAGTAATACTAAGTCGCAAAAGTGTTCACAAACCTATTATGGATACCTAAAGGCCCTCTAAGTAATAATAAAAATTAATAATATGTATAATTATTTATATGTACAGTTATAATTATCTTAATTGGCTAAAATAGTTTCTTAACGTCACAAAATCGATATTAAATACTGTTATTTTGAAATATATTATATGTATAAATATTTTTAATAATAACAACAAACTTTTTACAACGTTTTATGCAAATAACATCGGTGTTTCAATTCTAATATCGATATAGCCAACAATAACCCGTGCGTGACTGTACCCAATGGACACCGCAATTTATAAGCGGGCAGGGTCTCGCGGACCCGAAGAAGAAAGGGTACATACCCAAATAACGTCTGTTATTGTATCGGAAGGTGTCTCGGCCTTAACGGGCTTCATTGTAGATTCAATTTATCAATAAGAATAGTCATTTCTTTCTTAAATATAATTTTCGACATAATTGAAAGTACATTGTTTTATTCTACTAACATATTAAAGTACATAAATGTAAATAGGTATAAAATTATTTTGCAAACTGTACACAAATATAAACTCTTAAAATGTATTCATTTACTTACATTAATTAATGCATTTTGCATGGAATATCTTATTTGCACCTTAATATAGATCTAAACAATTCAGACGTCCACTCTAAGTACATAGATATCTACGGGTCACATTTGCAAATACAGTGCTGTTCTAGTGTTAGTGAATCAGCACAGCCTGTCCCTTACCCACACATGCATAAAAGGGACAAAGACCGCTCGGCCACGGTAGCCTTCTTATATTTGTTTAAGACATGTATTGTGTTACCCAAAACCCATATACAGCGTCCTTTGGACATAAAGGGACCTGACCTGACAAAGGGTTAGCAAAATTACATTTTCAGAAATAGGTATGTAAAAAAATATTTTTATTTTACTTTGATATATTAAGTTTATTGGCAGTTATGGACCGAAAAACAATTTAAAAAAATTAATTGTTAACGCTTAATGAAAAACGCTATTATAAAATTCTATATAAACTTACTTTTTTTTAAGTAGAGCTATCTAATTAAACCAATTTATCTATTCACAAGTATCAAACGTTTTGTAAATTGAAATTTGTAATTCAGAGCGAGTTGCCCCTAAGTTAGTTAATAAATAGAATCTGCCAGACGTAGGAAGTATCTCTCAGGCGCTCAATCAAAATGATAGATACGTGTAATTCAGTTAGCATAGCGCTGGACCATCGAATTTGTAGTCCCTGAGACAATCGCGCACATAATGCATTTAGAATTTTATATTTCATTTTATAATACACAATTTATTGTTGCCTTAAATTATGTTATAACATATTAAAGACATTATCAGTTTTATTCAGAAAATTTCTTTAATCAAAAGTAGTAATATATATTTCATCGTATAGGTAGTTGCTTTTAATCATGAGATTTGAAGGAAATAACTTCCACTATTGCGCTAAATAATATTTCTATTATGATCACAATTGTACCAAAATATAGGAGCCCAGTAGATAACTATACAATCTATTCCCTAATTAATCCTGTATCGTATAGCAACTCTCGGGAGTTTTCGAGACTACCTCCACAGGGGATGACCCGCCTTTAACGAACTTAACCAAAGCCAGACTCAAAACGGAAAATGTTATTTACTTTAGCAAGGATCATGGGGATCTGTCCAATAATGCTATCTAAGTTTTGAATGTTGAAACTGACAACGAGTTTATGTTTGAAAATAATTGTACCTACTGACCTATTGATGAACGTAGCAAAGAAATTATTATAGGTATCTAAGATTAAAAACAATGTTTATATACATCTGAACTTAGGATAAATAATAGAGATTTCAAATGTAAATTATTAGTATTTATATAAAAAAATATTAAGTTTTAATTCAGAAATCGTGCAAGAGAAGTAGAACAAACCTTCCCAAAACTGGTTCAATGTGTTAGTCACTTTAAAATAACAATCAATATAAAAACATTGATTCCCAAAGGGGTAAGTGTGCAAATTTTACAAAAAGTACACGACATGCTCCCGAGATAGAAACTTTGGGTCGTTCGGTGTAATCGATACGGCCTTAGGGCTTTGATAAATTAGAACTTCCATCGATCAACGACGCCCTTTGCCCACTGGCTCGTACTTTATTGATAGCGAATGTTTACTCATAGTTATTGTTATAAATTGTTAATAAGCTCGTTTTTAGTCTTGATGTCCTACACAAATAGTTTGAAAACTTTCACTAAGAATGTATTAAGTAATAACACTTAATAATAGGTTATACTACACCTACATCTTCTATGAGGTATAACGTATTTAATATTAAATGTATTTATTAAGAAAATACCCTCTAAGTCGGATGAATAAATATTTAACCATAATTGAATATTTAGTAATTAAGTACTAAATACAATGCGATTATGTGTAGTTAAATATGTTATAAATATATTAATATTATATACATGAAATTTTATTTACGTAAGCGAAACTCATAGGTAAAGGTAAGAAGCACTTAACTTTTCCTTCTGATACATTATTGAGCATTGGGAACCCTAAAAACAACATTTTTACATCCAGAAAGTCCTGCTGTGCATATTTTATTGCGGGTTGCTAAGATGACCCTCGGACGGGGTTCTGTAGACTTAAAAAAAGTTTAAATTAGACATTTTTAAAAAATATTTTATAATATTGTAAGTTTTAATATCAACTATTACTAGGTTAGTAAGTTGGAAATCATTTAACGACAAATGTAAGGCTTTTGTTTCTAATTATCAATTTCCCATTATTATCGTGTAAGTTTATACTGTAGGTATATTATATTGATTGATATATTTAATGTAAAATTTTATTAAAATAACAATCTATGACGATCTTGTCTAATCGATTCTCAAGCGTATATGCGTACCTCCATATAGGAGTCTCACGGGACAAATACTTGGGGTCTGATGGACGGACTACGTAGCGTACGGGTTAACCTAAAGCAATATAAATATTTGACGTCGCCGTCCGTTAGGAAGCTAACCTTACCCTTTAGATATTCTAATATCGAAAGGTTGTTTTTGAAAATTTTATAGTTTTCTTTATACTAACAGTCCCTCTTCCCATTTCTGTTAGTTACAGTTTCAATGTCTTATATTTTAGATAATTATATAGACATAATAATGATATACCTATATGGTTCTGTAATACAGAGAAAATGTTGTAGTGGCTTAAAAACAATAATTTCAATGTAATTAATTAGTCAACAATATATGCTTAACATAATATATAATACCTACATCATACCTAATGGTTTGTATAACAAAAAATAAACAAAATAATTAACATATGTTTTTTGAAAAAGATTTGATTAAATTGCTCGTTGTATTAAAGTTTTGTTCGACCATATAGTATAGGTAACATTTTGAATGTGGTTAAACTGGCAAATGTGCGAGTATATGAGAATTACTGGGAGTTTTATCCGGGGTCTTCCCAAACTAGAATCTAGGTCCCTCGGGAAACCGCCCGTCCGAAAACTTTACTTCTGACCCGAAGCTTCATATATGTTAAGAGCTGTTATCGTAGAATGAAATTATTTAGAATTCCCTTTTTTATTTTCATGTTTGTTAAATGTATAAATACATACCACACTTTTTATAGAATTATATATTATTTTAGTTGAATTAATTGGATTGTATTTTAAGCAAAACATTTATTTCCGTCGTTTTCTGTTGTTCAATTATTTTCCGTCTTATAAACTCTACTTAGATTTTATATTTCAACAACTATTAATCATTAATCAAATCAAATCGTAATAGAAGTTTCAATGAACCAATATATGATTGTATCTCCCATGTACTCATGTATTGGGTAAAAGTTATGAGCAGCTCTGTATGGATCGTTTGACAAGGAATCCTGTCTGTCTTCAGGCAGGGCAGTATCTCGTTCAGTTTTACTTTTCTTATCTACTTACTTTACCCGAACATCTATCGCGGAACGAGGCACCAGGGATTCTCCCAGTTCGCCCCTTTGCCTCTTTACGGCCTGTCAATGACTCGAAAATTTAGAACCCGCTCACCATTGATATAAATGTTTTGTTTTCCCAAAACGACCCTTCAAATTGTAATTTAGTAGATACCGTTAAGACTTGTACCTGAATGGATGAAGTTTTTTTGGCATTATTGATATTGTGTAATGCCCTACGAGCTACTGGAACTCGTTTGCTATCATGTCGACTGCCAAATGTTGTAACTGTGTAGGTTGTTGTATAGTAATGTATAGCGACCTACATAATCGTAACAAGTTTCAGCAAAGAATATATTCTTTATTCACTGATAAACTCGCGAATTAAGAGTCATTCTTTAGATACTACGATTTGTTTGAAAGCGTGCACCTGGTGAAAGTTTCGAAATACAACCCTCGTACCAATAGTTTAGAGAGTCGGCTGAACGCGTCGAAGCGAAACTCGCCCCTCGCTGACCATTGGTCATCTGCCGGACGCGCAAGGGAACCGTTGGCGCGTGCGCTGTATCCTCAACCCCATTCTTTGACAACCCTACCTTTAGCTGGACACGAGTCACACACCGGTCGATATTAAAGACAACATTGTATAACATTTTTATAGCAGATAAATAGATGGACCTCGGATGTTGGTTTTTTAACTTTAAATTGTGGGTAAACGCATACCTTTTGTTCAATTAAAACAGGTACTCGTTTCACAAAAGGAAACTTTGACACGGGCAGTATATTTGACCACCAAGTGGCCATAACTTGACAGGGGATTTATTGATATTCATACAGATTTCTCTCCCTAAATCTATTTATATTTTGATAGTGTTAATATTAAACGTGTGTCATAAAACTTGTTTCAAAATTATATAATATGATTATAGATTTGTACAAAGCGAAGTATGTAATCCAATTAACAAACCATCGCTTAAGAACGAAAACGTTTTGAGCTTTAAAAACTATTCAATTTTAATATACATTTCATACTTTACCGAACGGTGTAATCAGTTATTTTCCTATGAATATATCAAACCCATATTATATTATATCATGTATTTATTAATCTTATAGAAATTTCGCATAAAAGAAAATGTCATTTACGAATTTCTATAAATATCCTTTAAGTACGAAATTTTTCTCCTTGATTTCATTGTGAATTGAAAAACACTTTCCAACTGTCAGTTTTGAAAGTAATAAGAACTACGGTCCAGGGAATTGAATGCAGGGCCTTCAGTCCTCATAATCCCGCCCCTAATGCCCTGTCCTCTGCACAGGACATTTCCATTTATTATTGAGCACTTAATTTATGTGTTTTGTTATGGACCGACAACCGGCCTATTTTCTCAGTGTTAAAATATCTTTAATGATCTCGGTTATATAAACGAAAGTAGTCCGTTACGAGACGCAATAAAGATAGTATTTGTTTGTGATGAAAATTGGATTTAGGACGTTTGACAACTTGTTAAAAAATTTGCTTCATCGGACGCTTTAAAATGAAATTTGCAAAAGCGAATTTGTTCTTTGTTGTTTAAATAACAAAGTAAAATTTCCTCTGTCAACTAAATATGTTTTGTGTCATTTTGCGATACATTTGATGAAGTTTTAAAATCTGTTATTCCAGTTCGCCTTTGTAAATTGATTTACTTTGTTATGTTCTTTAAGTCCATATTTGCTATGAAATTATTGTCTTTTACGACGTTTAAAGACTATTTTGATCACTTTAGAAATGTTTAGACAATCTTCTCGGCAATCCGTTCAACTCAAAACCAGGTTTTGTTTAAGAAGGGGTTGAAATGTCATTTGGGATAATAGTAAATCCACGAAGTTTGAGGTCATTTTTCAATGTAATTGGGCAGTTGCAGTAGTTGACAGTCTGTGATAAAAAGCATTAAATTGGATATGCCTCCTTATATTCCGTACTAAATTTAAAGAAATAAGTTAGAATAAAGCATTTTGAATGAAAACTAGCTCTGTATTTTTATCGTTTTATATGTAATTTAATAATATAAGTAAATGATTCAGCAAAAAGCTTGCTTAATATAATATTCCATACGTTATAAGAGATCTCTTCAAATGCGAGTGGGCCTATGAAAGCATAAAAAATCAAGAAATTTCATGTGAACCAGAACACATGCGGGATACGCAGACGAGGTAGATACAAAAATATGAAATTCACCACAACATTTTGGTAAGGACAGAACCGAGCGCTGTACCGATTGCAAAACAACCTTCAGATATTTTTTATTACTATTACAATTCTATGTTACGTTTATATTCAAGCTATTTAGCCGGAGATAACAGACGTATATTTTTTTTACATTTCTAATGCTACAAAATTATAATATTCAATTGTTTTTCGTTCAATTATGTTTAACAAAAACAAAATCCACTATTAAATTAGAGTATAATATAAGAGACGTTAATTTAATCCCTTTGTTCAATTTTTTATTCAACTAATTCAATTAATAAGTCGTTTTGGTCATTGCTTTTACGACAAAATGACAATTCTAAATTTAAAAAAATAATAATTATGATTTATTTGGCTGACCGTATCCTCTTTACGGGTCCATAATGCGAGTTGATAGGTAGATGTATTAAAAGTATATAATAATATACATAACAGGGGGCTCTCCACTTCAAAATAATTTACCTTATTATGCTTAGTCACAAACGCAATGTCAGAATACTACCATTTTCTTTGCCACTTTAGTTACTTAGATAAAAAATATGTCACAAAAATTATTGTCTCTACACATTCTATTTCACCGTTAATACCTATTATTGTGTATAATTTTACAATTATTTTTAGCGCAGATATATGATTTCGATTAAATATAGAACATATCTGAATTTGTTAGGTCATCTAAAACATATTTAGAGAGAGAGATTAATTACAAACATAGTTATGTTTATATAAAATTTAATATGAACATTATAAATTGCATACTAAAATACATATTCCAATTTCGAAACAGAAATGCCCTCTTCAATTTATTCGGAATCAAAATACAAAAGCGATACATTTGCACTTGAACAAATCGAGTGTTGGAGTTATTTTGCCGCGTTACAAATGATCTGTCGAACGCGGCCATTCTGCAAGTTACTCGTCCTGAAAAAAGGACTAGATGTTCTATATACCTTTATAGGCGTATTTGTTTACTATTTTTTATTTTATTATTGGGGTAAGGCGGGCGGAAGACGATACATCGCTATTGTCAATTGTTATGCGTTGGTTGTGTGATTGACAGTCATTGATGTAGCCAATTGATCATTTCCCATTCGTTTGACGTTTGCAAACGATCAATCAACTATATCAATAATTGTAATAATTGACGATCGCGATGAATCGTCTTCGGACTACTAACCTATAGGCACTATACTATAATAGTATATATTAGTACTAATATTTTCAGTCGTATTTCTAGTCGCGCACTAATGTATACCTAATACGTAAGATAAGGTGTAATTATCATTAAATCTTTATGATGGCCTAATTTTGCAACTAATCATTGTTTTGCAAAAAAAACCTATTGAAATAAGATAGAAGCTAATTCTTGACGTTTAGAATTTATATTTAACGTTATAATAATAAATTAAATAATACTAATAAGTAGGTACTAATAACTGCAAATTCTATGATTGTTTTTAAGCATTTTTTAAAATATTTAAATATTTGTTTATTGTATTATTTTGCAAATTGTTTTAAAATTTCGTGTTGATGTAAAATACGTGATGTTGAGGTAGATTGCGGTCCATGAGCAGAAACAACTGCTACCACAGAGAAGTGTCTGCAGCCAGCAATAGTCGTAAACAACTATATCTAATATTTATTAAACTATTTTAAGCCAAACTAGGTAGGTACTTAAATTTTTCTAATGTGAAACAGTTGACAGTTGTGAAGGGTAACCAATCGTAGCAAATAGAATCATTTTGTTCTAATGGCCTCTTCCCCCTAATCTCAAATAACATAATCCCATAGATTTAAACTACACCAAACATTTAAAAGACAAATGATCTTATTCGACAGCCGAATAAAAAAGTGACTGTAGATTTTAGAAAAGGAATTTTAGCTAAAACTATCTCTCTTCGAATACATTTATCTTGTTCATCGGGTTTTAGCTACACTATCTCGAATTGTTTTTTTTTAAGTTTACTTCAACTATGTTTAGTGTAGCCATAACCTTTATTAACTAACACGTTTATTTTTGTGCGAAAATTTGTGCTTAATATTATATATATTTTATTGTATATAGCATAAGAAATAACCGTTTAGTAATTTAAATTGAAAGTAATGTGCGCGTCATATCTCGTGAAAGAACACTTTTTAAACATATTTGCCAAATACATCTTGACCTTTTCCCCTCAAAGAAAACTATTGGAACAAAAGCATAGCCCTTCAAGAAAGTAAGTACAGTCAGCAAACTTATTTCCTTTGACAAAATACCATCATGACATGCAAACTGGGTTTTGTGGTAAAAAACCTGAACCCTTAGAATGGTCCACAATTTATCAGTACCCGTTGAAACGTCTTCAGTTTAACCCAATACACTCAGTCCTAAGTAAACTAAGGTAAACTTAAACGGCTGACAGTCCCTTTCTCGGCCACATTCTAAATAAATAACATCTAATGGGGAACATTCATCAGGAGCTTCTACGTTTTTAGGTAGCCTCACTCCCCTATCTGTCTACTGTTTTTCGAGTCTAGTTTTCGACTACATCCACTTAGGTATTCAAACAAAATTATTCCCTATACACTCAATGCAGAGTTCAAGTTCGTGCACATATGTGAAGGTGATTAAACCTTTTTGGAAATAAAAGGATTAATGTTGGCGAGTGCAGAGATATGAGTGGGGAGTAAAGAATAGTGGGCGGTGGTGCCCCCACAGACGGTCCACCCAACACCCCATTTTTTTGTCGCGTTTTTATTTTCACATGTGTGTGCGTGTGTTTCCGATTTTGATTATTGTACCTTCATTATAACAACAGACGAAATCACCATTAAAAACAATTTATTAGCTTACTAATAAATATTTTGTAATAAGCTACTTAATAATTTGTTTTATTAAATGAACTATAATTTTATTATTTTTAAAAAAGGCATATTAAAATAATAGGTTTTTTGTAAAAAAAAAAAATTAGTAAACCATTGGTATCAAACAAACCGCGAAATGATACAAGTGGCGTACCTATGTCAAATGTTTGACGGAGTCGCAGATACGGCGACTGTCACTGCTAACTGAAGAGGGTCAAGTTAACGATACTGTAATATTTAATATGGTATTCGGTATAATACAATTAGGTAACGACATTACTTATCGATGTCGTTAGAAACAGACGAGTTGAACAGAATGAGTTCATGCTATACTCTTTATGTGCTAATGTTATATAAAGATATTCTTTAAGACTACACTTAATTGAATTTAGTAACATCTTACAGAATAAATGTCGTGTCCATTTGCTCGAAGAGAAATTTGTATTACAAAAATAATTCACTTGAATGTATTTTACAGAAGATATTGGAATTGCAATTTAAACACGTGATTCGTCACAGAGGCATACAATTAGGTTTTAAAAAGTCTATGCTAATGAGCATCTAATCAGAAGTCTTCACTACGAAATATCTTTCTGTACAATTGTTTTTACATGGACTTCTCAAGTTAGATTACTATAATTAAATCATACATTTCCTATCGAGAGAGACGTATGTTAAATGTTAAGTCTGAATTTGAACATGACCAATCAATATTTAGCTACTTTCTAGTGAAGAATCGTGGAATTATCAAAAATAATTCAAATATGTAGCTTAAATAATTAAAAGTGAGCGTGAATGTGAATGTTCACAGTCACCGCTTCTTTGGCAACTATTTATTACACACAATTGTAACAAATAACAATAACCTTTACAACTTGGCCATACCTAAAATTTCAATTACAAAACTTAGATCGAGAGCAAAATTCACAAAGCGAAGTACGCAAAACTGTTATAACTAACATTTGAACCAAGACTGACTCGTAACTAGTTTTAAAGCATTGTAACAGCAGTCAGGAGGGTGACGGTGTAACCAGCAATTTTATATTTATTCTTTTGTTTATATTTTTATATTTTAAAGAAATTGTAGCCTAGCTATTAAAACATCAGAAATAACAAAGCAAAAACATTACTGAAGTTTCTTATAAATAATTTCGGAGTCAATGCAATCATAGTATTTACTTTATAATTTAGAGTTTTTTTTTAACTACGGACCCCTAAATAAGACTCAAGCAAATCGCACACTTTATCAAGTTACTATAAAATGTAATCGATATATAAGATCGCTAAGGAGTAAAGGTCTGCTATTTCACCAAACTGGACAAGACCGACCTAACTTATACAACTTAGATATAAATTCCCTGGAAATTTAGACTCGACTAAACATTTCAATCGTTTGATATGCGAATGTGCTTCGTATTATCTATGTATGAAGAGATGAATTTGTATTTAGTACAGAACTAAAACTTTGCAATATACGACTATTTTAAACTAGTCATAGATCCTTAGAATGTAAGTTTACGGGTCTTTAACGAAATTGTATAAGTAATTGGCAATTAAAATAATGTAAAGAATTGTTATTAATTATATGTATATAAAAAATAAATGATAATATTCCTTAACAAAAACAAATATTGATGTATTTTTAACAACGCAAAATCACATCGAGTAAGTGGGTATAACCCGCCTACTTACCTACTCCAATTAGACAAATCAATAAAAACAATAATGAGCATCTCTAAGCCTTATTACAGGGTCTTATCTAAACAATGACCTCTTATAAAAAAAGAACAAGAAAAAAAATTGTTGAACAGAAAATAAAACAGTAGCTTTTTGTTTTCATTGCACGACTACCTATAACAGGGCGTCTATGTAACAAAAACAAAAGAAAATGTCTGAAATGGCTGTATTATGTGAAAACAGCCTCCGGTATACCACACGTTTATATTCAGCCTTCGGCGAGTATGTGCCTATAGGTTTTCTACTTTCGACCTTTTTAATATTCGTCTCAAATGGTGCGAATCTTAGATTCATACTTAAATTATTAAAAATATATTTTACAAGAACAAAATTATATTAATCACTAATTTATATTTAAGCTATCAATAATAATGACATAGACGCTTGTTTAATAGACATACAAAAAAAAAAAAACTTTATTTTCATGAACAAACAAGGCTAAATTATTTCTTTAGTAACAAAAAATAATTATTATCAAAAAAAATTATATATATTTTTACACTCGTACATTGGTCCTCGTGGGTCGAAAATTGTCAGTGAAGGAGTGAATATGGAAGAATATTTCGGAAAATAAATTTCAACTATGAGCTATCGACTTACTTTTTATATTCGGAGACTTTCACGTAAGGGAATGGGCCACTGTTTTGTGGGCAAACAAACCTTACTACTGATGTTTTGATATTGGCTTTCTACTAAAAATAACATAATGTAATATTGAATTTACTACGGGAATTTATATACATATAATAATAACGTAGTAATATAATTACTATAAATTATTAAATAAAAATACGAAAAAAAAAAACAAAAGCATGTACAAATATTTTACATTTATTTAAATTTGATTTTATATGTAAAAAACACACACTTGGATATATTTATTATAATTTCGTACAAAGAAAATAAATAAGAAAAGACTCGATAACTGTCATATGCCTCAAAGAAAATATTTTCATTAATAACGGAGCCTTTTACGAAATACAATATTTTATTAAAAGAACATATTATACATTGAGATGTTATTTTCATGATAAGTACGAATTTATTAACTGAAATAAATACATTTTATTTACAAATGGCGGTGCTTTATTTATATTTTACCCTTTTTAAAAGCAAGCATAGGTAAAGAGATGATACCCAGACTAAAAACAAATGCTAAACACTTTTTTGAACTGAGACCCGTACATAACAAATTAGCGTCTTAACAAAAAGCGCCAATGAATACATAAAACTTTTAATTAAAACCTGTTGCTTTCTTTAAAAAAAAAACTGATACAAAAGGAAGAATATAGCTAGTAAGTAGGTATATACACTCATTAGAAACAAAAATACAATAATTTCCAAGTCCCTACCTACCCATGACTACCAGGGCGATCTTTTATACAATATAACGAGGCCATTAAAGCGAGCCCCACCCTACAAAGGACCAGTAATGCTCACGTTCTCTCAAAACCTTAATCTTTTTGTGTCTCTAATTAAATTAACAAAACCAGGCTCACGGAAACTGGACACGCACACAGGCAAAACTAACGCCCGTATAGATACACGTCGAGTGACCAACACAAATAAACCCCTTTGTATGTGCATAAGGAAAGCCAGTCTGTGTTTATATGTGTGATGTGGATGCCGTGTTTGTGTGCTTAGTTAAGGGTCGTCATTTCTCTTGGACCCTCCCCCTCATCGCATCCCATAGTGTCCGCAGAAAGGTGAGATACTACGGATTTATATAGAGCTCTTTTATTAAAAATAATTATTACTTTTTTTTATATTGTTTACAACAAACATATAAATCACGAAAATTTTTAAAATAAATTACGTAAACAATTTTGGATAATAACACACCATAAAACAAACTTCTGTCGTATAGACAGTGAAATTTTGGAATCGACTTAATTTTTAAAGAAATTCTTTGGGAATGCTAGGCAGGTCGACCACGATTTATTGAACAATTTACTATAATATAATATATATAATACATCAGCTCTATATAAATAAAACAGACAAACAGCCGCCCCCTAGTCCTCCCGGTCCGTTGGACTTTAATATTGATCAGTGTCCGGTCGCGGTCAGGTAGTCTTGGCCAAAAGATGGCGCATGCGTCGTATATACCTGTCTACCTACAAATCGAGGTCGGTTTCCAATTCTACCTAATTTTTCCCCCTATATATACATAAGACCTTTTGTTTATACGAACGAACTTTATACTACAAAACTAACTATTATGAACTGATTTCAAAGATGATTTTTATATAACTTACTTCAATTTGATTAATTTAAAAATTTTACTTACATAAATGTCAAAACCTGAACGGTGCATTCGGTCTTATTATGCTATTGTAGTAAAAAGGACACGACTCCTGTCTCTGTTGTTTCCTCTTTTGAACACACACTTTTATAAATGGAAGTATTTTGTTTGTGGCAACAATGAAGATAAACCGATAGTAACTGCAACATTGTAATACAGTCTTAATATGGGACGAGTTTGTAGCGAAATGGGCGCTTAAAACTCTGGACTTCGCCCGCTTGACTAAGTAATAAGTTTATTTTCCTCATTAGATACATTTTAATGAAATTAAACTGTTGATTTTTATTTACAGGTGAAATGTATTAAGT
This sequence comes from Tineola bisselliella, assembly GCA_028551675.1. Taxonomy (NCBI): domain Eukaryota; kingdom Metazoa; phylum Arthropoda; class Insecta; order Lepidoptera; family Tineidae; genus Tineola; species Tineola bisselliella. The sequence continues at coordinate 77,746 of JAPWLS010001076.1, read as the reverse complement.
TTACCGTTAACATCGTTATGATTCTACGAATTTTTTTCCTCAAAAAGATAATTTATATATTAATATTTAATAAATAATGTAATAAAAATTTGGTATAATAACTCCTGTTAGATATAAGATTTATAAGAAAATATCCTTTTAGATGTCTAATACGATTATCGATATTATAATGATTTTTCCTCGTATATGAAATAATCCCTAAACAAATAAGTATCCCTACTAAATTATTCAGATTGTAATAACCTTTCGTTTGTGTGCATTGATAATTTTATATAAATATTTAATTTTAATCTTTGAATTGATTAGAACATAACACGCAAATAATTGATTAAAAACCTCTAATTAAATTAAATTCTAGATTTAAAAATCACCTACACCATACTTGCTTAGCATTTGTCAAATACAAAGTCAAAGTACCTAATCCATTGACAATCAAAGTGTACTCGTAGTAGCGTATATGTATTTATTTATTTAGCAACAAAACAAAAGAAAATCTGAATATTGTATAATATAATATATACAATGTATAATAACTGAGTTATATGTACATTACAAATTATTGTACACTTTCGTCACGTGTTACGAGCGTACATGAGCTTACTTAACCTTAAATCTCGACCTATTTTTTTATCATTTCACATTCCCGCTTTGAGGTATCTATCGCAACGATTGCTAAGCAACTCCGTGGGCCGCGAGGATATATCTACATCTAATAATAGATAATATGTATGTACTGTGTTAGAAGACATCATTTTCCTTAACAAAAGCGCAAGGGCTACAAGTAGACGTCCATGGAATGAATGTTTTTGAAGGAATGTATAGTATGTGGGCCATAATTTTTAGATTAGATTTACAAAATTACACTTTATTTATAAATGCATTTATTTTGAAGAAAACAAATTATGCAATAAAAAATTGGGTAAAAATATATATATTTTAATAATTACTAAATTAAAATAATTAGTCATATGCATAATTATTAGTACATTATTAAAAATAACTAATTAGACAATTATAATGTAATATATTATACATTCCAAATATGTACAAGTCCATGCGAGGTGGCGGGACAGTTAATATATTTGAAGTAAGGTAGAAAAAGGGTTCCTTGAAACGGTCTCTACCTTTGTAGGGATGCCCTTTAGTGGGATCTAATAAAACCTTGTTACGGCCAAAGGGATACCAATCTCAATATTGAAAGTGTTCTTTTACATGATACGGGAATTTAGGGACTACTGCTTGATATTAAATCCGGACAAATCTCATACCTGTATAATATTTAACTTCTACATATTGCTCTATTTTTGAATATCATATTTATTGATTGTATATTTAGTTTATTATATTGTCATATATACATACCTATACAGCGGAGCGGAGTGGAGACAACTGTTACCACTATGCCGGCTTGAGAAGACGAATGTGCTCAGTCCAGATTGGCAGAACACACTACAAAGGAATTACTTTGCTTATTGCCACTTATATCATACGTGCTTTTGTAAAAAACGTATACCTACTACAACAAAATACCGACTCAACTCTTTCATAACAAACTTAATAAAACACGAGTTGTGTAATGTTGGCAAAAATAAATGCCCATAAGAAACACAGCAAGCAAACGTCCCATAAACTTTGCATATTATATCGGGCCATTTCCCTTTATTGGCTATTCGGACATTTGGGAAATTTCGTATCTCTACGTCCGCTCTAATTGAATCAATTTCGTATCTGAATGAATTATGTCTTCATTTTTATATTATTTATAGTATTAGGTTACTCGTGAATATGTTGTAAATAATTTAAAGACCTTTTGTAGCTTACAATTTAGGCCGCGCGCCCTCGATTGGATTCTATAATAGTTTATTAAATACATGAAAGTGGTAGGTTACTTTAAAAAACTACCAAATTAATATAGACATATCTCAAATTGTGTATACATATAAAAGAATTTCTGTTTAAAGAGGAACAATGCCCGAAGTATCTACAGAGACTAATTCAATTTACAAAATGCACAAATAAAAAATGTGTTTTTGCACAAAAATGCAAAAGTTTTATCGTAATTTATTTGCGAGTGTACGGCTACTGTAACATTGCGAGGTTAGGGGTGGTATTGTGGGGTGAGCACCCCTAGGGGGAGGGACTGACCGCGACATTTGTTGCCCGTCAGTGCCCCCTCCCTCCCTGTGCCCGAGGTGCCCTGCTGCTACCCCGATTTTGCGAGAATTAAATTTGAATTTAGTCTGCTCTATGGGATTTGGTTTGATTCTTCAGTGTGTGTTATATTAGTTAATTAATATTTTTAAATACCTACGTTGTTATGAGATAAATCAGTTGATAAAAAAACCAAAATAATGGGTAAGACTGCATAAATATAAAAGTATTATTTCTAAATATAGATTTTTTAAAATTTAATTAGGTATTATTTTTTTCTATTTAAATCTTGATTTAATTCTTTTAATATTATTAATTCATAAGAAAACTAGATTAAATCTTATTTGACCGCGGTTGAAATAGTAAGTATATTAACAAAAGTGATGCCTCTACCCTATTTTTGCATTGTGGGAGGTGGCTCGGGTCATTGTTGACCGTGGGCTATTCCTCCCTACATCCCCCTATAGCGTTGCCGGCTATTTACTAGCAAATTATTTGCACACGCTGTCGCCATTGTTGGTTGCCAAGATTGTTTGAATTTTATAATTATTAATAAAAAAAATTACCTTCAGTTATTATATGAGTTTAGTAAGTGGATATACCTACTTTATGTATAAGTGGATTTTTATGTTTGACGAATTTTTTGTGGTCTTCTTCTCGTCATACAGCTTTCCGAAGTCATTGTAGAGTCTGACGATGAGCAAGCGTACACCTTTAGTGCCTATGCTAATAAACTATTTTCATTTCATTTCACATCTTTAATTATAGAAATAAAATAGCTTTAACTTTATATATTTAAACAAAATTTATCTTCTAATAACTAGTAGGTACCTATAGGGTATATTTATTAAGTTTTTATTTACAATCTAATTAAGTGCTTTTCTATAAGATGTTTTCATTATTTATAAACATTTTTCAAGTCAATTTTTTTTTACCTAATTAGAAATATTTCTCTTAAGAAAAGTTTTAGATACATAAATAATATTGAATAAACTTTTTTTAAAAATGACTCCTATACTATTATTACCTACTGATACTGTCTTTATCTTTTATTAAAAACCGAAAAAAGAATATTATCTAGCAGGAGAAAGTAGCATGGACACTGTCCCCCCATCAACCCTCCAAGACGGTTTGGTTCGGATTTACTTACACGCGCGGTCTCCATTACCAACTAATGCAAAAGTTAGGAAAGTTTTTTTAGCTTCTTGATAAAAGGTGATTTATATTCTTTAATTCAATTGATTTAGTATTGTATATGCTTAACTATTAACTCATAGAATTAAATAAAAAATAAATTGCAATAAATAAAATAAAACTATTAAATAACAACCTTGTACCGAGTTTATACTCAAGTATTTAGTTGAAACCATTTAGCAAAATTATAACTGAATAGGATGAACTGAATTTCAAAATATATTCTTATTATGTGTACCTATAGTTCGAGAAATATAACGAATAGAATATAATTGGACCGCAAAGCAAATGTATGAGAAAACATCGCAACAATATTATTCTTCGTCATATGTTATTATGTACAGTCTGAGTCGAACCATTGTCCTCTAAAAAGGAATATCGCATAACGAACTCAAGTTCCGACTTTATATCAAATATCATGCATGACGCGACATCGCCCCTGCCACCCCACCACCTCTTTAAGGAGGGAGAGGGCAATAAAAAATAATATATTGGAATATGTTGGAAATAACAGCGTATCATCCTTTGCGAGGATACCGCGTTTTCGCGAGGACATTTGTATTTTGACGAGTCCAGCCTCTTTTTATTGTCTCGAGGAAATGTGCTGACGGAACAGCCATGTTTGTTATTTCCCTTTGTATGAATAAACTTATAGGTTATATATTTTTACTGCCTGAAGGAAAAGGCGAAAAATTGAGAAATTAGAGCAATATTTTTCTCCCTTTTTTCCCGTATAAAATTTTCTAGACCATTTTACCATATGATTAATAGATCTAATTTACATACCTCATAATTATAAATAATCTATCACAACACTAAACCACTTCACAATAATTTTTAAATTAATATACGTCACTTAAAATCAAATTCAAAATTCAACTCTTGCGCAACCGTATCCGAGACAATTTGAGAAAGAAATGAATCAGGAAGCAAAGGTAAGCCCTTTGGGGTCAGGTAGCGGGGTTAAGAATTACGGGCGCGTTGAAGGGTTAACCAACCAAAAAGGGATAATTATATAGAAAAAGAGCTATACAAAGAATTCTTTAGAATCGAAGATCAAGAGAGAGAGTGTCATGTTACAATAAGCATTTGTCTCGTGTGGAACAAGAAGGAAACCTGTTTATCAAACGGGGAAGACTCATTCCTAGGTATTAAGGTATGTTTAATTATTAACAAAGAATAATAGGAATATTAATTATTATTATTTAAACTTTTTAGTCAACTTATCTATGTCAATAATTTTAAAAACATGATTCAACTACAAATGAATATAGCAGAATTTTACTTCTTACCTGCAAATATTCTTCCTCTGAACAAAATTTGTATAAGTAACCGTTAAAGTTTGAAGCCTAATTCCGCAATAAGCCCGTGTGAAAGTGGCACCCATCTTCTTTCACAAACTGCACAAAACTAACCCTTCACATGTTACTTAATGTACCTGAAATGTTGCGACCCAATAATTCATTACCAAACAATGAAAATAGTAACATATTTTCTAGTAATAAAAAACCCTTTTTGCGAACCGGTGTATGTACTACGCGAGTCTGTGCGACCCCATTGCGAAATTTTGACACAAACAAAAACACCCGTTTCTAACACAAATGATATTTAAAGAAAAAAAAACATTTTTAAACTATATGTCCTTCTATAAATCAATCGATGCTCGAACTGTTATTTGTTGTATTTTTGATGCGTCATGTGAACCGTAATGGATTGACAGTTAGAACGAATTTTGTGAACCAGAAGCAAATAATATCATAATTTCATTTACTATTATAATTATTTTTGTATGCCTCAATATTGTATAACGTTTTATTAGTTTATGTAAATTCGCAATATCTAATTTCCTTCGTTATCTGTTTTCTATCAAAACACAACTACAAAACTCAGTTTATCTTAGATCTACCTACATTAGCAGTAACAAAAGGCTACTTCAATTTGCATACACACAGTGAAAAAGATCTTCAATGAGATATGACGTAATAACGCTTACGTACTTGACACTTAGCACTAGAGATGTACTTGAAATTTTACGACTAATTTAACTACTATAAGATAAACATCAGTTTAAACTATTTTGTTGAATTTATTGTTTTATTATGAATTATTGTATTGACAATTATAAATATAGGTATATAATCTTAATAGGGAATGATAATTTCAAATGGAATACGAAAAATAAAGCTTAGTCTAACGTGGTACTGGTATTTATAATAAAAAGTTTAAATCCTTTATGCACGAATTGAGCGTATTAAATGTCCTATTAAAGAACTGCTTTTCCATCACATCTGCCGCACACCACTTGCAAATATCTATTTATTTTATACTAAGCCGAACCCCTCGCACTATGCAAAAATTTTAATAAAGGATCTTGCATAAGAATCGATATCTATTGTCACGATTCAGGTAGGTAAAAAATCGCAACATTCAAATTAATAAAACTGGTCGAGTAGACCCGCACTTCGTTAGGGAAGGGTTAACTCATTGTTCGATGTCCTATTGCTAGTAAACCGCGTTATGCAGGGTTTAGTTCAAACTTCGTGCCAAGATATATTCCATTTTAAATAATAGTAAAACGAGTATATTTAGTGCCTTTAAAAATTATATTAATAATTCAATTAAACACTATAATTAAAAATAAAATATTTATTTTTCAAATTAAAATGTCTATAAAAGATAAACGATTTCATAGATGTTACATAAAATAAACTTTTATTATACTGTCAATTGGTGTAAAAAAAATTGAGATTGGGGTGAAACTTCGGGTTAAATTCTCCTGTTTTGGGGTAAAAATGTCGACGTGATATATATTTATACACAAATAAACTAATTATGTTTGTATAGCTCTTTAGAAATAAAAGGGGTCATTTGTTGCACTTTTTTCGAGTTTCCAGTAATTGATAGGGTTTTCGAAGATATACATTTGTTATGTCATTTTTTTTGTTGTTTATATTTTTGTTATTTTACGTGGGAAAAATTAACGATTATTTTGTTGTGTTGTCTTACATTAACTATTTGCTTATATTCTTTATTATTTTAATTCAAAATTTTTAAAGCTTTGATGCCATTTTCGTCACAGCGAGACTAGATTCAATACAAAATCAATTAATTAATCTTTCTAGACATAAAAATGTATATTGAAATAATTTAAAATATAAAATACAAATAATATTGTTGTAAAAATAATTATTAATAATTTATGTCATAAAAAGCTGGACATTTTATAACCAGAATTAAATAAACAAATAGTTTTAAGTTGTGTAACTCTTCTAATCCAATACGTGTTACAAAAAAATTAACAATTGAAAGCTACTATTTAGTATTTTTGGGTGGCTTATTGCTACCAACACTCCGATTCTATTCAATACAATTTTTTTCAACTGTTGCAATTTTTTTTAAACAGAAGTCAACGAGTGTGGTACAGTTTTTTTAGAAATCCTATTTCTCGGATTTAAAGGGATTTAGACACTTTGTTGTGGCAACAATGATGTTTTGTGGAGATTCTCTCTCGTTATTATTTTCTCACGAAGTTTGAACAATTATTATTAAACAATATCTTTAAACTAATAATAAAGTTTGTAAGATAAATGATTGATGTGATTTAATAGGAAACTCTTTAAGTTCTTAACCGGTACATAAAGCAAAAATGCTTTGAAATAAAAAATTGAGTCAGAAATAAAGTTGGAGGCACTCAATCGAGCTGCACATGAACGGTGCGTAAATTATTCAGAGGCAGTCGCATAGTATCTCCGACAATTTCGATTATTCGAGCATTCGGCAACCAATCTCGATGTCCCCCAATATTCGGCTTATCAGCATTCGGACACCATAACAGGCCTTTTTCTAGCCTCATACATATTTTAAGGGGACTCGAGCCCCTTTTGGTCAACTGTCAGTAATGATTTGCTGTTTTGTCCCCCTATAACGCGGGGGAGGCCGACCTAAGGGAAAAAGTTAGATTATCTAGTATTTTTTGACTATAAGGAAACCGGGGTGGAGATCTCTGAAAAATATGGCTTCCTATTCGTATATTTTTTTGTAGTTTTTCGATTTGAGACCGTCGGAGTGTGGGTTTATGGGCACACGTTTCGGTAAGTTTCGCGGTTTATTACGCTCGCATAATGTGAAGACAATATGCTTGTCGACTTGCAAAGATATTTATAAAGGTAGGTACTGTTACTATTAGTACACTATTCTTAGTTATTTACTAATTTTAGCAAGGTCTTAGGTTATTCGCGAACATGACTTATATTATTCAAATTTTTTGATGTGGTAAAGTATTCGAAAGGACAGTAGGCCACAATGTATTTAAAACTAAACTTTATTATCTGTTATTATTGAATCTAAAAGAATATTGTTACGAATATGAAATAATATTTATAAGTATTATAAATACATAGAAGCTATATGTACTGATTGAATACACATATATACCTATAGATATATAGATAGTTGTTTCGCATTGATAACAAAACATAAAGTAAACATTTTCGTTCAACAAACATTAGTCCATTTAGTCGTATTTGGTATATTTTTCTCTCGGCAACGTGACACTGCCAGTAGCCGGTGGATTCGGCAAATAACATTTTCAAGTTGTGTAAATATCTTCACGTGGCTATCGACTTTCATTTCTAAGTTAGAAATGTTCTTCCAAATAAACATTAGGTATAGTAATAAGCTAAAATGTTATGAAATAGAAAGATTTCTCTGAATTTGACATTCAAAACGTGCTATTATTTGTTGCAGGAATAGACACGTTTTCTTTTTATAATTTTTAATAGATCTTCATAATGATATACTTGACTAATGTTGACATTGGCAGTATATGTTGACAGAGAATACTCCTAACACTTTTAGAACAACTAGATCAAGGTAATATTCATGGACAGCTAACTGCCAAATATTCATCAACCCACAATTCTTTCTAAAATGTGTAATTATATTTTCGATAGTTCTAGAAAACAAAAGATATAAAACTTTATATTGTAATTAAATTGTACATGGTAATCTTATTGTATACCTACAGGTCCAAGCAGTCAATCACGTTTCTCTGACACGAGTTCCACACGCTTCGTCTACTGGAATAAAAGCCCCGCATGACCTGCGCAACTTGAAATACTCTTGAAGATTTTACGATCGAAATGAAAACGTAACTGAATCGATTTTCTTTAGAATTTTTTTTCACACAGCGAAATGCTGTATAGTTATAATTAAAATTTAAATATAGCCGTATTTAATGTATTTTAAAAACCTTTATGCGGCTTATTATAGCTTTTATTTTAATTATAGGAAATTATATTATGTCTTTTAAAGTGTTTAACTCATATTTGTGAATAATTTATATATTTATTTATTAATCTCAGATAATATAATTAAATTTAAAACAATATATGACTCTCATGTAAGTAATGTGATTTATCGAAATATAATCTTCAAGTAAAATGTAATACAACAGTAAATTATGTCGAATAACAATTCGAATGCGATATCAAGAATAGGGCTGTGGGGGCTCAAGCGACACTTTTATATCTATCGTTTTCGATTCTGAACGCACTTCTGCGTATGAATTCTCATCGACATTTATACGTATTTTCGAAAATATATCGCTTGAGAAATATGTTACGATATAAATAATGAAGGTGTGTTACGTGATTTGTAAAAGTAACTATATATTTAAAATAATATATATTTATTATAGGTATTATATTTATATTAATATATTAAGCTATGAAGAATATGCATTATTAGATATTAGCAATATCGTATACAATTCCACTCTTAAAGCAATCTGATCGACTTACAAATTAACCCTTCAATAAACGCAGTCGAGTCTATTTAACCCACTCGACTTTTTAAAAAAAAAAATTGCAACACCATATCGTGAGAACGCGGAAGATGCATCCGCGACGGCCCAACCACCTGGTGCAAACACTAATATAACTGTTCACCGTTAATATCAAACAAAAGAACCCTTTCGATACAACCCCTTATTCGAATGTCTAAGAAAGGATCAAAGGTTACGGCAGGTGGCAGCAGATGCTTCCTAATCCGCGTGAAATTATTTTTTTTTCTCAAACGCCATATTTATGATTAAATCCCACGAAAGCCGATGAGGTGTGAAAATTAATTGTCCGTCGTCTAGATGCTTAATATTAAAAATACATTTTTATTTTGTTTTATTTTATATCTTATTTTCTATACTACGAATTTTCGAAATGTAGAATAAAACAATTATAGTTCCATGTGTTTAAAAAACTCACACTTCAAGGAAATTAAAAATTATAGTAATTACTATTATTATTTGGTATTACAAGGGTCTCTTTCAATGCACCGCCAACACAACTGTAGAGCTTCAAAGCAAACGCAAACCACTTCAAATAATTAAGAACTTATTGAAATCACATCCTCGACAGGCCATCAGATGTCAAAAGGAGCCGGATATAAACTAACCGCCTTTTCTTTACGCGCTGATAAAAAACTTACACGGGTACAAAAGGGTCCCGTTCGGTAAAAAGGGTTAAAAGTACCTTAGCAATGTTACGCCAATTTTGTTTTCAAGGAAATTAGATATCCTCTTACAATAGACACGGCTCTTTTAACCCTTTGTCGGATGTGTGGGAAAAATTGGCGAAAGGTAATATCTATCTGATATAAACTTGAACGGGACTCACTGCAAACAATTCGCAAAGATGTTTTACGTTTACTGCTTTCTTGTTTATTTCTAACGATAGAGAAAAAAGACTATTAAGAATACGCTGAGAATCGACTGTGATTTTATTTCTTCATTACTGATTTCTATCACAATATCATAGCTCTATTTTCTATAAATAAACGTTATAAAGTACAACGATGACTTTACAACAATTTTTCAATCGATTATTAAATAGGATTCTAGGAAATATTTTAAATGTTGGCCTATTTATAATAATATTTATTTAGTGACTGATAAATATTGTTAAATATTGTTGTACATGTGTAATTTGGAAAAGAAATAAATTCATCTAAAAAGGAATAAAATTAAATAAAAACAAACCACACGCATAAATAGATAGCATAGCATAGTAAACATATTAACACCAGCAGTGTACCAGCAGGCTACCACGTAATTTCCCCACGGAGATCTTTCAGCAGGGATGACTAATGCCCCGTTGAATACAACCACACTCGTGTTCTCTCGGCTCGTCCGCAATTTATATTGTTTTTAGCACTTTTTAGAAGAAACATTTTCGGTTGTTCAAGATGAAAGATAAAAGTTTTTCATTTTTAAAAGATTGAAACACTTTTTTTTACATATAAACAAGCCAAGCAATCACTATGATATTTCTATTAATGACGTGTAAATAAAATAAATGTGATACATATGTATATAATGGTGCAGTACCACCACATACAAGTCTGGCATGTTTTGGGCTAAAACTGTTAGCCAGCAGAAGTCATTAATCTGTGGTTGCAGTTTTCTTTGCTCATCCTCTACCTTAAAATCAAGCTATGGGTTGTTATGTGCCAGGCTACTATAAAAAATAATATGTTAAGCCAGACAAACTATTTGCATTTATTTCATAAAAACATGAACCGGGTTAGGATCCATTACTGAAATTCACTAACACATTCTTACTTGCCAATTTCAGTGCCAGCCGCATGTTTATTTTTTCCCACAACGTCATACAATACAAAATTTCAAGTCACTGTAGTCGGGACAGCCCCAAGCAAACCCTTCTTCTGTCCAATAAACATCGGCTGCTTCTAAACTGTTCATGTTCCATTGACGTTTATTTGAAGAGATGACAATCAGATTTTAACTTAAAGCGTTCATTGTACAGGTTGAAAAATAAGCGAGCCTAAAAAGTTTGTCTCGTAGTATAAGGGTTTAGTGGGTCTTATTGTGACCAACAACATAACATCCATTAATCAGTCTATGCCAAAGTCATCAATATAGCATTATACTGTAGACGTCCAAAGTATTCGATTCAAATATAATCGATGTTATCGAGATATTTTGTATCGCTGATTCGATTATGGTCGCGGGCGCTCATTGTGTGTTAGACGAGCTTGCCAAAAAAACTGGTTCATTACTTTGAAAAATATATTATGTAAATAAACTTTAACGATTTTATTCAATAGTATAGACTATAAAATTGTTGTGTTCAAAAAAAATTTTTATTACTACATAACGCATTTAAAAGTCTCGACGGATAGTACATATGTAAGTATGTATTACTATAGTAATAAATGAAGATTTATATTTGTTTATGATGGAGGTAACAAAGCTCGAAATAAGAGGAACGATTTCACCATAGGTGTTCATTAAATTTGTTCACCCGTTGTGATCCATAATTACTACGCTAAGGGTGGGTAGCACGTGGTTAGATTAACGTAAAATTAACGCTTAAATATTGATGCAATTTATAAATCATTAAATAATAAATGCACATTTTATTGCGACTGTTTTTTCATTCCATTTTTCTTTTATTCGTTCTATATAAATGTTTATGTTATGTATATATTTATATTATGTTATTTAGGTAAAAGAAATATATTAAAACGTAATGTAATAGCCGTAAAGATTTTGAAAAGTAGAATTAAAATAATCGAAGTGAACTGCACGCGCTAGTAAGCCGCATAACGTATTTTTAAAAATATATTGTCATATTTGCTTTTTTGCATATTGCCAATGAGCGTTAAAAATCTATACAAAATAATACAAATTCTCGTCGAACGATAAAGACCACACATTGACAGGCTTTTCAATAGCAGCCGCCGTGTGGCAGATCAATGGATAGCTTTTTTTATTCAAAATAAAGCTTAAAAAACTTTACCCCAGAAGCCAAATGGCCCAGAATTTGTTTAAATTGTCACGTACAGACACCGAGAGCGTTGTTACGCAAACGCACCGTATTGTCAGTGGTTCTCAATTGAATTAACTCGTCATTTTTGTGGCTGTTTATAATGTTTTTTAAATGAAATATTAACTAATTGCTTTTAATAATAAGATTTCTATATATTTTATTCGACTTATAAATAGGTGTAACAGTTGATTATAGAAATGGAGTGATTATCGGTCGGTCAGAACCAAGGATGATACGTGAGGCTATTGAAATTAAAACTTAACATAACTTTAATAAAGACAGTGGACACACAACAATTGAATCTCCAAATCCAACAACCCAAGTACCTACATGAAATAAAACAATATAAAATCTTCAAGAACATTGAGAACCGTTGAATTGAAAGACATGATAGAAGGGTTAAAAATGCATCGTATACTATATAAAAAAAACTTCAACAGATATCGGATTTTAAATTTTAAAATGTGCATTGTATTGAACCACGCGGGGTTCGGAAATCGATTGAACCATGGCGACAAAGGGTTAACCATTAATAATAATTATAAAAAATGCATGGAGTGCTCAACAGCTTGCACCATGTGTGTGTTTAAAACACAAGCGCATTAACATATCTAATGAAATAATTATTTAAAAGCATTTGAAGGTAATTTATAAAAAAATATTTTGTGAATAATAAATTGCAAAACATGACTTATTTTTTCTAAGAATATTTCTAAACATTGCATTTGTACCCGACTCCTTCATTTTCTATTGAATATTTAATATTTTTCCCTCAATATGGCGATCCCATTTTTGAAAATCTCGCAGCTTTTGTCCCAATAATCCTGTAGCAAACCTCCCTCTGTGAGAGATCACGCTAATCGACTATCCCTTCTTTGGTGGATATGTGCTTACGTTCGAAAGAAAAAGGTTTTTATGAGATATACTTTTATTTTAAACTTTAAAAATAATATATAACCTATGTATTGATAAACGTATGTACCTACCTATATAACTGATTTCCAACTGGTCTACTTATACAATGGGCATCAAGATAACAAAAACATAACATCCAGAACTATAACAAATGCCAACTATTTCTTTTTTGTAAATAATATTCTATTTATAAGTAATATGTCAATAAATATTTCCAAATGATTTGAAATTGAAACTAGAACTTTTGTACAACATATGCGCTTTTGCGCCAGGGAAGCCGTCAAAACAAAACATAGACAATTAAATATTATAATTTAGTAATTTAAATCAGTTTAGTCATAATATAATATTGATGTCATTTTAATTAAATAAACGAACATTTATGTAATAATAAAACTGATTATAGTGAAAAAATGGTCACCACAATTTCTCTGTTATTTCGAGTGAAATTTAATTCATTATTAAGTACCAGACAGTATTCATAAAAGTTTAATAAACTAAATTCTAAATAATTATTGTTAACTTGTTTTTTTCTTATAATTTATTAAGTAGATACATCTTAAGGCGTGTTTAACAATAAACTTAAGTAACACACAGTTACAATGTGGCCCATTTAGAATTTATTCTTTATTTGTTACTATATTATTTTCCTAATATATTAGTAATATGAATGAACTGGGGACATAAGCCTCTTGCAAAGACGTCACTCCGGACAGTTGCCTTGGTAAAACGCCTCGCGCCTAACCTTTGCAGTTGGATGGTATTATGCAACTTGTTTCTTCATAATACTCAATTGACAACATTCCATATTAAAATAATAATATAATATTTAAAACACTTTTATTTCGGACTTAATTGGAAGAACGTTAGATAGATATTATTATTATTTTTATAGCGACTTGGTATACTGATCAGCTGGCATGGCATAATGTAACTGAGTGCATAATATCGTTCAAAAATTCAACCCCGTTGGACAGGACTTTGATACGAAAAATATAGGAAAAGAAACCTCCATGACACCCTTGAAGAAATCATACAGGCACTACACACATGGTCGGCACATGTCCTGAGAGAGCGATTCTTGTTCATTTTAATATTTGTTAGCAGGATTGGATTTGTATTGATGATTAAATATTTCAATTCCTGGAAGACAAAATGATAGTTACACCAATATGCGCTAATAACCAACATTTATTTATGCAATTGTTTCTTTTTAATTTCAATTGTTTGACTTTTATCAATAAATTATCTAAAATAAATTAGAAACTTTAGTTGGCTTTTACAAATTTTAATATGATAATAAGATAATAAGTTGTACTTTTAAATTTATATAATTTAAAAAAAGTGACTTACTATAGTTTTACTTTGACATCACTTGTAAACAGTTTTGCTCTGAGTTATCGCAATTAAAATAATCCAAATAAGCACGCTTTTAACATAGTCATTTCTTCTTAAATTTAGGAAATGTTACAAACATAATTTATCTGATTATAATTTTGAATGTCCGAGAATTGCGCCTCTATATACATTTTCTGATACATTTCTTTTCCAATGCATCTTTAGAAGGGTGATCTTTTTTGTATGATAGTGTATTTGACGCGTTATGAATATATATTGTATACTTTAATATAGGAGTGAGTTGTCTTTGATTTGCGTTTTTTTATTTGTTGCTCAATGTTATTGGAAAACTGCTTTTTGTTTGGAGGGTGGTCATGATATACATATTTTATACAGAGTGTTCATTTTAAAATTAAAATATTTAATTCCAGACAAACGGTCAGCAACGCATGAAGTAGGTACTAAGAATGGTACGCTTTAAATAAAGGGTGTTTTTACGATTGAAAAATACTTACCTATAGTTATTTAATAAATCGATTTTCCAAAGAGTCTTTCAACAAGTATTTGTGACCTATTTTTCAATAATAAATACTTAGAAAGACAAACAGTTTTGTTTACAATTTTTATTTTATTTTATAAACATAAACATTTTAGATACCATTAAAAACAATACGTAAATAAAGTATATTTTACAGTTAAAATTATTTTTCAATTATTGCCTGATAATGCGGTACTACGAGTAATGGATAGGTCGAGTTTCGAGATCTACTTGGAAGTAAGTAACTCGACAATCTCGATGGTGTACAATCGACCGTTCAAGTCGATAAATACGTGTGAAAGATAATGTAAAAATACAAGAAAATTTCAAATCTAACTCATAAAACATAGCTATTAAAACTAACCGTACGAAACGTGACAATATAACATAACAGTTTATCTCAGAACCATCGATTTGGAAACATATAAAGAAACAAAATCAGTCCTATAACACATTTAACACCTCGATCACGTTCGACGTATACTGCTGTGTAAGCTTGTACGAGGTTTTTACGATCCTTCGGTAGCCATTTGAGGCAATGTTTTCGATACTACATCGAGATGGCATCTACGAGGTGTCGTCTTGCGGATGAAGTCTCCTTTTCAAATGCGAATGAGGCTTACAGTTGTTATCCTAACAATGTGTGTGTACTTATTTATAGAGCTATTGTCGTTACACCATTTAGGGGCTGGGTTTTCTTTTATTTTGTTTGGCTGTCTTCTATCAATTCATGCATGATAACTAAGCATCATTTGTCAATACTTCATCTTAAAATTTATTATTAAAAGAAGTAATAGATTTTCAAAGTCATGAACTTGGAATGCACAAATGAATACCCATTACCGGGCTCTGGCACAGCGAAAGGGTTAGGAGCAGGTTGATCTTATGTCATAAAACAAAAGACACCGCCGCAGCCGAGTCCTCGTAAAGTTGCTGCCAATAATCCGGTGTCAGCGCAAAAAATAGCCATAGTAAAAACTCCTATCCGTACCTAATAACCCGAGAATATTATCAGAGAGTCGTCGGGTCATAACCTGAAATTGGTTTCGGGGGTCCGTAAGTCCCCCGTTTTATATGTGGCATTATGAAGGCCGTCAAACGAATTCACGTAGAAAATCGAATCTATATACGGTGATATTGCCGACTCCAGCCCTGGCTGGCTTCAGATAATAAAATAATATACCTCTTTCTTTTGCCTTATTTGTCGTTCGGTTGAGGTCACCCCCTCTTAACGCTACACTCGTTATTTGTCGAATATTATTGTATTTATTTTTAATAATAAGAATTATATAGATAACATATAGGTACTACCATCTACTAAATACAACTAATTAAAAAAAGCTCAATATTATATAATTACTCGCACTATTCTTATATTAGAGAACGTCGCTTCAAAAATCTCATATTAAACATTCTTGGCAATGTCATACAAACGTTATTACAGTTTCAAACTTACACTTTTAACTTTTATTCTTAATCGCTTTAACTTAGTTAATTTTTCATCAGGATTTGTCAAGTACTCGCATGAAAGGCGAGCAATATCAAGGCAACAATATAATTAATTTTAAACAAATGAAAGTAGTGTTCTAATCATAAATATATTGCTTTGAGGTTAAAAAAATCCCTATACGTAACTTACGCAGTCATAAAATCAATTCGTAAATAAAAAATCTCTCCTGACCTTACGAACTGAATTATGAATATATCGATAAATATTTGTCGGATTCAGGTGTGATGTAAGGAACGTTTTTTCAAGTTGTATAACCATAATATAAGAATATATATAATAATATATGTGGAATTTTTAATTAACAAACGGTCAGACCAATTCAATTAACAGCTTACAAAGTATTCATTTATTTATTTTAAAATATCGTCACATTACTTACTCGCGCATTATGTCCAAAGCTTTATGCAGACTTAACGTTCAAGGGGAGATAGGGTAAAAGGTAACAGTAACGAGTGGAACCAGAAAATATAAAGGGGAGAGTGGGTGGAATCCAAGAAATATCATAATAAGAAGTATGGTTGAGTCGCTAGGATTTCTGCTGGGCTGAGATTTCACATTTTTATTTGTACCGAGGACGACTATCTGCGAACGGTAAGGTGACTTGTAAAGTTGGACGCATGTAAAAGTAGATAAGTCTTGTTTATATTAAAACTGTTCACGAAGTTTTAATGACATTTATTTATAGTAATAAATACATATATGTACATACAATGCCTGACTTCAAAGTATGTTTTGCACTATAGATATAGAAAGACCTGAACCAATTCACTATTTTTGCATAATATGTTATGAATAAATGTTTGTTTCGAACCCGCTGTACCCCAGAGGATGTCGCTGAAAAAATTAAATATAAATACGTTATGTTATGATATATAACAAACAACTTTAGTGTATATTAGACGCTGATATTGGATATATACGAATCAATGTCTACGAAAATGTTATTACAATATTTGCCGCTATTTATACAGCATAGTTATATAAATAGATATTAGTATAAAAATAATTAAAGGATATTTATAAAATGTATTTTTCGGAAGGAGACAAATTCTACCGCAAAGAAATGTCAGGAGATTTTGTAATCAATTTATTTTTAAATACAGACATAAGAGTATTGAAATGAAGAAAGAAAATTAATAGTATTAACGCAGGTGGTTTTGCATGCCGGGTCCACAATAGCGAGGTATTATTGTCGATAAGTATATGAAACGTACGGGTGTGGATTTTGAATAATATATTATTTTCTTATGTAAAATGCCCGATTACGCCTATCTAGGGATTTCTGCGGCCGCACAAAAGTTCTTTGTTTCATATATTTTATCTTTAAGTACCTTTTTGGTATTTTTTCTAAATAATATTTTACATTTGTGGGATTTCATATCATTTTGTTAATGTTTTTAGCATTACTATGTTACGCAAAGATTCCGGATTTGATACCCGACCTAAATAAATATATATTTAATTATTACATAAATCATAAATTCGATAATATTTAACAAACACCCACAGCACAGGGTGTCCTACTTTGGATTACTAAATGTATTATATTCATTTACTTACCTCCCCTCTTTCCCCTGCCTCTAATTAAGCTGTCATTAACTACAACACATTCGGTTTATTTTTTGTTAAATTGGCTGACCGAACCTCTAAATCCAAATTCCTTAGAATTTATGTCTGAAACTCTATAGTCCTTTTTGTCGTCTTGTGTATATCTTGAGTTCTATTGTGATATTTAAATCATTGTATATGCATGTTTTAAGTTTATTTACTTTTAGTGAATGAGCTCTAATAGAGCGCTTTTACTCGTCAATACAAATATAAATATAAATAAAATAATTTTAATAATTATCAATTTGATTTAGCTGCTGTATACTGGTATTGTCCACTTACATACTAATGTCATAATAATATATAATAAATCTACTATGATGTAGAAGGATAGCTGCTGTATAGGGGCATTGTCATCCTACTATGTAGATAGATAGATAGATTAATCTAACGTATAATATGATCTTTGAATAAGTTTGATTTTTATGATTTTCTTGAACTGATAAAGAGCGACTGGGAGAACTGATAAAATTAATATTAAAAATACTGTGATTGTGTGTAGCCATAAGTAAAGCTGAAAACGTATCGTGATTCACTTCAACAGAGTTTAAATAACATGGAAATTTGAACCGTTACTTCAGTTAGAAATTATCAGTACCGGATAGAAATTGCCTAAATCGTACTAAGCCGACCCTACTATATTTCATTGGGGGGTTTTACTAAAACCCAAAACCCTACCTTTCACTAAATGCTCATGTTATTGTTTACTGTGTTATGTATAAATATTTCCTAATATATATTTTTTGTTAAATAATTTTAAATATGCTTCGGCTTAAAAATAATTAAAATAGGCTATATAAATCATGTTCGCCAATAACAACCCAGAGACTCCCAAAGTTTTTAAGTGTATTATTTTTAAGTAGTTTCTTTTACCCATGTAACTACTTGAAATGGCTGGGCTTCTAGGAATATTAGGCACAGACTTCTATTCAAATATGACATTGTATATCTATATCCATTCACTAGCTGTATGCCATACTTATTTGAATCTATAAATTACTATTATTAAGATTATGCAGATATAAAACAATTGAATTACCAACAAAAAGAATTGTATACAACATTCAACAAAACAAATATCAAATTTTGAGTTAAGACAAAATACTTAGGCCAGGGAAATGAGCTTCGTACAAACGGACAAAGGTACAATTTGGGCCATCTTTCTAAGGAAATTACTATACAGGGTGTTGAATGGGCAACTTCTGCGTATCTGTATTTACATCTCTGCTTTACAAATGTGTTACATCAAGACACTAGCGCGGTAGCCCCGTTACTTATCTTGCTCAGTGTGTATGCGGCTTTATGCCAGGGTTGAACTACGTCTGAATTTGTTAAACTGATACTTGTAACGAATATTTACTTCAGAAAAATGGTCAGTGCAAGTTATTTAGATAACGACTGCGAAACTCCTAAAATGATATATGTAAGTAGTTCCCGCATGCGGAATAACGCCCAAGTTAACGATCGATTCAATAGGTATTCAAAATTTCTCATTATAATATAAGTAGGTAATTGAATTCATATCCCATGTCAATAGATATAATTACGACAATAAACTCTTCAATGAAAACCAGTTCATCCCCTTCCTGGACCAAGAGATCAGAACAGATGAACCCGTCTATAATAAGATCAAAACTGTATCAAACAAACCAGTTTCTGTATCTACCTGTTAAACGTACGGGTCATTTCAATAATAAAATAGGGATGCTGTAATAAAGAGATGAAATTGATATTATAACACGTGCCAAATGATTTACATAAATTTGTATTTTTAGGGGTGCACAATTGGGCCTTTATTTATTTTCATTCAAATTAAGTACATACATGAAAAATCACATTAGGGTTGTAAAAAACTATATTTATTAATGAAGATTTAAGTAGTAATAAAAGATGACAACCCTGTTCAGTCTATAGCGTGTTACAGCTAAATGCGCCATTTATATATTTCAGGCAGTGACCAAACACCCCTCCCGCGCCACCGTTCCTCCCCGCCCCGCCCACTAACAACCGAAAACATTAACATGAATTCAGTGGACCTGATATCGTTAACATAGTTTTGATTCCGTTTTCAGTACATACAGTTTATGGAATAAACATTATTATCGTGTTTTCTTAGGTTTTAGAATGCTTTAATTAGCTTATGATATATTTATAAATATTATTATATAATTATATACAATGATATAATCTCAATCTCATGTTAAGAATGATTATTATATAATTATTTGTAATGCATTTAATTTAAATTGAGTCTCTATAGTTTTCTATAGTCCGTTAGACGATGTCCTCACATTTAACAAACTGATCTTGAACTCTCTCTAAAGCGTATCCGACGACGTTAAAGAAATTTGGCGGGTAAAACGAGAGGAGTGTGCCCTGACAACCTCGACGAAGCACATCCGTCTTCTCTAGCATAGTCTTCTCTCTGTGGAAACCCCCACTTCAGCTTAACATCAGGCAGTCTTATCACAAGCCAGGTTGCTATAAAAATAAAAGGATTTGCTAACAGTACATTTGTACAACTCGCTGTAAAAGTAGCAACTTCTTGGGTCACCGTGAAGTGATTTAATCGCTTGAAGATAGTGTATTTTGTCAATCTACCTTCAGTTATTTGTCTGTGGTGACAATTGTATTTGTTCTTACCCTGGATTCTAATATCAAGCGCAAGGCGCTCACATCTCAGTCAATCAGCGTCCGTTTTTGTGTTTAACACGTTGAGCGCCACGCGTATTTCTACAGTGAAATGATGGCAAGAAGAAAGACATTTTGTAATACTTGTGAAGGAAAACCATTTTTATGTTTGACATGTTATGAATCCCATTAATCCTGTAATGATACCAAATTAAGTAAATTTTAAATAAATTATCTGTAATTCCGTAAAATAGTGTAAAATTTTGTAGTTCTCATGACACGCTGTCAGCCACCGATGGCTGACGCGGCCTAAACGGAAAGTCTAGTGTCAGCCACCGATGGCTGACATGGCGCTCAACGTGTTAAGTGAAATTGAATAATTTCATTGCAATTATTTTGTTTACTTACTTATTTTATGATAATGCGCGCAATAAGCAAATCGCCTTTAGACATTAGTCCAATGGCGTCTCTATTATATTTAACCCAATGGTTCTAACACATTAAAATAAAATAACTAAAAGACTGTTTAACTCTCAATTCGCAAAATATGAGCTTTAATACGTAAAACCCAAGATCTATTTTTGTTACATTCTATTGTTGACGATTCTAAGTACTTATCCTCTGTAAAGATAAAGCCTTACAATCTCTTAAGGGCTAGAAAGTTTCCAATTTCGGATGGACCCTAAACTTTTGGGTCGGTCCAACACTCATCCACTTAGAATGCCCCCAAAACGTGTACCATCCCACCAAGTTAAAGTGACACAGTTAAATTAATAGTTTGATACTTATAAACCGTATTAGGAACCTATTAATATGAAGTATGGAGTTGATTACAAACTCAGACGCATCATATAGTATTTATTTGTGGTGGCATTTATATCCACTCTTATACCACGTTGTATATAGCTTAATATTAGATGGAGTGTTTTGACAAAAAATTAAATTCAATATTATAATATCTGTTATTAAAAATAAATAATCAAAATTGTTGCATATTATTAAATGTTTCATTACATATTTATATTATTACTAGCTTTTACCCGCGGCTTCGCTCGCACTTAAGTCATTAAATAAGCATCAGAGATCATTTCAATAGAAATGAATCAATATGATTCCAAACAGCTGAAACTATAGTAAAAAATAATTTATTTATTTTTAATAAAAAGTATCCTATGTTACTTAAATATGTGTACCTAGAAAGTTTCATGATGATCGGTTAAGTAGTTGTTGCGTGAAAATGTAACAAACAAACTCACATTCACATTTATAATATTAGTAGGGAAGAAGTATAATTGTATTATATTTAAATGTTCGAATAGGATAGTAATAATCGACGAATGATGTAAGGAATAAAAAATATATTTAATAAATTCATCTAAATGGCTATCTCCGCCCACATCTAACATATACCTATATAAGCATAATAAAAAAGGTACGTATGGAAGAAGTAAATAAACCCTTGAATATCGATGTGTGAGTGCGAGGCCCCTCGCGTTAGCCAATGGTCAAGGAGATCACTTCACTAAGGGATAGTTGTTTCCTTATTGGTTTGAGATTTCGAAGTGCAGGTAAATATTATTAGCACCTATTGGTTAGTTGTTTTACTTAATTATTAATAACATTTTAGCATTATCTAAGGTAAAGACATTTTGAAGTGCAGTCCATTGTCCTTATTATGTATTTCTGAATCTCTCAATCTAAAATAAACGTATCGCGTGGGTCGAAAAAATCACGTCGGATAATATGTAGAAATGAGTAAACTTTTAAAACTAATATTTTCGCTCGTGGGTTTAATGCCACTTTAAAATAAGCTAATATTTTAGTACGAAAATAACTAGAAGTCTTAATAAATTGTTAATTAAATATTAAATAATATTATTACTAAACTAGAATTTAAATGTAGGTAAATAGTTCGCAAAGAAAAAGTATTTTTCACTAGGCTTAGATTGCCCACGGAATTACTATTGATTTGGAACGAAGGATGGCGCGGGTCCATTCGACCGCTTCCAAAATGAGCAGCTTATAACTAAACAGAACTATTTAGAGCTGTTAATGACACATATTTTGCAATTGCTCTGATTAAACTTTTATTTTTGTAGAATAATCACTGTCGCGACAGAAAAGAGGTTGCGGCGGCGATGTAAATAGTGTATATATTTTTATAAATAAACCTGTCAATTTAAATTTGAAATGAAAGAAGAGAGGAACGCGAGGGACGTGCGAATGAAGACTTGGATGTTGGTTGCGAATGGGAACGGATGTGTGTGCTTAGATTATAAGGAATTTATAATATAATTTAAAAATAATTTTCAAGAGTTTTTATTTAATAAAGTACAGTCCATTACTCTATTGGCTACAATCACAAAAACTTTGATTGTAATTTGCTATACCTAAATGTTTTTCTTGTGAATAAATTAATTGTAATGTATAAAATTATCAACTCTTAATACTTCCAAATAAAGTTTGCAAGACCCAACCTGAATTTATTAAGCCGGACCCTAGAAAGGTTTGCCGTATGCAGATAAGGGATTTATTTAGCAGAAAGGTCCGTCCCGGCCGGGTTAGCTCCAAAATGGTTGCGAGGGTCGAGATGACCATGGATTGGGTACCAAATTTATTGTCGGCTTTTGCATTGATTTATTCGCTAGCTTAAATGGAAAGTTCAATGGGTCGGAGGGACCCTGATAAGATTGCTGCGTAATTCTAGAGGCATACACACTTTTGGGGTTTGCCTTGGAAATTGTGGTATGAGTTATCTACAAAATTTTATAATCAGTACACAAACCAAAGAAGCCCGATAAAACCTAAATATTTAAATAATGTTACCTATATATTTTTCTTAGCACAACTTTATTCTTGGCTCTTCTGTCTCTCAAACAATGATTTTTTTCTTTATGCTGTATTGCATTATGTTGGTAATTACGCGCATAATTGTATGGTCGTTGCATTTTTAAATATTATTAAAAAAATAATAATAAAGCCATTAAACTCAAACTAGGTAAAGAGTTAAAACATCCCAAAAGGCTAACATGATATTTGCGAAAAATATCATTTTCTAAGTCAATACCAATATTCAGATACATATGTTTGTTTGCCCTTCCCTTTTTACTACACGACTTGGTGTTTTACCATTTTGGTCACAGAATTTTCTCCCTAAATGTTGCAAGAGCGCTCGAGAGGGAGAAACTTTTAAATTTAATATTTATGTTTAGGCGCATTTTTTGTTTTAGTTTTTATCAATTTTATCTTATATAATATGTAATATTCAAAACATTCTGATTTTGATTGTTGCTTTATTAATAGGTATTTCCTTCCTGCATATTTCTACCACATATTAATGGTCGTAAAAGGAAAACAACAAAATCTTAAAGTTTTATTTTGAAAACAATTAATAATAAAAATGTATAAAGTAGATATGTACAATTCTAAGGCGAAAATTCGTGTGTAAAAATTGTACTTGTAATATTAGGGTACAGAAAGGACGGTCGGGGACCAAAAACGTGTAACGAGTGTGGATCGGGCGGACGAGGGACGGCGGTAAATGGGACCAATTACGCCAGTGCCGACCGATACGTGAGTAGGTTCGGAATAGCTGAACGCGGTCTATTTGGAGTTCAATAGTGTGGAATCGTAGTTTTAAACTAAATCATAATCGTCCATTATAATAGTGTTAGATGTAGGTACTATTTAGAGGTGACAAACTTTAAATAATCACTTTATTATCAACCTATGCGATGTCCTGCCGCTGAGCAAGGAAATTTAAACCAATCCTATTAGAGAAACATTCCAATTAGAATGTAATAGATTATTAATAATTTCACTACTACCCACTAGATGGCGCTGACCGTTCTAATCTAATAAGTCTACGAATAAATTAAAGATATTTCTTATTGGGTTATTACCAAAATACAAAAGTATTTTTATAACATAGAAACAAAAGAACAATCTAATTACATTTTAATAAGAATAAACATATTTTTAATGCATAAGAATACAAAATCCATTTCCATACTAAATATACAAACAATATTATTCGGACGGTCCTACATGAGTTCGCCCTTTGTAATACACATGTAGCCAGACCAAAACACGTGTGTTTTACGACTGTATGGCCTGCAAGTACTTCCAATAGTGGAATTGCCTCGAAAATCGTCGGCATTTCAATTTTTTTACGTCCCGTGAATTATGACCGCGCGGTATGTGTCGATCGTTAGGGGGCATATGCGTTGGGGATATGTTGTTTAAAATTATAAAAGTTTTATGTTGGAGTTATAGTGGACTAGTAGTAGTGATAACCCTCCACCTGATGCTGAACATCAATCGCAACTGCTACCACAGAACCTTGTCTGCAAGGGATGACTTTCGACGTTCAGCATTCGATGCATTATTTGGATGTACATTATTGTATTTATACATAAATGAATTTACACATATGTGATGTAATTTAATATTGTGTAGATTGTGATTTTAGTGATACCGTGGCGTAACGATGTCGTGAGAGAATAGCTGTGAGATCACAGAAGGTTGCCGGCTGCATCGGGATATATTTATTATAGGTTATTTATATAATTTGCCTGAAAGCGAAACAATATTGTGTACGGCGTATGAAACTACTAGACAATTACTTTGACCATAGACAATTTTGCTTTGCACAGCTTTGGAACTGTCTATTGATGTTCAGTTTATTTTCAGCCCTAATATTATACCTATTTCGCATTACAAGAAATTAAAACAAGTGCTATTTAAAAATTAACTACTTTTATTACCAAAAAGTGTACAAAATATAGTACTATAAATATAATTATATCAGCAACAATAGATATAAATAAATATAATATAAAAATAATTTAATATAAGCTTTAATATAATAAAAAAAAAACAATTATTTGTCAAATTAATCATTCGATATGACATGGACAATAGTGTTAATAATTTTATTTCCCTTCTCATGATGTAACAAATTTAATGACGGATCGTTAATCTTCTCTTCTAGAAGATTCACAAGTTCTTCTCTGATTGTCTTTAACATTTCTGCTACCTATAAAGTAAGAAATCTTAAATCAAATAAATACCACATAAAATGTCAATGAAGAGACTAATAAGTACATTCGTTCAGGCCGACATAGTTTAATAAAAGGAGGTTGCGATCGTCAACATGGCGGGCCCCGGTGTGAGCACCAACTTAGGGAAGGCAATCGCAACCCTTACACCAGTAGAATAACAAAAAATAAAATAACTAAATATAACTGCGTTACAACAAACAACAATTAATAATAAATGGCATCGACAGAAAATAACCAAATAAAATAATAATAATAATTACATCACTACAGCAGGATCACCTTTTTAAGAGGCCCTTTTTATGACTCGAATAGAGGTTTTTTTATTCATATCCCATATAATTAAGATATTATATTTGCTATTAGTATTGCAAAACTCGAACCAAGAATCCGAGACTGAATAACGTAAAAAGTCTTACCTCATGTCTTTCCGCTTGGAAGATAATCCAGCCATCTTCCAAAGACACATAGAATGTACCGCTGATTTTTTCGACCGCCAAATTACATCCTTTTTATATAATTTTTTAAATTAATTACTGTTTCAATATTTTTTATGCTAATACTCAAAAGTAAAGGCAAGAAAAGTATTAAATATACTCAATATAAATATATTCAATACGCAAATGCTGTTCAAATTGGAAGTACATTTTCTTTTGTTTTATCTCTTTCAGTTTGAATGGTGAGTGAAAGAGACATACATACTTTCAAGTATCTGCTATATGAGAACTTAAATACATGTACTTTGAACCATTAGTATATATTACTATAATTTCAAATTGTAAGCTAATAGGAAAACTTGTATAGACACTGCTCTACTTAAGTAATATATATTCACCTGAAAAAAGCACCATAGGCAATTGTGGTACCATGGAGCACTCTCTAATAAAAACCCTCGACGTCTCAATTTTTTCCTGATAAACCAAGTACGGGTTGCTGAAATATCCCAAAAAGGCATTCACCGAGGACGGATGTATTGCGACATAGCCGTCAGATTTAGTTTTGAATCTTAGCTCATTCGCACTCGGCTGCCTCGGCACAGCGCCACCTGCTTGCATGTGAAATGATTTTTCTGGTGTAAACACCTAAAATTAATTATAAGACAATTAAAAAATCTAATATCGTAGTGTTGCCATTCTACTTTTCAGTGTAACCAGCAGTCACGCGATAGTGAAAACCAATCACAAAACATTACGTCACACCATACAAAACGCAATTGTTTTTTTTTTCTTGCTAGACATGTTCATTCATGATTGTTTTGTAGTTATTAATGAATTATCAAACCACCCTTTTTATATAGTTTTAAAGTAAACTTACTTTTACAACATTAGGATAAAGAGCGGCACACAAAATAGCAGCTAACAATGTGTCGTTATTGCCGTTTGAATTTAACTGAAAGAAGACAAACTTAGTATCAGAAATTGTTTAAGATCAGCTAGAATGTAGCTAGGTATGATCAGAACCAGTATAGCGGAGGCGACTATTACCTGAAAATAAACATGAGTCCGACTCTGAAAGAAAAATAATACCAAAAACAAAGCAAGCGCATAATTTATTAATTATATCAACAACATTAGAAAAATTATAATTTATTGTTACTAATGAGCAATTTTAATTGAAATATGATATTCATTAATCGTATTTTCTTGTATTTAATATTAAACATAACACGTATAAGCATTAAAGAAGCAATAAATGGATACCTCATTTCCAGTCAGCACAGCCACAGAGTCCTTCCTCATCCGTCTTCTCAAGTCTGGCAAATCAGGTATGAACCCAATATCAGCTAACAGCCCCAACAGTTGATGCTTAATATCACCCAACATGAGCAACGTTTTATGTGATAGATAATTCTCATTCGTGAAGTTAAATGCGGCTTGATTGCCATGCTTCATAACCTCCTGCCATTTCTATAAACAGAAATAAAACATCTACTTTTTATGGAATATAGACTTAATTATTCCTTATAGTGTGCAAATATTGTAATCCGTACACTTTAATTATATCAGCATATTTATATACTTCATATATATATGTATGCATGTATATATGTATGTACATTTTTTGGTAATATATATTTAGTATCTTTTTGTTTTTTTTTTGCACCCTACTATTTACTTCCTGATCTACTTACTACCCCAAGATTGGTTGCCTGGTAGATATCACCGGTTAGTGATAAAGCCGCCTCTTGTTCTTTCTTTTCCTCTGTCCTTCTTTATATGTATAATTTTGTGCAATAAAGAGTTATTATATTATTATTATGATAACGTCTGGTCTGTCATTTCAAACATTTCATATTTATTAGAATTAAAATTAAATACATACGCGATAAGCTTTTAAGATAGTCAATTGATCGCTATTAGCACATGAGAATTCTTTGCGTTTTGCATCTGCTTCAGCCTGAAAAGATATATGATACATTTTTTAAAATCTGCAGAAAGTAGTTTACCAATCTTAACGAGAATAATATACTGCTTCTAGTTCCAAGAATATGCGTATCCATTTCGCTATACTAAAAATATTTTTGAATTTGATTGGTCTATACACTTTGGACACTGGTAACTTTTGATGGTGTCACAAAAAAAACTTCATTATATTATTATTATTTAGGTTAATTGTAAATTACCTGTTGTATATACATTAAATAACCAAATAAATAACTACCTTCTTTCCAAAAGGCGCCACAAAAGGATTCTTATAACTCAAGCAGGCTGCAATGGTCAGAGAAGAGTCTACGCATCGAAATATTGCACCAAACAGCATTATTTTCCCAATTCTGACGTCAACTGGCAACGCGGCAAGATGGCGTCCAAGTGCAGTCAGTTCAAACGACTTGTCTAAAGCGCCAACGTCTTTCAGACGAACGAGGGCTTCGTCTATATTTGATTTTACTGGAGGTTCTATGATTTTTGCTGGCAATAACATTATTATTAGGTTTTTATTGTTCTTTATAAAAATACTTAATCATATTCTCATATATTAAATTTAAACATCGTTGCGTCTCACTCGTTTATGATAAGTAGTCAACACGTGTGAACGAGAAACGAATAGAGTAAATAATAAAATGCTAAGAAATCTTACCCAAAACAGTATGAACATCCACCTTTTCAAATAAAGGCAATATTTTGATCTTCAAAAGCAACTGTTCTAATGGTATCCTATGTATTTCTGGTACAGGCTGTTCTAACAAATGATAGTTATATCTATGCGATGTGAACAGATGCAGGCAAACCCCCGGCATTACACGACCAGCTCTGCCTTTCCTCTGTTTAGCGTTTGCGCGAGAAATCCATACCAAATCGAGAGATTCCATATTCCGGTTTGAATTAAATCTGCAAAGATTGAAAAGAGAAGTTACAATGTTCAACGTTTATATTACAATATTACATACAATTTAAACTTGAATTGACTTTAGTAACAATATTTAATGCCAACCAATAAAAACTTTTTAAAATTCTGTCATCAAACTAACCGTTTCTCCTTCATTCTTCCACAGTCAATAACAAATACACAATCATCGATAGTGACCGATGTTTCTGCAATATTAGTTGAGAGGACAATCTTCCGAGCTCCCGGTTTAGGCTTTCTGAAGACCAATGATTGTTCTTCGCTGGACAGTGTCGAGTGTAATGGCACTATTACATAGTTGCCAGTCCTGAAAAAGAGTATAGGTGTTATTAATCTTTTATAAACAAAACTAACTCACTAATTAAACCTGTATTTACAAGATTTAAGTTTGACTTTATGTATCTGAATAATGGACCATTCTAGGAATAACGAATGGACAAATGTAAGTGTCAAATGTGTAAGAAAATACTTACTTTGGACTGAAAGTATGACTATCACAAAGCGTGTCATAAAGTGACATAATCTCAGCAATTCCAGGCAGAAACACTAATATTGCACCAGTCTTCGGCCACTCATGCTCGCCGTCGACTATGTATTTTAACGAATGTTCTATTAGTTCTAAATTTATCTGTAAATAATATAACATATAAAAATATCAAATAATACATAGAAGTACAAGTGTTTATTTTTCCCTACGACTGAGTAAGACCCTATAATATTTACATATCAACTAATTGCTCTAGATTTTACGTTATTTTGGACAAGAAAGAGATAGATACATTTTCTGTTTCATAATCAATTAAGAGATTTAAACATATAGTCAAATAGTATTATATTTTTAATACAACACTTTTTTGGGTCTTACTAAAACGTTTATTTCTAATTATTTTTGTCCTAACTTGTGAAAGCTTTGCCGCCATAGTAATCGTGGCGAACCGTCGGATCACAATAATCAAAAATAAATGCGGTACAAAGCCGCAACCTTTAAAATTAGTTTGTAAATCATTTTCATCACTCTGTATATTCATTAACATATTTTATTTCATATAGACTCAGATTTCACCTATTTTGTAAAGTTTAAACCAGGAGTCGGCAACCTGTTTGTCCTTAAGGGCGCAATACTAAATTTGAAAATCACCGAGGGCGCATATTTTACAAATCTGTCCACATGCCTATTCTAAACTCAACTGACTACTTGCTGTATATCGCCGTTGACAAGAGTGAGTAAATCGCTCTGGCTATCATACATTTACATTAGTCCAGCGAGGGCGCATTAAAAATCGATCAGGGGCGCCGCGTTGCCTAAACCATAATTTAAAAACCAGTTCTACCTTTTCAGTATCCATCATATATAAATTTTTGCATGTCAATGCGCTACAATGCGAATATCTGGCCAACGTCTGTGCTATTGTTAAATTTTCATCATGTATTGAGATTTTTGGCGCCACAGCAGAGTCCGATTTCAAATCGCAAGTTTCCAATTCCACTTCTATATCGACTTTCTTTTCTCCTTCAAATGCAAATAATTAATAGTTTATGAGAAATACTACATCAGTTTTATAATGGCAAACTCTTTATTTTTTATACCTTTTTTAAATTTACTAGCAAAAGGTCCATTCTCCTCCAACACATATTGAGTTTTCTCCATAATATCTTCTAAAAAGTATTGCTCCACGGGGAAAGTCCTACCTGCAATTCAAAATATATTTAAACACAGCTCATGTTGTTTGCATGAGCCAACCTGAGAAACACACTTTGTGATGACTTTATTTTAAAATAACTGAACTACTAATTGAAGATTAAACAGGAAGTGGTAGCAGATCGTAGGTAATTATATACATTTCCCAGAGAGAAAAAGAAATAAGACGTAACAGTGGTAACTATTTACATTTAACAATACCATTACTAGACTCCGTAGATGATAGGACTTACCAGGAATCTCCAGAACAGGAATATCGCCAAAATAATTAGAAAATAAATTAGCATTCAAAGTCGCACTCATTAATATCACAGTCAAGTCTTTTCTTATTTTAATTAAATCTCTTAATATTAACAATAGGAAATCGCTATCCTCCGATCTCTCGTGGACTTCGTCTACTATGACATGAGTTACCGACTTCAATTCCGGATCATATTCTAAGCGCCGCAACAATATGCCGGTGGTGCAAAATGTCAATCTAGTCTTTGAGGATATTTTATTTTCTAAACGTATCTGTAATTAAAAGAAACTGTCTTAGGATTGCTATGACACTAACATAGATCCACAACAATATCTAAAGTGTACTGGTCTACTTTGGACCAGGTGGCCGCGCTAAGTTTCAATTGCAAAAACAAGCTTAAGACTCTACTTTATTCAAATACAAACAACTAAAAAATTAAGGGGTTATCTAGCTATTATCATGAACGAAAAAACCACAGAAATATTGAATTCAAGTTATATTGAAATAATCATATGTACTCATTCTTATATTGCATGAAATTCAATCCACAGATCTAATAACATTCTTAGACCTGCCATAACACTCACCTGATAACCAACAATTTGACCCGTCCTCTCGACTCTTTCATCGGCAACTCTATCTGCCACACCAATAGCTGATATCCTCCGAGGTTGAGTACAAATAATATCAACATGTTTCTTTGAGTTATTCTTATTGAATTTATCAAACCAATCATCTAAAATATATTGAGGTACTTGAGTACTTTTACCGCAACCTGTTTCACCACTGATTACAACGACCTGAAATTCAAATTTATTATTGCTTCTGGTGTAACTATAGTATCTAAAATATTGTAGTTCCAAATCCGCACGTGGTGGCGCTGCTCAAATTTCCGTACAAATCGCTTGAAGCGAACTAGGTTCGAAAGCCAGACTAAAATTCGAGATAAGCCCACTATACTGTTTCCTACAAAAGTTAAACTGACAATTCTGTTTTAAAAAATATACAACAGCCTCAGTGATGCACTGAGATGATTTAGGGTAGGTAGTGATCATTATAGGGTGCAATACAGGTTAGAGATAGCAGTGAAAACTGGTTTCTAATCATATGCAAGTAATATAGCAAACGGTATAAAAAGCAGATATTTATTTGCAACACCTTGCTCTGATACATGTAGCACTGAGTCTCCTAGATTGAGTTCAGAATATTTCATGTCTACACATTTATTAATTACCTGAGATTTTTCAATAGTATTTAATATTTCATTCTTCTTCTGCCAAGCTGGCAGTTTTCTTCTACCAGCCATCATTTTATTATAAATTTCATTCCCAGCTTTATCTTGAAACCTTTTAGCAATTTCCTTATTTTCCCTAATCATTTTATCTAAATCTACATTTTGTCTAACACTTCTACTAGCACCTTTTTTATAATGACTAGACAATTCTTCTTTAACTATATGGTTCTCTATTAGCTCAGGAAATAAATTTTCCCAAGGCTCCGGAAACTTCCCTTTAAAGTTATTTATAAAATTGACAATATCATCTTCATTGCTTAACAATTGAACTAAAGAATATATACAGGGTGTTCCCATTTCTGCTAAGTTTTTCGCTTCCTTTACCAATCTCGCTGTTACCTTAAAGTAAATATCATCTGGTATTGTACCAACATCACCGAGCGGTTTAAAAAATAGTAATGGTATTTGAAACGGATAAGTTGTGTCTTCGGGAAATCTAATTTCAAGTTCAAACTGTGTGACATCTCCATTAGAACCTGACAAATGATCCAACTGTTTAGTTTCTTTTACATCTTGTGGACGTTCATGTATATATCTACACTTATCACCAAAACGGCAAGGACCTTTAATATAATAATTGCAAATATTCTTTTTCTTAGTTTTATAATTATTAAATCTGTTATTGTAGTTTATATTCTCTTTCCCTTTGACTTCACATTTTTTCCCATAATGATTATTTAAATAATCTAATTTTATAGTTATACTCCATAGATTTTCTTCCTTGGCTTGAAAATCTTTTTCATAAATTGACTCCAAAACCATTTTTTCATCATTTCTCATTTCTATCAGTTCATTCAAAGAGGGTAAGTCTGGAGGGACTCCTGAAGGATCAATTTTATAATATTTATAGAAGAGGCACTCTAATGATTTTGTTATATTTTCAGCAGATTTATCAAACACATCTACACAATGTGGTTTGTGAAATTTATAACTGAAAGGGAAATATTATTATTATAACTTAATTCATAACTATTATGGGTAAAAAGTAGTGGTGCTGCCCCAAAACATCAGACCAGACTAATAACCACATCAGTCTATCTACCATTCTTAAACTTGGTAAATTATTTAGTAAAATTAACCTTTCTAATTTTGCCAAAGCAAATACCCGAAGTCTTGCACTGGAAGATTGTCCACTTGGCTTCTCTATAACTGAATAGTCACAGCCTCCTTGCACTACAAGATTGCCTCGTTCCACCCAATGTCTATCAACTATATTAGAACTTTTGTCCTGTAAAAATTATATTATTTTTGACTCTTATGTAACAAACATTACGGATAATTTAGGTTTTGCATAACAAATTACATATACACCTAACAAAACAAATGAATTGAATGAAATGTTATTGAATGTTGTAGCGGGAATTATAAGCAAAATAATTTTGAATAATTTCCTTTAAAACAAATGAATTTATCGAATAAAATCACTATACAATATTATATAAATCTTATCAGTAACTATATTAGACTCTATTTCACAATATTATTTAATTGAAAAAAAAATAGGTGATTGCATAACTCATGAAATCATAACCAAAATTTTAATTAATTTCTTGCAAAATATTCTGAGTACGATGCTAACCGCATAACCGTTATCATATATTCACTTTCAAAGTTCATATATTAAAATAATGCGAGGGGAATCCCCTGTTTTCTCTCACTTCTACACCACACTAGCACTATAGTTTAGTTAGATTAGGCTTACCTGGTATGCATCTGCACTTTTCAGTTTATAATTAGGCCCATGAATAAACTTTAAGGTATCCAAAATCAATTTTTGGGACTGAGCATTGAGTCGAACAGTCTGCATCTCAACCTTAAGTTTAGGATTAGGTTTCTCTTCCTTGGCTTCATTTTTAGGTAATCTGTAATTGAAATAGTATTAAGTAATTAATATTCTTCAAAATAAATATTACAAAACAACCGATCTTCATCTGTATATTAAATACAATTCCAAAATATTTACCGAATGTGTGGGTCAGCTGGCTCTCTAAAAAAGATGTCCTCGGCTAATTTTTTACTACTGGAATCCATTTCCAATGAAACTTAGATCACAACTTTATTTAGAATTTTTGTATCCTACAAGATTGCCGCAAAGGCAGTTAAAATAAAATAACACTTCCAAAGAGCTGAGAGAACACACGGCCCCGGACGTTGATGACAGACGTGACTTTGACACTTGTGACAGTAGTTTTTTTATCACAACAAGCAAAGATATTGTAATTACTGCCAAAATAAAAATATTAAATAAAAAATTTAAAATTAATACTGGTAGTTTAAATTTATTATTATACATCCTATATTATCAAATGGAAATACACATCTAGATATACAAATAACATCAGTGACATATCAGGATGCTCCAAATGAATTTAAAAATATTTGCCTAATGAATATACAGTGAAAAACATAACACGGCCTGACAGTAAACAAAATTAAATGCATAGTTATGAGTTCAATTTACGAGTATATTTAGTTTGACTGAAAATTAAAAAAAAAAACAATTTATTATAGATCGCTCAAATAGATAGGTGAAGCTGCCTTTATTTCTAAGTTTTAACAAAATCGTATAAAGACTCCTCTTTATAGTATATCTACCTACTTTCGATTTATTAATGTAGGTACATTCGGTCTGTATACAATGTAATTTGCCTTTATTATTATTATTAAAATATGGTTACCTAGTCAGGTCGGTTTTAATCCTTTTTAAGATTAAGGATTTTAGTTAATACTTTAATCCGACAGCTTCAGATTTATCTGTATTAACATGTGACGTCGCTGCAAATATTTGTTACACGGTTTACGACAATTTTCATGTTTTAAAACCGTTTTTAGATAAAAAAAAGTCCACAATTTAAAAATTTCTTCTCCCCATGATCCTAAAGCAGCTATGACATTCCATACAACTGTCAAATTGGAAGATATTATAAGTAAAAGAAAATCACGTGGATCGTAGATATGAAACAACAGTCTAAATGTTAGTTCTCAGTAAATGTGTTAAACACATTTTACTATTTTGGTCATTTCGGTAATTTTGGTTATTTCGGAAAAAAATAATTCGCACATTGCAACACATAAAAGGATATTATATATGAATATAAAGGAAATATGCGTGATCGCTAAAAATAAATAACTTATGTACTAGCTGTAATGTTTTTTTGTTTAAATTGTAAAATTTTAAATATTACAAATACAAATAGAGAAATTACTGAATCTGCACGTTTTACGTTAAGACAGCTTAAGAATTTTAGTATGTATCCATGACGAGAAAACTGTAGCACTCTTAAACTGCTGTGAACAAATTAGTAAAGAAAAGCGTGAAATTGTTAATGATCCAAAAGGCACAAGAAAGACATAGAACTAATTTATTTGACAAAAAGTGACCCATCGAAGGTCACCTTAGGTTTCCGCGATCGATTTAATTTGTTAGCAATTCCGTGTCAATATGTGTATGTACCTACTTACATATAAATTGCAATAAATATTGTTCAAGTATTCTAGACGATAAGTTTTAATCCGGAACGAATGACGTGAACTAAACTTAGATATTGTCTAGTTAATACGCGGTAGGTTAAAACCACGATGAAAAAAAAAAGGAATGAAAAATGAAAATTTATAAATATATTAATCTTCATCACATACGATAATAACTGATATTAAATTT
This sequence comes from Tineola bisselliella, assembly GCA_028551675.1. Taxonomy (NCBI): domain Eukaryota; kingdom Metazoa; phylum Arthropoda; class Insecta; order Lepidoptera; family Tineidae; genus Tineola; species Tineola bisselliella. Next base: position 41,715 of record JAPWLS010001076.1, on the reverse strand, counting down.
AAAAATTACTTTAGCTTCTAAAACTGAAATCTGGGTCTTTTAAAAATGTATTTATAGTTATTAAATGTCCAATAGTAGTCCATGTTAATCCAGGATTCGTCCTTCGTCAGAAGCAGAATGATAATTTTCAGTAATTATAATGTTAGAGATAATAATTGGTACTTTATTTGCGTCAAATTATAAAGACATCTCAGAGCAATGAATGTGTATCTTTTCTTATATGGTAAAGTCACAGATTAGTAGCATTATCCACTGATATGATCTAGCACATACTAAAAATCACATTTTAAATTATTCAAGGTTGTAACAGAAGACTTCACTATCAGCAAGAATGATGTAACAGCGTCATAGAACTATTATCAAACGCAGAAGCCATTTTAATCCTAGGTCATAAACGAAAATCTTTCCCCTTTTCGCCTAGCTTTATCTTCAATGCGTCAGTCACCATGCTCGCCATGACGGCGATAACCTTAACTTATTATCCTTTACGATGAGTTAATACTAGTTGTCGTCGTTCAAACATATAGTACTAGCTGGCGTATAAAAAAAGGATGAAAACGCGGACGGCGCACGATTCGCGAACTCTCTTGCGCGGCGTCCGCTGGCCGGGAGACGTCGCTCGATCTCTCATCGATCGGTCGCGCCAATCGCTCAATAGGGAAGTGTCATCTACGATTCTGCAGCTTATAGCAATACAATTGTTCAGTAACAAAGTGTAACAGTGAAAGGACCATTTTACTTAATAAGTGGCGGTTATATTCTTTTTCAATGTATACTTGGAAACAATGTTTGGTGTCGGCGAAATTCTTAATAATCATTTAAGACTGAAGGCGTTATCTTTGAACAGGTTCACGGACACTCTGGAAAAGTTGCGTTTTCTAATGCTACAATTAGTAATTCCCATAAGAAGACGTGGTGTATGAAATTAATTAGATTGTACGTTTTATGAAGGACTATTGGACAAAATTGTTCAAAGATTTTGGAAACTGTGGTTTTCCCGCAAAGGGCTGTGATAAAAACTAATAAACTTTCAATAAGGACGAGTTAAATTAAAAGCTAGTCAAGATGATGTCCAAAAAGCAATTAGCATGCATGCTTACGCTGCATCTTATATATCTACTTCTCGGGGCTAGTATATTCTACCACATAGAGGGCCCTAAAGAAATGAATGAACGCGCTGAAAAGAAATTGGAACGACTTGAAATACAAAGTAAGTTGAGTGTTAAAAAAACAATTGCTACTGTCCTTTATAATCTGATAAGCTGATCCTACAGAGTTCGCGGTTTATAACCACTTATTAACACTTATGTTGCGCATACTCACTTGTAATGATATTGATATCTAAATAATTAGCGTTCGGAAAATAATAATGTATATGTATTCCATTTTTAACATTTAAATTTCCTAGCTACGGCCTATTTTGCCTAAATATGCTAAAATACTATATATGTACCATAGGCGATATGCATTACTACTTTAGCACATAGCGTAACGCGTTAACCAAACGGGACAAATATGTATTTACAATATGGAAAAATTTATTAAACTTCGTGAAGCCCCTACCAACATTGGCTAATACTAATGGTTATAGTTTGGTAAAGATATATGTTTATTTAAATTTACATATAAATATGGTCTGAATATAAAACTGCCAATAAAACTTGCAATAATAATCCTAATATCGACATCTAACTGTCAATATATTATAATGAAGATTCAATACCATGTTTCCATGTATCTGAATCAACTATTTCAATGGGGTTGCTATATGACACTACGGACACTACGGTATAACGGTAGAGCCAGATGGGAGGCATTAAGATAATTAATATATGCATTAATAAGACAATATAAATTATATAATAAATAACAATACTTTATTAACAGTTATGTAAGGGAAAGAAAGGAATTAATCTGTACAATGTATATTAATGTAAATTAAAATAACTCCTATTAGTTCGAAGTAAATTCCGAACGCGACCTTCGATGAGAGCTCTTAACTAATAGTCGATGGTGTAGGCCCATTGTATGTCTAGTCTATTTTTCCATGAGAACCGATTAAAAAACACGACATATAAACAATGAAAATACTAATAGATTGCAGTGGCATTGCACTTACGTCGAACACTCAATCATTATTATATCTTTATTTAATTTCTAATATATTCCATTTTACATACTCAAAGATAACTTTTCGCTTCATATTTACAAGGAGAAATTATTGATAAATTAATAACGCAGTATTTCCTAAGATTAGACGTTGTTAGTTTTTAGTGGCATAATCCGAACACACCAATGAAATAATGTTAAAATTCAAATAGTCCCTTTGTGTGGCTAAAAACCTCCAACCGAACTCCGTTCACAAGAACTGTCAATATAAAATCATGCCGTTTTATGATATAAACTATAAAGTCTTAAAACACGATATAAATGCGTTTAATAATTAGTATTTTATTAACATTCATAATGTGTGTTTGTTTACGCATAAAATTTTAACTAAATATTTCTACGATGTTTAATTTCATTTTCTCATATTTTCATTGCCTCAAATTTTATGTCTCTGTCGGTTTATTTTTCTTACGAAGTGAACATTCTGCTGAGAAAATAATGTTGTCTAATTGAGCGGTTTAAATAATTTAACTATTGGAATATGTTTAATAAAAATGTAAAATTTATTTTATATTGTAGATATTTTTATGTGCACTTTTTATTTATGGACTATTTTTATTATGTAAGTTTTTATGTTTAATAAATAAAAATAATGGAAAATTGTGAAAATAACATAGGATCAATAAATTTAAAAAAATAATTAACTATTCAATAAATTAAAATAAAACAATTGCTTATTATTTAATAAATATGTAAAAATTGTTTCATTATGACAAATATACCGAGAAATCTGCTTTAAATAATTTTGAAGGATTTTATCTTATTTAATGATTACACACTGTTAGGCGAATCGTGATTTGTTGCTAAGCCGTAGAAATTAGTCTTTACAATACGTGACATAACATCTATTCTGAATGAAAACCAGACAACATATTAGTATTTGAAATTCCAATATTGATTTCATTGCAACAGTATACAAAAAATCGTAGCTAGGTGATTTGTGTAGCCAGAGAAAAAAGAAAAGAGACCGAAAAGAGAATGAAAAGATGGACGAATGAGAGAAGAGGTAGAAGTTCAGAATACTGTCTAATTTTGTAGTATATATAATAGAATATATTTATTATTTTTGGAAGTAATAAAAAAGTCTTCATTCGCTGCAACTCTATGGAATGATATTTCTGTATTTTGTGTGACAAGACCGTGATGATCATTTTAACACATAGCAACAACTATTTCGTGGTAAATCACAATACAACTACAATATATTATACGTAATATAAATATTTTAACAAATAATTATGTCGTAATACTAGTACTGAAACTATAATTGAAATCGATCACTTTTTCTAAACGAAACATAAATCTTTAGAAGACCAAATTAAACTAAAAGGATTGTATCGTTTAAACATAAAAATCACTCTCGAATCATCTAGAAAATAGATGGTAAAAAGCATTATTAACATGCATACCCTGTGTAAGGAAGCAAGGAGGAAAATGTTGACATATTCTGAGGACATGACACGTCGCCTATTGTTTTATGTGGGTACTCCTTGTAAATCGACCAGTTCAATTGAATTAATAATGTAAAATACAACTGATTATTCTTACCCTTTTATTTTATTGTTAATATAGACATTGTTTTAAACATATTTCTTAATTAATTTTTGATTTATTTGTAACAATATATTGTATAAAAATTTAGACTAAAATATATTCAAATATGAGTATTATAAATAAATAAAATTACGTCAAAAGTGTTAATATAGGAATTTTACAAAAGAAAATGGATTAAATAAAATAATATATTAGAAATATTTGTTACATATATGTATAATCGAAAAAAATCCGTCAACATGTGATCGTAAAACCTCTAATTAAGAACTAATTTACGTATCACGACATGGCATTTGTGACGAGGACGTTAATATTGACATAAATTATAACTGGGAGTGTTACTTACCATAATATTTGTTTGAATTACGAATAAGAGAAGGAAATGTAATTATTATACATATATTTTGCAAATAAAATCAATCAATAGTATATGAAATTAAATTATTTTAAATTTGGATCATTAACGACCTATATTTCGACATATAAAGTTATTAAAACTTATTACAAAAAATTTATCCTAAGGGAATCGTTATCCTGAATATTTTTATAATAGCCTGTCATAATAGTGGCTGTTTTAAATTCATTGTTGACATTTGACTGATATTACAATTTAAAAAGTGTCAATTAAGGATCCACGAAGCAGAGGCTTAGACTCACAGTGACCTTAAAATATAATTGGACTTAGCTAAAATTAACTTTAATTAATTTTATTGTTTATGAGAACAAATGTTTTACTGTAAACACTGAAAACAATAACTAAAGTCAAAACAGACATGTCTATTAAAATGTTCACTGAAATTTTGTTTCATGATATTTTTAATGCATGACACATAATTTTAAATTGCTCTACTTTTAAAAATATTGTCTCTACCTGCCAATGAAATCCAACCAAGGACATCCGGTTAAAATAATGTCCAAATATGTTATTATTTGTAGTTTACACACGTAATGTTTATTATAAAGGTAAATAAAAAATACATTATATCATACAGGTATTACTAATATTTTCTATAAAGGAATACATATAAGTCAATATATATGGACAACAAAATAACAGTTACCGGGGAATGACTGTATGCCCAATAACGAATAAGGAAATTTACTGCCTGTATATAATACATGCTTTCTCTAGTGGCCGATAACTAAATAAAACGTCAGATATCAACATAGTTAGATCTATGTTGTCATATTAGCAAAGTGATTAGAAAAATCATTAGTATATTGACATTAAATCGAACAACATGTATATAATAAGTTCTCCATATATGGTAATAAATCATTATTCAGTTAGTACTATCAAATTTTTAAATAAAAGTATGATAATTAAACTTTAATAAAGTATATTTTTAACAAGTAAATAACAAACAAATTGACTCGTAAAATAAGATTTATTTATTTATTAATCTATTGGTTATTTATTGCATAACAGGATCAATTGAAGAGTTGTCAATCATATTACAGATTTAGGAAACGGACAAATCGTTCAATTACCTGCAAGGCACAACAAATTGTTTTAGTGTAATAAAAATAATAATTTGTTAGTTTGTTTAGGTGACTTTTAGCACACACTATTGATTTTGAAATCAATAATTGACATGATAATTTATTGCGTAAATTAACACGTATAAATGAATCATAAATTTGTATATTTGGTGCAAATTATTTATATGATTTGAGATTTCATATTAATGTGTTATATAATGTACAATTTAAATTCGATATTGTTTTTCATTTGTTTTACTGTATAGCGTTATTTAGTAAAGGAAGTAAAAAAGAGGTCCTTTAAATTCAATATAATATTCAATTTAAATTTAAAGGAAATAAATTAAAGATGTTACTTTAAAATTCAAACACGTACGAATATAATGATCCAGCATAATCGTTACACATTTGAATTAGAATGAACATGTTTTACTTATTACCTTGAAAAACATTTTAAAACAAAACATATCGTTACCTAAATAATAAATGAAAATGTAGTGTTTTTATTTTAAATTTAAATAGGTTTAAATACCCTTACACTTTAAACTGGGGTATCTAGGACGAGTATAAAGTCGAGAACGTCACAAACAAATGACATCAAAACCTGAAACAAAATTTTTTCTTTAAATAATTCCAACGACAATAGCTGTCGTGTCAAAAATCGCGATAGTAAACAGCAAAAACTGTACTAAATTAGCTATATTAATCGTAAGAACACTATAAAAAATAATAGCACAAAAGTTACCAGTTACTGCAACTAAATTTTTCACACCTCTTCACTTCCACGGTTTACTTTATTCTCATTATAGGCTCAATTTATCAATCACTTTATTAGTTCCTCCATATTGCAAGTACTATTAAAGTTTATGCATATTCACTAACTATCAATAACAAAATATAATTATTAAATGTATACATTTTGCAGTATTATTGAAAACCTTGGGCGAGTATCCAGTTTATTCAAATGTATGGACAGACAAGTTTTAGAAAATCTAACCTTTAGTTTAGATATATCTGTTTTTACATATTTTAAAGAATATTGAACCTAATTTGTGGTTTAAACTACATTTTAAATGACTCTAATTGCTTGTTAAAGTTGTACTATTATAGTCACGATTTCGCTAATTTAAGAAATTCGCAAACATGGGCAATCAGGGTCGACGTAGTTATATGAAATCATTGGTCAAGTCATATTGTAATTATTTCTAATAAGAAATGAGCTGAGATAAAGTAACTGTATGCATTCCTTTATATTCTTGTAAAAGAAATCAAATTATAAAAATAATAATCACATATATTTATTTTAAATTCCCAACTTTATTCTTGATACCTTCTCAAATTTATTTAATTCAATAAAAAAAAACTTATATTATACAATAATATTATAGGTAGTACCTAATTTTAAAAAGGAGTTCTCGTTTAATATGAAATAATATCGTTTTAATTGTCTCTGTTTTTAGTATTTTCCGTTTAACCGCCATATGTGTTTTAGATTTATATTAGATTTGTCGGTATGAGTTTTGGAGTTATTTTTGGAACGAGAGCTTAACGCTTTCTATATTCTCTGATGATGCGTATTAATATAATTATTGAAACGCAATTATAAACGTTTCAATATGGTTCGGTCTTATGGAATGAATGACATTATAGTTCTTTCATTGGATAAGTATACTATTTATATAAAAAAAATATATAGTTTAATGCATCAATGAAAACTTAAACAGTCAAACGTTATTTTAATGTGTATAAAATTGTATGACGGGCGTCTCCCGCAATGCATTGTTATATTGATTATCATTAAACTCGCATAAAACCTTTTGACGATTCAAAACGTTTCAATCGGCTCATGCATTGTGAACGATAGAAATCAATCAAGGCTAAAAGTCACTGTCAAGAACTGACCTAGAGCCCATGGCCCATTCTATAGTAAATTATTGATTACATGCTTCCTGTAATTCAAATTCCAGGTTTAAAATTCCTGAAAAAAAATTATTTGAACTATTTGTATTATAAACAAAAAATTATTGCTAAATTAATTTGCGTGTTATTTTAATCAAATCTTTCGAAAGCTTTGCAGCCATTAATCACGCCGAATTTATTCTCGAAAATCTTTTAAATTATTTTGGTGGTAATTTTCTCACAAAACTACCAAGAGTAATGTCCGTTATTCCAGTTTAATGTTAACTACGAAGGAGCGTACACCATATCTTTAACCCTTCTACATAAGCACCCTACATTCCTGAATCCTTATAGTTCAAACTATACCTTCATTAATACACAAAGAGTATATACAAATTAAATACAGCAGTTTACTATAGTATAATATTTATTATTTTAACTTTCGAAATCTTTGCAGCCATCGTGGTCGCAGCAAGACTGGCTGTGAAGCCTTCGAAACACGATTGTACCCTATTACCTAGTTAAATTATCTTCATAAATAACCTAACACAACACTACATTTAAAATGCATACGCTGTTATTGAGCAGTTACCAATTTATGTATAATATCTTGTATTTAAATTATGATATTCTGATAATAAAAAAAAACGACAAATTCTTGCTCTTAAATATCTGAATGAGGCAAAGAGAAAAGAAATGAGGACATGACGATCTTTATTAAAACAAATGCTGTAAACGTTTTGGCCATTTATTTCAATGCAAGGCTTAATTTTGGCTTCATTACCAAATGCAAGTGTGATTTATTTAGTAATTTATTCGTACAATTCAGAAAGGGGATAATCGAGTAAATGTACTGGGAAGGAATAAATTGAACAGGCGTCATTCGCGAATGCTTACATTAAGGATATTGGTGGTTTATAATGAATACCAATGAACGATATTTCGCAACACAAGTTGTAATGTAGGTGCTTGTTCTTTCAATTATGTTATTGATTTTCGCATGCATACCAGTATCCACTTTTTAACATAAAAATTTTACACTCAAAAAAATAATAAAAATAAACAATTTAGCTTCTAACAAATCGATATTCATAATTAGTTTAATTAAATTTAAAAAAAATCCATGTCCTTTTATACAAAATTAGCCCTTCACCGCTGATACATTAAAGATTAGTGGTCGATTCGTTACTTAGAACAAACATGTAAACCACACTGTTCCGTTGCAATTTTCTCATCTTCGATTTGATTTATTAAGCAGTAAACACAAAGACTCACTTTTCTAATTATATTATAATCATTATATCGGTGATATAACTAAACATGGGATATAGGTACTAATAAGGCAAAAACATAATCCACATATCCTTATAAAAAACAAGAAATCTATGTCCATAGGCGTAACATATTGACATCGCTACGTGCGTAATTGACTGATACGCACTTTTATGTATATATTTACTGTTACATTTATTTACGTATAAAAAAAATGTATCGACTCATTCTTAAAATACTAGCACATTTTTATTTTATTTTATCACAAGACATTATAAATTATCGAAGCGATCTCAATTTCATCAAGCTTTATTAACTAAAAAAACTATTCCAAAATTTGATATACAGAGTCGGTATTATACAACATAATTAACCGAATATCTATTGCTTATAATATTTAACTTACACTTTTTGTAGTTATCAATATTATAATATACAGAATGCTATTAATATTATTGAACTCCGCTGTTATAATATTTTATACTAAACAATACCGCATTTTCGGCTTCAATCGTTCAATTGAATCACCTATATCAGCCATTCTCAAAATGGTGTTCCACGGAACCCTAGGGCTAAAATACTGCAAAAAATACCTACCAAAGGGAGATTATAAGGTTACATCTAAATATTCCAACTAAATATTACATAATATTACATTGCAATATGATTATTCATAAATACATATAAATCAGTTTTTTATAATTATATTAAGGCTTTTTCCTTCGCCAAAAAAGTTTGAGAACCGCTGCCTATATAAAATCTAATAAATACGATGTTAAATTTCAAAACTTGTCTTATTAATCCTAGGATTAGAAACAGTAATTAGATGCAGTATTTAAAATAACCTAAAGACACGTGTGTCATTAAACTCATTACCGAGATATTGAGAAATGAAGTCACTAATAGAAATAGTGCATTGTAAGTTAATGCAGGCAATTAATATTGCGACGCCTATAAGCAATCTTTGTCTTAGGGCCGGTAATTCAATCCTTACTTAAATAATGCGACTGATGCCAATTTTTGACTCATAAATAAAATAATTTATTTACAGTCATGGGTTAGTAACAAAGGTCAAAAAATATACAGAATTGTCTAGTAGAAGTAATATCGTCCGCTTAAAACTGTATTAATTTATTTTTCATTCAATTAATTTATCGAATGTACCTACATTTGTTTTAGAAATACATTTTTCTTAACACTTTAACTGGCACGGTTTAACTCAGAATAGAGTTACCGGCCCTTAATCTTACAATAAATTATAGTGTTTACTTCAAATCTAATTTTCAAATAGTCGGATATAACTATGTAATGAGAGCGAAGAATATAACGCTATGAAATTAATTGTTAAAAATTGTACATTCGTCTCCTCAAGCCGGCATATTCGAGATGACTGTTGCATACGTTTTTCTATGGTGGTAGTTGTCATCGCCTGTGGACCGCACTCGATCTTAACATAAGACGGATTATGATTAGATCTTCCAATCCCGTGTGCTGCGGGATTGCGGGTGCGTTATTTGCGAGATTGCGGGATTGGAAAGAAGACCTCTCGCGTCGTAATTAACGTCATAAAAACTTCTGTCAACATTCTTTTTTGTTTTAATTTAGCATAAGTATATTATATTTTGTAGTTGATAGATTTTTGTTTTTTTTCGGTATTGTTTCTGTATCTTGTGATAAATAGACAGTGTAATTTGATTAATTAATCTCATGCGAATAGTAAAAATAAATAGGGGGTTACCGGGATCCCGCGGGATTGAAAATTCCTAGTCCCGTAAATACTGAGATTGAACACAGGCTGCGGGATTTGAAGCCCTAATTATGATATAATAAAAACATTTATTATAGTCGCAATTGATTTATAACCGCTGTAAAATATTTAAGCTTCGGTTGCTAAGAGAAATAATGTAAAAAGTAAACGACAACTTTTTAATCATAAATGGTTTATCATTTGACGTAAGTTTGTTGTGACTACTCGCAGCAAACACATTATCTTATTTGTTTATTTCTAAAAACACAATTAATATATTAGTGAAAAATACACACAAGTAAAATGAGTCTTTATTTTTATAACCGCAATTAACTTGCTAAAGTTTTTATAAAAGTATTTAATTAATTAAACAATTTTCTTTCTTTATCTTTTTGTTACATTACATGTTTAAATAACTTATGTTATAAAAACATCATAACAACTACTGGTTGTCTGTAAACGAGAAATATAACCTCAATGATTCTGCTAAACCAAACACTCATTACTTCTTCTGGCTCATCACCAATACTAGCATCGACATCCGCGTAGTCAGTCTTCTACCAGCCTGTATTCGTAAAAACATACCCCTGATAGTAAAGAACTCATGCCAAACAAATTCTATTTAAAAACTATATAAACATAAATTTATATATCTTTATAATTTGGAAGTTAAATTTTATTTTTATTTATTTATTTTTCAATTATTTGTTTATTACTTAGAGATATTTCTGTTTTTATTATATAAGAAATTTACACGAGGTGTTTTGTTTATGAATTTATTAAAACTAAGCATTCAGTTCGAGTCCTAATTTATAAATTATAAATTTATAAACATATTTAAAACTACTATTTATTGATAAGAAACTAAATTTAAGAAAAAAAATCATAAATTTAATTTCGATTTAATTTAAATAATGTACTTATAAATAAATATATTTTACTATAAATTGTAATACCTCCGTGTAAATATAAGTAGCTACGAATATATAATAAATATAATAAAAAAACATACATATGCCATGTCTTGACCTCAAAGTACTGTAGGACCACAAACGCCCGAAGCAAATATTTACTTTTAAATATTAACCCAGTGGAAAAGCGCACTAACAACTTTACTAAGGATTTCAACTTTTTTATGTTAACGCATGCTTTTTCATTTCAGATATGTTATATGACAATTACATTCCTGGCGATCCTGAAAAACAGGACGCAATACTAACAAAGCTGTCGGACTATTGCGGAAAGACTTTGTTTAATTATACAAGTGGAGATGAAGAAGGACCTATCAAATGGAATTTTTATCATTCTTTCTTCTTCTCTTATACTGTTGTCAGTACTATAGGTAAGGAATATCGTGTTTATGCAGCGCTAGAAGAATTTAACACTAGGTTTACCAAGTAGTCAACTGACCCCTTTAAAAAAACATTTATGAGAATATTTTAATAAGAAATATAATTGCAAATACTTTTTAATGGTTTCCGATAACTGAATATAGTACCTTCTGTAAACGAATATTCTCTATTACATTTTATAGTGTAGCAACGTTTCGATGTTTGTCTCTTAATATCAATATACGGGTATATGGTCAGGTTTTATAAGACGCATAACCCGGAGTAACTGATATACGCCGAATCTTCTGTTCGGGAAATAAAAATAGACATATTGTTTGGAGTAAAATGTTTCGTTACCACGTAATGCAATATTTTAGAAATTGCGCCGAGACATCGGGAGTCAATCTTAAAATAGTTTCGCAGAATTTTTCTAAAAGAAAATATTAAATGGTTTCAGGTTACGGTAACGTAGCACCAACGACTCATGCAGGAAGGATTCTTATGATACCATATGCACTCTTTGGTATGCCAATAAACGCTATTTTACTTGCAAACATGGGCGAATATTTTGGTTTAAAGGTTAGTATAAATGTAATTACACAAATTAAAGAAATTTCATGAAAATACGCACGTGATAAAAACTTTCGTTTTACGCTTTATGTTAACAAAAAAAAACATTTAAAAGCAGCAGTTTTAGCTTGATGAAAGGAGAGGGTAAAGTCGTAATCCTGTAGGCCTTAACTGTAAAGGTCTTCGGAGTGTACCAACTTCTTGTTATATTCGAGCTATCATGGTACACATAACAATGATGACAAGCCATTCAATCATCCATTTACAAATTCAAAAACACTTAATCGAAATTAATCGTTTCAGTTGATAAAAATCTACAGAAAATACAAAAGGAGATCCGAAAGACGTGCGGATGTACTAGACTATTTCTTCCAACACCTTGGCATGTTGGGTCAAATATTCTTGTATTTAATACCTGGTTTCTTGTTCTTCATCTTCCTACCTGCCTGTCTATTCATGGTATTTGAAGGATGGGACTACGTTGGTTCAATTTACTATGCCTTCGTCACATTGACTACGATCGGATTTGGTGATATTGTTGCTGGTAATTAATTTTCAACTATTAAATTGTCAATGCATATAAAGAATGCACCTGTAGAGAAAATTGTGTTGGAGACAATGTTTAATAAGAATACTTGAAATCTTTTAGGTACTGTAAACAACGGATTTGCCGACGGATATTTTGTTGCATACGAAATATTTCTTATTGCATGGATAACATTTGGTCTTGGATACGTTGTCATGTTACTCGGATTCATAACCAGTGGTTTGAGGTCAGAAGGTGTCCATAGGTTAGAACAAAAACTGGCTAATCAGTTCAAATCAACACAAAACAGGATTCTTCAAGGTTTTACAAGAGATGTGGCTGTTATAAGGAAAATTATAAATGAAGCCAACCTAATAAAATTAAAGGTGAGAAATTAACACAATTACCAGATTTTATCATATTTACATGAATTTCTTTATTATATAATATCTTAATTAATTAATTTACTATATACTTCATATTTCAGCCTATTTATGTTGAAGAAGCTCCGCGATTATGTCAAAGCGCTAGTTGTCCCGAATTAACATTTTATGCAGAACCACGAGATCCTGTGTACAAAAGAAAGCGAGCTAATTCAGAAAACATACACTTATCTAGAGATATGCTCAGAATACAATCTGATACAGATTTATTGGGAATTGACAAAGAAAAAACTTTCACGGCATCTGCAGTTGTTAAACCAGCTGAATTTTTAGCTAGAGTAGTTAATGTATTAGGTAATTATGAAGATCAACAACAACGTGAGAGGGAAGAGCAAGGTGTTCACATGTTTGATGACAGAGATATACTTGCCAGCGAGAAACCTCCTCTTTGGAGTATTGGAAATGATTCTATTTTATCTAATTCTCCGTACAGCATGAGGAATAGAGCACTAAGTGTAGCAGTGCCTAATTATCGCAAAGAATCAATACCAAAAATTAATAATGACCACACGTGGACGAATGGTGTCAGACCTGATTTTGAATCAATTAATAAAAGATCTAAATTATCACTGCCAACAAGTGGCCTGCCTATGTATCCGGTACGTGACGATAATCAACCACGAGGCCTTCTCAGTAGACTGTTCAGGAAATCAAGTTCAACTGAAAACCCATTGCCGCCATCTCCTGATAGTCCGATTGAGAAACCGCGTAATAGAACCAGACGTGGAAGTTTCTTCCCAACCATTGATACTTCTCAAGAAAAGAATGACGCAGATAAATACAAAGAGAAAACAAAACGCGGCAGACATAGTATATTCCCTACATTTGATTTCAACGAAACAGATGAAGATAGTATTGCTAAAAGCTATAAAGAAAAAACCAAACGTGGAAGACATAGCGTATTCCCAACATTTGACTTCAACATCGATGAGGATGAAGATGAAAATATGGCTAAAGCATATAAAGAAAAAACGAAACGCGGAAGAACCAGTATATTCCCGTCGTTCGATTTCAATGAACATGATGAAGATGATATGGCGAGAGCTTATAAAGAGAAAACTAAGAAAGGGAGACATAGCATCTTCCCAACTTTTGACTTTAATATCGATGATGATGAGGAAGAGGATAGAGCTAAAGCCTATAGAGAAAAAACAAAGCGCGGAAGACATAGTATATTTCCAACATTCAACTTTAATGAAGATGATGATGAAATGGCCAATAAATATAAAGAATCTACTAAAAAAGGTCGACGTAGCATTTTCCCAACATTTAATTTTGGAGATGATAAAAAGGATGACGATAGCATTGATGAAGACGAAGTCAAAAATTATCAAAATCGCACTAAAAAAGGTCGCGGCAGCTTGTTTCCCACATTTGGAAAATCTAAAAAGAATGATAATGACGATGACACAATACCAGAAGACAGTGAAGAGGTGAGGCGTTATCAAAATAAAACGAAACGTGGGCGTACTAGCTTATTTCCAACATTTGGTAAGGACCGTAAGCCCAGTAATACTGATGATGATCCATCCAGTCTTGCTGCGAGTATTAAAAAGTATCAGAATATGACGAAACATGGTCGTAGCAGCTTATTTTCAGATGATAATGATGATAGCGAATTAGAACGATATAGAAATAGAACTCGGCGAGGTAGACCCAGTTTATTTGATCCTGACGTTGATATAACAGAATTGCCACAAGCAGAACAAGTTGAAGCATTAGAACAGACCAGCGTGGCTGATCTTCTTAGGGTCTTGGCCGTACTAGACACAGTTTCTCCGTCAACATCGGGACAGCAAGGTATTGATACTACCCCGCTAGCAGATATTATTAGTGGGGCAGTCAACGCTACTAATCCAGGAAATAGGAGACGAGGTTCCATTAGACCAGATTTTGCTTTGCCCGCAATACCCGCAAGAGGAGAAACCGAAGAAACCGGACCCAGGCGAAGACGCGTTTCCGCACGTGCAGTTGCGCCACAATTTACTCCAACGTTACAAACTGTAGTCGCAGGGTCAGAGCTGCAAACAACCGCTTTATCGTCTAGAGAAAATCGCATGTCAATGTTAACTAGCCCTCCACCACCGTATTCAGAATCTGAGGCTGAACCTGAACAAGAAGATTCCTCGCAAACAAAAACAAGAAGATTTTCTCCCGTGTCCGGCGGCCCGGGCACAAAAACGGGTCCAGTTCCACGTCTTTTCTCGCGAATAAGAAGAGAGAGTGCTACTAGTATTGAAGAAGAGGATTCCCGCCGAGGAAGTCTAACAGATGTGGTAGTTGATAATAATAAGAATGATAACAAGGATGAAACATAATATAGAATGAATTATGAATTTTAGGTAGAATAATTATTATTTATTTGTATAATAAATAAAAATTTTGTAAATAAACATAATTAAAGTCTAATTTTACATATCTCACGTGTTCAATTTGATTTCCTACAACCAAATACTTAATTCGTGTTTTTAATATGGCGGGTGAATATAAACACGACATATCAGATAAATAAAATTTAATAAATAAATATGCATAGTCACATACACATATATCCTAACTCCGGACAAACACAAATACAACGTTACATGTAAAACAAATATTTCAGATCTGCGAATTCTAGTCTTTTGAATAATAACATAATAATGATTAAATAAATATCACGAATAAATGAGGAAATTATTGTAATAATGAACTAAACAAGGTTTTATTATATCATTTTTTACAAAATAAAAGGCGTTCAATTGTACATAGGTAAATGAATTTAAACACATATAAACTTTTAACGTTTATTTAATAGTTGTAGTTTTTCTTGCATAAAGCCATTGGTTACACTAATGTAGTGTATTAAATAATATATTATATATTATATATATGTATAATTACTTTAAATATTGCATTGTATTTAGGAATACACATAGATTCCAAATTTAGAACGTACATAAACTAAAAAATTACATCAAAATGATTTATAATCTGTATTCGATATATTATGAAATAATTATAAATCTATCATATTTATAATTACCTAAAATATGCAATAAACATTCATTAGAAATAACAAAGGAAAAATTGTCAAAACAGTTAACTATTTAGTCTAAATATGTTGGTCAAATAAGACCAGTCAATATTACTTAAATAACATTTAAATCTTTTAAAACCCCCTAAAAACTTTATTATTAATTGTTAGCAATAAACTGGAACACATAATAAAACATGGTGGGGCAGGGTAAGGCTGAGAGAGTGGGGCTAGACTATCATCTTTGTGCTCTAAATTTAACGTCAACGAGATCTTTTCCCTTTTTTCCATATAAAATGTCAAGTTGATTAATTCGTTACCAGTCGTAACAGGATACAAACAAACTATACATATAAATAATAGACTAAATATTGAATATTGAAATGTCAATCCAATCTATGATAGACGGAATTAAGTCATATAACGTAACATAATTTAGACATAGCTAAACCTAGGTTTCCCTTATAGGAAAACATTCAATCTTTACAAGTACTAGCTCTTATTAATAATAATAAACGTAGATACACTAATATGCATACATAACTAAAAGTAAATGTACTGTACAATTTAAAACTAAACTTAATAATAAAATTACAACGAAATAAATTTAAAAATGACACGACAAAAACAAACAAGAAGACAACTTTCATTACACATCTAATGTGCAGGTTACTATCTAAATTGGTGGTGTTGTAGACTACAATATTCGAAATGAGTATTCCAAACCTATAAGCTCAGTATAATATAATTATAATATAGAAAATTGCATCCAACCAGAGCATTTGGTTCATTTAATTGATCGACACGCTCTACTACTGCCAATGCGTTAGAATCAACATGTACAAGAAGCAGTATTCAAGTAAGCAATAGAAACAGATCTTTCAAAAGTACAGTCAAATCTCTTTTGAAGAACGACGTAACTACATTTTCAAGTAGCTAAATCCTGTCTTATATTACTAGAGTCTAGTCCTACGTTTGTATAGCATTGTGCAATGTTACCATTATCATCTTTATCCAATAGAGATTCAAATATTGATATTAAATTATTTAATCCAATCAGATACCCGTCTTCATGATTGCCAACTGTCCAGGCCGAATTGTGATCTATTGATAAACCATCGGGCACTGGTACAGTCTTAGCGAAATCAATCATCCAGATGGATGCTTTTCTCTTGTCGTGGACGAATAATAGTGAGCTGCCGATCAGTTCGTGAGTCCTGAAGAATTGAGATTCTAGTAATGTCGCTCTAATATTTCTCAGTCTTTCCAGATATCTGGGCTGTAATGAATATGCAATAAAAATATTTAATTACTAAAAGAAAAGATAAATTCATTGTTTATAAATAATTTGGCTGTTGCGATAACGAATCAATGCAATATAAAAGGTCAACGTATATCTTGAAGATTTTTAAATATTTTCATTACTGAATAAAACTTACCACAGAACTAGGAAACCCAGTTGTGAATTCCCCAAAGGATTCTAAAATTTGGTCTCTTGATTTCGTAGTTTTGAAATCTTTTGAACTAGTGCCGTCAGCTTTTTTTACACCATCTATCCTAAAGCCAAGCGTCGCTGTTGAACTAATAGTTTCCCTCCAAATCATGTATCTTGGTTTCGTGACACCTTTCGAACGATGCTCCTCTTCGGTTGGTGCCTTTGGGTCTATTTGGATCATTTTGTCGTACATGTCCTGAAAGCGATGAATTTATTACAAAGTTATTTTAAAAATTACATTCACTGCGTATTTTGATCAGGATCTATATCTGCATGATGAACGGACACCAGCAATGTAGGAAACTGACAGACACGTTAAGCGCATATGCACATGTATGACCCGCATTGTACTCGTCATAATATATGATAAATACATTACTGTCTTTGCAAAAACCTTTGAAAGTGTATCGAAGGTAATAGGGAAGAATAAGTGTAAATATATCGGTGAAATGATGATAATTAACAGTGATTATATAAATACAAATGTTGTTGAAAATGTAAACCCACGTCAAATGATAATATCGTGTGGTAATGTCAGATAGGTGAAAAATGATTGAGATTTATTGATTAAGTCGTCGAACGAATGTCCAAGGTTTATAAAACGATGATAAATTTAACCGGTTTGCGATTTCAATTTTTTTTTATTACGCCTACCAAAAGTTCGGCGGTAAATATGTAATTAATAAATAAAATTTCGATGAAGACCATTTACAGTTAATAAGAAAGAGCTTATTTCAAAAATACATACTTTTCTCAATTTAGTTTTTTCTTTTGCCTTCGCTAATTCTTCTTCCAAATATGTCCGAACTCCAATCTTGCAATCCATCACACACGGACTGTCGAAGTCACTTAGCAAATCTTGTAATTGCAAATACACTATGAATAATAATTCTTTGTTAAGGAAATATGTCAGTAAATATGAGCGCTTTCATAAAGCCATAACAGGCTGTGAGTACATAGTGTACGCGTTCGTCAATTGTTTATTTTATTACAAACATATTTTTCTTCAAGTTTTTTTACGTATAAAATACCTTTAATCACAATTTTTTAAAAAATGGCGCCACTCGTTTTCATTTTTCCTACCACTATGATGTTATTCACTATTCAATTTGCATAAATTAAAACCATAAAAATGCTAGAATTCTCAATACTATGTCAAAAATCATCAGAACCGGTCTAATAATTTTCAACTTATAAAGCATTTTTTAACTATAAAAAAAGATATCGAATGACGTCAATCGAACCAGAAAATCGATAGTTGCGTTGCAATTTATCCATAAAAAAATATTGTCAAACGTAATTTATTCTACTATTTTTTATTTTTTAGTAGAAAAAAGTTATTGTCATTAATTATTCATTTGTCATGCATACGTCAAACCTAAGTCGTAAACACGCGACCTTGCGCGCAAAATACAAATTTTTAAAATGAACTACTTTAATTCAAATATCTGTTTTAATAAACATGTTTGTGCTTGGTCCTCCTAGAGTTGTATGTAAAATATCCAACGAATCACACACAAACGGACAGATAGTTAAAACTGCAGGCGCTTGACGTACCAGCTAATAAAACAAGGTCAATTCAAAAAGTCATCAATCTCTTTCCTAAAAAATACTTTAAAAGCTGTTCTGACTAGTTTAATTGCACGTTTCAAAAGCTTCGTAGCTATCGTAGTTAAAAGTCGGACAAAATTAATGAAATAAAGGCGATATCAGACAAATTAAAATTTATTCAATTTATTAAATCACGTTCGCGAATCATCTGAGATACGTATTCCCTTATTAAATAATATGACATGAAGTATTAAAATGAATAGTTATTATATTATCAAAGCACTGTTTTGGACTTGCATTAAATTGTACAATTTAAATAAGGAATTGTAAAAGGATACATTCTCCGTCATCACACGTGACTTGTCCTTTATATTCAGGTACGAATGGCCGGAGGATGTCTTTCATCAGAATCTGAAACGCATAAAACATGTATTAAACATCACTCCTATAACACGCATTCACATTATTTGGCACACCTGCATAGAAGTATCTATCGTATAAACTTTCCTCCATATCCCAGAATATATATTTATTTTATCAATTTTTTACATCGTGATTTGTTTACACATTTAAAAAATGACAGGATGCCCTCGTGAACTGTTTTACAAGTTATCTTTGAATTTAAAGAGGTAGAGAAAAAATCATGTAAACAGCGATTTCAATTATGATGCGCAATAATAACGTAAAGTTATTTTCTTCTTAATTTTCCTCACAATAGAAGAACTCTAATAACATTTTTAGATTAAACGTAATTTATATTGGTTAAAAGTTAATAGTTAACTTATCAAGCTGTCAGTCATCCCTAACCTATCTCAACATTGACAAAACACTTTAAGTCATTTGTAATGAAATGTCTAATTACTTTTACGTCAATTGTCTATATTTAAATACAAAATTGTATTATTTCTACCATGTGGAAGCTTAGCCTACTTATTTCATAATAATATATAAGATTAACACTATACCTACTTTTTAATGATATAACATTAACTATAAAATTATATCGCATTAATAATTGATATAAAAAATATTGATATACTTTAATTTTCAAGAATAATTAATGTTTATTAAAATCATAAATAATACTTTTTTCTTCGCCTTATCAGATTTTAAGACGCCCTATTTATTAAGCAGTAAATAAAATGAAAGAATATAAGTTTTATTTGATAAAACGTGGGTCAAAAACCTGGTTACGATTTTATTGACGTAGGTATGATTATCGAAGTGGGCGGAGCTTGCATATGATGTCAACATCTTATGACTTTCCAAATACTATTAATTTTTAAATAGAATTAGGCGATTGATTTGTGTACAAACAAATGAACATCATAATTTAAATTACAAATTAAATCATTCTAGGAATAATTGAATGAATGCACTGTATATATGTCTCTTACACTCTTCATTTGTGCAACTTATAGGAAAGAGAGACGGGACGATTCTAACATCGGCCAATGGGAAGCCATAATTTTAAAAAGGGATTATATCGTAAATGTCAAGTTTTTTTTAAATAGAGGAATTCAAAGGGAATCTATCAGTGACGCGCAAAACATAAAATGTCTCATTCATAGAAACGCATATAGCAACAAATAACGTGAATAAAACATGTTCTAATTTTCTCTTAAAATTTTAATTATTGTATTTTGTAATAAATAGCTATTACTTCTAATCTTATGATTTTATTTCGATATTTAAACACAGCCTGGTGTCATAGAGCCTATTTGCCGGATCAAAAATGTTTATTTCATTCTGAATCTATTTTTTAAGTAAGTATATAAAATATAATTTCGAAATCTTTACTATTATACAAAATACTAAAAGATAACAATTTTTATATATATAATAAAAGATAAACACGTTAATGTGCAACCGAAACGAATTCCTCAACATTGGAATTTACAGAATATTGAATTAGTATTTTGGGAATTCCTATTCATATGCATAAGTATAAAAAAGTGAAGAGTTCTTTCTTTGTTTTTTTTTATGTACTTTATGTACTTTGCCGTTGTGTTAGATAAAATATATTCTATTCATAGTAATTTAGTTATATATCTAGCTTTATTATTTTTTTCAAATGCCAACATCTCAATAGTGTATACAAACATAGATAGGCCAGTATGTAAGGGATACGAGATTTCATACTTTATACCTCTAATATAAAGAAACGTAAAAAAGATAAAATTTATATGGCGATATGAACGGGTATCTATTTAAAAAACCATGGTTGAAGACTTGAACCGTGTGTGTTTATGAAATTAGTGATTGTAGCTTAGTACACAGGATATTGTAATAGCGACTGGTTCTGCAATAATTCGAAAGTAATCCGAAATATAAAAAAAATGTAAGGTCACAAAAATTCAAAATAATAACATTACCTAATTGTTTATTTCAAAAGGGAAGCCGTTGAGGATCGGCTTATATGTAATAGTACCTGAAAGCACAATTCCTCTTGCTGACTTAGTTTCTTAAGTATCGTCCCCTGGTCCAGGCCGGCCTTGAAGTTGCCTTGATGTCCGGCGAGCTGGACCCAGGGATACCGCTGTTTCTTATAAGTTTGGAAGAAGGGAGTCCACTGTACAATGTTGCGAAGTTTCCTCCACTTTTCCGATTGCTGAAATTAGAAGAAAATTAAAATGTAAAAAATTTAAATGAATATTAAAGTCGATTATATCGATGCATTTAATTACCAGGATAAACTTTATATAATGCCTTGTAATTTAAATAAACCCAGCAAAATCAAAAACTAGTGTCTGTGTAAATTCCCAACAAGATTCTAGTAACTTATTAATTACGGATAATAATAATAAAATAAGTATTTAAATAAACGTAACTTCCTGTATTATTTACCTATTTGTCTTTGAAATATAATAACATATAATAACATTTAAAAAACAATAATAATAATTAGAAAAAAACTGGATTTATAAACTAGGTTAAAGAACTGGTTGTGTTAGTTTTAAAATTACTAACATTAATTAAGATTTTAAAGTACCTTTTTATTATTGAAAATATAAACACCAAAAACCACATCCATAAAGTCTTCAATAACTAATACTATATCCATTGTATACATAATACAATATAGGTATGTAATACTACAACTCGATTAGAAAAACAAATACACAACACTATTATCGATAGAGTCGATAAAATTAGCACATCGATAGTCCATATGTCCACTAAGAGGTAATGTCGACTGAACTGGAAAACGAATTGTACATCAATATAAACCATTTATCAATCCATTCTGAGTCAGTCGATCACCAAAGACCGCAAAACGTTTGTGACGTCAATCAATTTGTGACCCATGCAAAACATACTATATCGAAGAAACTTTATATTATAATATATTTCCTTTTATTGCCAAACTGTTTAAAGAATTTCTGAATGACTAATACATTTATTAATATTTGATGATTAATTCTTAGATAACTTTGTAACTATTATTTGAAGTCTGCATTGTTTATTAAAATATTAATCAGTTAAGGATAGTAAACCACACCTACGTTTAAACGCGTGACGTACGAATCGTAACACGAACCAGTTCGCAGTTCACACCAGCTGTTATGCGTGCATTTGTCAGCTCAATACATTACAAGCTCCGATAATATAATAATTCACCTAAATATCCTGATATCACGATACAAGTAAAGACTCGACACTTTATTCTTTGGAGAAAACAAATACTGTTAGTTGATTCTAACACCCACTTGCATGCAGACTTGGTCGTAGAAACGTTACGTCTTATTGTATGTAAATATTCTATGCATACAATTAGGATAATCTTCTAAGCCAAAGTATTTTTGTACCTTTGTTAAATTAAAGACTGTTTTAAATGGATGACACATTGTTTTAATCTGTATGTAGCTTATACGACAAACAATAAATAATGGTAGTTATTTTAAAAGACTTGAGGCGTTTTAAATAAATCTCTTTTTACGCTAAAATTTCAGTTGAGCTTTATCTAATATCTCCCAATTCACAATGTACTAAGGAAAACTATTTTGATGACGTCATGATGTGCCTTCAATCGGTCGTTGCAACCCTCGAAACGCCTACTCACTTCTGTTGGGTCACAATTTTTTTCAGTACCTTTTACAATTACATCATCTCAAACGTAAACGAGAATATTAATTTAATACCAAGTAATACCAAATCTAAAATAATTTTAACACGTGCCATTGCTTTGCCACCATATTAGAATGATATTGTTTATAATGAAATTAAGTCTACTCGTTTATCACTAAACGTAACTTAATGAGTATGTGTTTTACACCACTCGAAGGTCGTAAACATATAATTATCCATAGATTAATATCAATATTTTATAATATAATATGTAGTAGCAAAAACTATCTTTTCTATTGTCATAATGTTTCCCATCATAAAGTATAATTACTAATGATTATTACAATTGCCATAGTAATCAATGTCGTTATAATTAACGTGAGAGATCACTTGCTGTGTCATTTTATCAATTAACTGATGACGCACGTGGTAGTTAACCGGTAGTCAATTTACATCTTAAAGACAGGTTTAAACAGAATGCCTGACTGTCTAGTTAGCGCGTTGGAATTGGGGGAAAATATAGGTCTTTGTAAAAGTATATTCAGCTGTTTTTTATTAAGAATTTGAATTGCAAAGTCGGTCTTAATACATTTTTAAATTACAATTTCTTAATACGACTTTTGCGACTGCAAAATTTGTTATCAAATATCAAGTTTATTTAGTATTATTAAGCTAATTTATGTTTCATTAATTCGTTTGTTTTTTTGTTAATATTTATAAAGACAGGCAAAAAAAAACAATAGGACCGACTTCAATCAGCATAGTAAATATTTAATATAATATTTTAACAATTGCAATAACATTATTACCTACCGAATTAATAGTATCACAATAACTCAATAATATATCAGATGTCAGGTGAATATTTTATGTCAAGAGCGGTTGTGACGCACGTGAAGGCATCGCGTGTCGTCTCCGTTCAACACCGACAACGTTCTTATGCTTGCTTTGCTTCAATAATTACGAGCTATAATTATTTTTGTTTTTCATTATTATCTAGATCTTCTTTATGTATAATAATATAATATTATTATAAAGACGTAGAACTCCAGGAACTACCAGTACGGGTTGGAAAATAAATTATAATATTGAGTAAGGTTAGGAAAAAATTAAACTAAATATAATCAATATTAATACGATATTAAACCGCATAAAATCTAATAAAAGTTATATTAATGAAAAATATATAACTAATATTGCGTATAATTATTTATTCTATTATAATTTCAAGTTCATGATTAAATAACAAGTCACTATTATTAAAATTCATAACCGGAAAACGTTTTAATATGGCTAATAAATATTTTTATACAAAAGCACTCAAAACTTATTTTTAATGTTACAAAAGTCACTTGCCTGGTCGTTAGATGTATTTTTTATGCAATTAAGTCAAAGGACATGATATTTATAGCTTCCTTTAAGGAGTTATCACAATTGACATGGAGATGTTCATGCCACATCTTCTTGTGCAAACTTGACACATATTTTTGGTATTTCATTATGATTATTAATTATCGAATGATTTCAGTTCAATATCAACATCAGTGAAGATTAGTTAATGTAAAGATAATTTTCCACGGTTGCATTATGTCCCCATATCTAAATATTTTTAAACGTAGTTATCCAATTATTTAATAAGCTATTTTTAAGCAAGTTTTTACATGACAATAAATAATAATTATATGCATAACTGTGTCGAAAATACAATAATCCTTGAATATTAAGGAGGAACGTTCGTTACATGAAAACGGCACGTCATTCAGAGTTCAAAGAACTTAATTAATTGCACATTTTAACGATAAAAATAACATTTTGATGGCACCAATTACGGTCCTACGGTTAATGTTAGGGCTAAAAAATACATTTTAAGGATAATTTTATATTTTTTATACTTACAGCTGTGATTTCAATAATATGAATTTTAGTATTTAATAACTTATAAGACTTCGAACGAAAATAATAATAAAAATAATGCAAATAAAAGGGTCAGTAAGTCGATGGAAGTATTTTAAATTGGTTACTCGTAAATTATGTATTCTAGTTAAAAGAAAATAGAATCGCCCATTTCCACCATACTTCTTCAAATTCCCATTCCCATTAAAAATATAATGTTTTAAATTTTTATTGTAGTGTCTGATCAATGGTAACTCTTTAAGCTTTACAATTATTAACTCTTTCTACGTCTAGTTGTTTCTAAGTGAAAATTAACCATCCACTGCTGGACATCGACCTTACTCATTAGGCGCCAGCACGTCTTAAGACCTGCATTTAGTGGTTTTCTGTCATTCTAGATTTGTGCTTTGTCCAGGTAAGTACAATGTCACATGTTGATGGAGCGGAAATTTCGGCTTACCTATTATAGTTTGACCCCAATATAAATGTGTCAAGTACATCCGTGACGCACAATATGGCATTCCGCGGATTCGTTCATTCTATGCAACGCTGATGGTCGCAGAATATTTTGCTCGTTACTACTAACTGCCTTTAACATTGTTATTACTGCTTTGGACATTGTTACATCGTTTTTATTTTATTCAAAGATTCTCACGGAATGCCTATTTAGATCTTGATAAACGATTAGATGGAGAACTATCTTTATTTATAGGACTAAGAGTATTGTAACTACGTATTTTAAATGTATTTAAGTAATATTTATTACTTAAACACATATGACAATTAATATGCTGCAATTGGCGTATTTACGTCGTTTGTAAGGGAAGGCGTTCTATATGCGCACGCATTCGGAGAATGTATAGTATAGATACTTCTATATTGTAGATGTCAACGTTAGTAGATAGGGAACCAATAGTAAGTAGATTGTGCATATTTGCTAGTTGCTAAAATATAACAAATAGTCTGCTGACTAAAAAGAATTTGCGACCAATGAAGTTGAGCCTGATTGTGATTGTAGTACAAAATAATATGATATTATGTAGATACTTTAGGTTTTCGTTGCTTGAATTATTGAAATTGATCCTTTCTTTAGTGTATTATCTATCCGCTTGCAATTTTATAATTGCCAAAAAAAAACCAACAAATAAATATAAAATATCACATTGTATGTGCAGATATAAGTGCGATACGATCAGATGATTTACATAGGTATCTTAGTTTAAGGCCAGAATAATTTGTTGAATATTGTTCGTGACGTCATAACATACAGATAACATGCAAATGCCGGTATAATCGCCTTCAATTTACATAGTAATAATAACACCTACTGCAATACATAGTTGCAACAAGGTGCAGGCAGATTATATGGTATATGGTACGCATCCAACTTCGAATCTCTCTAAATTTGGTTTCTCTCAGTGTCTTATAGTGTGATACCTACACATAAAAATGTGAAACTTCTAAAAATGTTGTTTTTAATTGAATAGTCGTATCTTCTTAAATTAAGTAAAAAAAGTCTAGAAACGTAAAATAAAACAAATCACTACACTGTAATAAAGTAAAAATCAGCTCATCAGCCGCAGCTCTTGCCTTAACAGTCACTTGTCGGGCCCATATAAGTGAGACGAGCTGTCGGACAAATGCATTTTTTTGTACAGATCAAGAGATAGATGATACGCTAGCCTTACGTAATCTAAACTATTCTAAAGTGTCGTAATGCGACATATAGATCTCGTAATGTTGCGTGCCAATATAAATTTATAGCGTTTTAATTAAAATTTAATTTGCAACCGAGTCTTGGTTTTTAACCTATAAAAGAAAAGAATTAAATTTTTTTGGTAATTTTTTTTCTGATAGAGATATCGTTTGTTTATTTAAGGTTAAATAAAAACTTAGTAGAAAAATATATTACGAATTTGTGATTATACAATAAATATCTTATATTTAATTCTCATCTTCAAAAGTTGACATTTTCTGTTTAATTAGTTAACATTTATAAATGTGATAGAAAAGGTGAGTATGCAAATGCATAGCGCCTGCCTACCTCAATATGACATAATTAAAATAATACATAATGATGTTATTTAGCATATTTCTATATAAAACATGTTTAGATTTTTTCTTCTGAACTCCAAACGTTTTAAGTTATGATCAAGTCGGATAAGGCACACTTTGTGCTAATTTTATTGGTTTTTTTTTTTTGCAAGCTGTACTATGCTATAATGTAAAAAATAATAATTACGTGATAATTAGTCTATCTATTACGTGACGTGAATCACTAACCCAACTACGAATTGAAATACATGTGGAGTTAGGCTAAAACGGAACGTAACTGTGTGAGTGGGACGGAAGGCGGGAAAGAGAGAGAAAAGGGAATCGAGGAAAGACAGACGGTTTGAAACGGTGCGTGAATAAGTTGCGAAATAAAGTGTAGTAAAGAATAAAAGTCGGTATTAATCTTAAATCTGTGTTTAATTTGGATCCCACCAGAGGCGGCTCGTCCTAAAGAGCGCTGGTGCAGTGCACTCCCACGAAAATTATTGAAGTAATCTATATTTTTTCATAATACATACTATCCTTACATTACATTCATTCTATTCTACTATGCCTATACAATAGTATATTATATTACCTATATCTACGCCGCTGTAATATAAGTTCTGTAATTTTCGTGGGAGTGCACTGCACCAGCGCTCTTTAGGACGAGCCGCCTCTGGATCTCACATACATTCGCATGAAATTCGAATCTGTCCCACGAATCACAAAATTCACATAGTTATCAAAAAGAGTATTTTCTTTACTTTTAATTCTTGTATATAAAATGCATTTTCACGAACTTCTTTATGAATACAATAACGACTTATTACAGTATGACGTAAACAATAAAATAACTAGAAT
This sequence comes from Tineola bisselliella, assembly GCA_028551675.1. NCBI lineage: Eukaryota > Metazoa > Arthropoda > Insecta > Lepidoptera > Tineidae > Tineola > Tineola bisselliella. The sequence goes on along the minus strand of JAPWLS010001076.1, from coordinate 13,801 downwards.
ACAGAATTTATTGTAACTGACGCAGATACTTGTATGTATTACTTATTTGTAATAAAAATGACTCATTAATACTTTGAGTTAAACGTACTAGAGGATCACGTCAAAATCTGTTCAAAAACTAAAGCATACAGATAGTCCTCGTTTTAACGGTCTAAGATTTAGTTAACGTTTTACGTCGCGGAAATGTGTCTGTCTCGTTTTACGTTTGCTTACATGACGTAAAACCGAGGACTGCCTGCACTGCAATTATCGCAAATGACATAGGGTAAACCAGATACACACATCAAAATAATATTAAATAAATACATTTTTTGCAATTTTAAATGTATAGCGTCTACTCTAGTACATTTAACTGAATGGTTTTTTAAAACAATATTTGTATTAAACAAAAGAGATATTAATCAACTGTTATTGTTATTAAATGAATCAAACTATGATATTTTCATGTCCTCTACACTATGCGTACGTAGAGTATTTTTATTTTTAAATACTTATTTAAATTATGTATTTCTGCTGTACGAGATAAGAAAAAACCTGTAGTACAGTAAGCACTTTTTTAGAGTTACGTTTTAGTAAATTGAAAATGTATGTTATAAGTCTCTCCCTTCATATAAACGTTTAAATGTATGAATGAGTGTGAGAGGGTTTTGTATGAAATCAGATCAACGATCTTGTTTTGTTTCATACTTTTGACTATAAATATAACATGTGTCATATACTAAGTCCTATGTTTAACTAAGCGCACGTACGCTGTACTAGTGGCCTGTTGATAAACGTATAAAAGTGACGTAGTAACAACATTTGTGAATATTCAAAAAATACGTCACATAATGCGACTGTGTATATCACGATACCATATATAAATTACAGACGAACAGACGTCATGATATTGTATATCTTCTTTTGGGAATCGCACATTAACAGCGTCATTTTAAAGGACCGGAAATTGTTTATTCGTAAATATAAATCTTCGTTTTAATCACGCAATTTCTTTTGAAGTAACCGCCTTATATATCTTTTGACTCATTTTGGAAACAAATTTCAGATTGTTTACTTTAAAAAAAGTGTTGTTATATTTTAAGTTTATACATTAATAGTGATACAAAATAAATATACATATAACATTCTTAAAGACTCAGAATAAAGCGTATGAAAGCTGGCATTTTATGTGTAATTTGGTCCAACTTGAATATATTCATCTTGTGATTATTCATCTTGGTTAGGTACGCCTAAATCTACCAAGATATTTAACTAAAATTAGATTTTGTTTTTCGTTTTTTCTTTAGGCTTCCATGGTCTTAATAATTTATAATTAATTTATTACATTTTTTGTAACAAATTGAAACTATTTTCAGTGTTGACAATAATTGAAACTTTTTATGTCATTCATGCTGTCATTTTATTTTGGACGTCATTCGATTAAAGAAAATTGTCAGCGGTAATTATTGTTTTGTGTTTATATTTTTTGTTCAAATGTACTATGTTATGAGCCGTTGGTGTTTCATATCGTTTACAGGCTTTATTTGAATTAAATTGTCAAACGCATTTACACAAACGGTAAGTTATGAACTGTTGAAGTGAATTACATGTATGCATGTGTGTTTCTTTATTTGTTGTGTACCACTATTAATGTAGCAAATTAATGTAGCAATTTGTTTTAAATATGATTTATTCTATTTTATTTGAAGGAAAAATGCCACTTGCCAGACGAGCAAATATAGGTCGCCGAACGCGTAATGCAAATGATGTGGCATTACTAAGACGATCACAGACTGCAGATGAACGCGCACAAGCTAATGCATCGCAGCGTGAACGTAATGCAAGAAATAGATCTGTGGACCCTGTACCCGTCGTGCTGTTTTGGCTAAAATGACGCGTGCTGCTTTTAATTACAACAGTCAGATTGATTATGGTATGTGCGGATACATTGGAATGATAGACGCAATATGTCCACATTGTGATGCGGCTAACTTTCCAGGTGAAACGCCCGGCATGTGCTGTGCTAATGGCAAAGTGAGATTGCCAGCATTAGAAACTCCACCCGAACCATTGTATTCATTAATTTTTGGGACATCTCAAAAGTCGAAGCAGTTTTTGAGTCATATTCAACAATACAATTCGGCATTTCAAATGACTTCTTTTGGTGCTACTAAAATTATTAGAGATAATTTTATGCCGACGTTTAAGGTAAATACTCCAACAGGATTGTCCCATGTTTATGATATAAAATTATGATACAACATCTACCTAAAATTGCATACATGTTACAGATTCAGGGCCAGATTTATCATCATGCTGGTTCGTTATTGCCATACCCCAACGCTGATCATAAATTTTTGCAAATTTATTTTATTGGTGATGAAAATCGTGAATTGGATCAACGTAGTGCAATTGTTTTGAATACAAGACGAAAAATTATTCTTGAGCTACAAAGGTTTTTCCATCAGCATGACGCATTAGTTCAATTGTTCAAAATTGCTCTCGATCGTATGCCATCTGATAATCACAAAATCGTAATAAGGGCTGATAGAACACCTTTTGGAGAGTATGAAGGGCGATTCAATGCACCGACAATTGATGAAGTTGTAATTGTAATTCTTGGTGATCAGTTTCAATCCCGTGATATCTTCATCGCAGAAATGAGCAATTGCAACGTATTTCGGAACTTCATCGTAGTTACGATGCATTACAATACCCAATATTGCATTGGAAAGGTGACGATGGCTACCATATCAATATACCAATGATTGATCCACGAACAGGTAAATAATTGAGTTATTTTCAGTGTGATGACACTTCATCATTTGTATAAATTTCTAAAGTCACAGTTTGTACTTTTTTTCAGGTCTACATGTACAGAAAAAAATTAGTGCCATGAATTTTTATTCGTATTGATTGATGATTCGTCCACAAGAACAAAATTATATCTTGAAATGTGGTAAACTATATCATCAGTACATCGTTGATATGTATGCCAAAATAGAAACTGAACGTCTTAATTTTATTCGTTTCAACCAAGCAAAATTAAGATCCGAAGAATATATTCATTTGCAAGATGCGATAGCGAATGATGCTAATGTTAATGACATCGGACGTTTAACTATATTGCCATCTTCGTATATTGGTAGCCCACGGAATATGAACGAATATGCACAAGACGCAATGTGTTATGTACGAAAATACGAAAATCGACCGGATCTGTTTTTTTGTTTGAATAAATGAATTTGATGTATCAATTAATTTGTTTTTAATATTTCACTTTATACGTGGCGAAGCACGTACTTTTTTATGTTTTTATATACTTATTAGCAGGTCTTATGACAGCACTAAGCTAGAGTGCAGTTTACAACTGCTACCATAGACAGATTTGCAGAGAGCAGCCGCGATCGTTTTTCTGACTCAGGTGCCTCTTCACACTACACTCGAAAAAGAAGTCCTATTTGTAGTCATGATGACTTCTGTGCAAATATTACACTGAATAAAAATGACCTGGAATTTGTAAGTAAAATCAACTTTTATATTGATCCATGATAAAATTGCAAATTGACTGCATATCGAATATTTACATCGATTTTATTGTAATTTTGTTTTTAGATTGATCGATGCCAAAACTAAAGACATTTATCATAGAGATTATTCGAGATTGATCGACGTCTTTCCTTTTATAAATAATTTACTATACAATTGTATAAAATATAGTAAATCTCGTGGAAATATTTAACATCACTGTACGGTGATATTACAAGATACGACATAGAATCTGTCACGACTCGTATACATCGATAAAAAGTGTTTAAATCGATGTTATACTTCACTAGTCATAATTAATATCGATTTAACGATAATTTTATAGGACAACTATTGCCTTTACAGACGGCTTTTAAAGTTGCGTTTGGCAATTGCTTTTACATTTTAGGTTAATTACTGCTTCATATCTTGATTATAGCTTGATATAAAGATGTGAATTTTTCTCTGAGTAGCAAAATATACAAACAAAAGTTTAATGATAAATCAATGTTAGAATAATTTAATTTCTTACTAATTTTTTAAAGTGATCACACTACTTTCAAGTCTACACTTCAAATCGAAAGCAAGCGTGGAGGATTTTTGAAGAAAAATTTAGATTAACTTAGCCCCTGAACTAATAATTTAATTTAGAACGTTTGTAAGGGAATAGTGGTTGTAAAATATTTCTGTGGAGTATATTTAATATTTTTAATTAAGTACCCAACTGGATTCTTATCAGGAAAGTTTGTAAAGAACTGTAATACAAAACTTTCGTTGAATTCAACAAGAAGGGTTTGGAAGGAGTAACGATGTTTTAATAAAGTAAGGTGCGAACATATAATCAAAAAGTACTATTCTATTTTCTCAATCCCAATGTACTTAGAGCGTTCAGCACCTAAGATAAAACACGAGCGCAGTACTAATTATAATACATACAATAAACACTATTACAGTTGTAATAGGCACGTGTTTACTCTCCCTGCAGTCCTATTGTCTTATTACTGAGCTGCGCAATCAAACAAAACTTTAATAACGAATCGTCATATATTTTATAAATAGCATTTTGTTTTAACTTTGTGCATGTAAATGTTGGCCCTTGACCTCGTTCCAAGTGACAGACTAATGATTACGTTGATGAGTTTTGTCGCCCCTACTAATTGTATAATCAACAACATTACTGTCGTCTCTTTTTAACACATACAACTTTATATTAGTACGAGAGAGACGAAGCTTTGCATTGTCTTATTTTTTTAAAAGTAAATTTAATAAATTATTTTAAGCATTCTTTTTAGTTTGATTCTAATCCTAGTTTTATTATAATTACTTAGATCTCAATATATTTAAATAAATAAATAATGTAATAGGCAATAATTGCTATAATTTTCTTTAAAAATAAATAAAAGAATCAAATAAATACAAGAATTGGTTCCTATTTATGATATGCAATCTGCAAGTATCTGAATAAAAATAAATGTACATGACATTTTCATCTCTATTTTTATTGAAATAAATAACACTTTAATATGAATGCCAAATATGGCACGAGGGACCACCGTGATTGGAGTTGTCAATCGTCGTGTATGGTCGGCCAAGTCATTAGGTCTCCGAGCACTCGTGATTCGATCATAAATTGTCTCATTCAATATTTTCTTTCCCGAAAAGATTTGCGCGTAAATTTAGTTACAGCTCGTGAATCAATTGATAACTAAATGAATCTGATAGTAAAATTTGAAATTACGTTGCTACACATAAATAAACAATAATTACATAAGGCGGGAAGTTTAAAAAAACAACGAAAACGACCACATTCCGAATTTAAAATTTATTGGCAATTCGTTTTACTTTTTTAATCATAATAATAACACATATTTTATTTTCTTATAGTATATAAATATTATACATAGCTTCATGTCCTGCGGTTGCTATCCAGCCGTTCGGAGAGGATGTTACAAAATTGTCAATTTAATCATACGGGTACATTTTATTTTATTAGATCGTAAATGGATAGCTATAGAAGGAACTTCCGCATGAGTGAGTTCGTCTTGCTGTGAATATCATTATTATAATATTATTTATATTATATAAATATTATAATACTGCAACCTACCGTGACCTTTGGCATTTGATCGTCATGTACTCGTGTAAATTTTGTAATACCCTTAGAAGTGGCGCTTGGAACCAAAGTACATATGGCAAAAATACATTGGTACCAGGTATAATACACAAGAGTTATCGATAGCTAACCCAGGTCCACATATGCCAACTTGACTGCAGTCAGTCTAATGTCAAAAATTGCGTAATATTTATCTTAATATCTAGATAAGTCTAGTAAAATTTTAAGTTAGTCGTGAACTTGATTTAACGAACTTTAATGACCTTATTTTAACTAACTGAAAACTGTTTTTTTTTTTATATAAACGCGATAGTACGCGGCATAAAGTCTTAGTAAATCAATTGAACCTTGATAAATATTATTGAAAAAATGCGTTTCAATGCATTATTATTGCGAAAGTAATTTGTTATTTAGTATTCATTGTCTGCCTACAGAAGTGTCAAGGGCGACCTTTTGTAATAAAATAATATAAATACATAAGTACAGGTATTGTTATGTAATTTTACATCAACTGTGAAGTTTATAGTTTGTTAATAAATACTAATAATAATGTTTGTGTAGGTTCATTGATAAATTAAATTTTCTAAAATATCGAATAATATTATACATTGTAATATACGAGTATAATAATAAATGTACGTATATACAATAATATCAGTCTGCATTCAGAAATTGAATTGTTTACGTATGAACAACGTTGAGTTTTCTTTTGTTTAAAAAATAATAATTTTATCAAGTCATATGTATTTTTAAATCTAAATATATATAACTCAAAGGTGACTGACTTAGTGATCTATCAACGCACAGCCCAAACCACTGGACGGATCGGGCTGAAATTTGGCATGCAGGTAGATGTTATGACGTAGGCATCCGCTAAGAAAGGATTTTGATCAATTCCACCCCTAAGGGGATAAAAAAGGGGATGAAAGTTTGTATAAATCTTATTAGATTTATTTCATTCATTATTACGCAGACGTAGTTGCGGGCAACAGCTAGTATATCTATATATTGTTGACCTTTAAGGTATATATTTGTACTTGTACTTTATTAACATTGCTACTTAAAGTAACTGTTTAAATTCCAATGTACCCGCAATTGCTTAATTCCTGACAGAACAAAAAGGGTTGATAAATCACTGCAATTCATTGCACAAAAACGGACAGACAAACAAAACCGGACACGAAATGTTAAAATGTGGAAACATGACGTTCACCGCAAAGAAAATGCTGGCTGCACTGTGGGTCGTATTAAAGATTTTACGCACGCAATTTTGTATGCAAATTACGTAGGTTGCATTTTCAAAATATGTATTTGGTACAAGGAAGTTTATCTCATCATTTTGACTGATTTACTTATGGAAATGCCTATATTCAACAATTTTTATTTTTATTTTTAACTTTCTTCTCTACTTTTTTTAATCTTTAGCTTTTGTTGAGGTGGATTTAATTTCACGTAAATACTGACATGAGGACCTCAGAGTCCAGTATATATATGTGCTTGTGTTTAAAAATCTTTAGGGTTTTTAGGGTTTAGTGTTTAATAATTAGCTTCAGAGGATGTATTTAAATAAAATATTTTTTTTATAATTTATTTGTATATAATTAACTATCATTTCAAAGTTCAGAAAACACTTAGAATTTTTTGGAAAAAAACAAATGAGATCACAAATCAGCAAGAATAGATAAAATTATTTTAAAAAATCAACAAATTAACTTATTAGAGTAATTTAAAATTTTTATTTTCTCAAAACCTTAAAGGTTAAAGAAATGTTATTAGTTCAAATAATATCAATATCAAGGGAAGATATCTTATAAGGAACAAGGAAGCTGTGGAATGGAATTAATATAACTCATTTAAAAAAATCCTATGGTATCTGACCGAACTTCATCTGATGTTGAAGTAGCGAAGATAACAGATACATAAAACAATTGAAAATGGTAATTGGTGGTATTTACTACCAAGTGAGAACTGACAGAGCTGATAATCACTAGCTACCCAGGATCCAAAGTCCCTGACATTCAAATCATACTAAAACAGTTATAAACAAAAATAAAATAATATTTAGTTAGTTTTATTTTATTTCCTTGCGCAACTAGACTGAAATAATTACCAGACAGACGAGTCCAAGTTGAGTTTTTTCATTGACGTCATCATAAGATAGAATACGGTCAGTGTAACAGTTATCCATGTAAAATGGGAGCTCATTTGGAAGCAAATGCGAAAATATTACAAAAGGCGATAGCGTTTGTTTAAACAAACAATGAGAATTATTTTTAGATTTTTATTTTTTGTTATTTTATATTTAATGCAGTTCTTTTAACAATGTTTATGTACTTTAATATGAAGTGACAATAGTATTGTTTTATAGACTACAGTATGTGATCACACTTCGTCTGATATTAACTTAGGTAAGTCATATATGCAGATATTAGGCATCATATGCACGGAGACAATTACTACCACAGAAATGGACTGGACATATCCCTCTCTTTATTCTACACTTTCCAACGTATTTATTTTGAGCCTTTTATAGGGTTTGAAGATAGTGGCCGCCTTTAATTCCCATACTAAATTCCTCGAAGCGAATACGCCTGAAGGCCCAAAGTTAATTCGCCATTAATTTACCACCGATTGAGTAACATTTTTTTATAAATCGCCTCTGCATTACTTCAGCGACATCTAGTCCAAACCACTTGTAAAAAGTGACTACTTACTAATTAGAAATTCATTAAGTAATACATACTTTTTTAAGCATATTTATTTATGTTCTGCTCTGACAGATTGACAGTATTGGTTACGTAAACTGTCTGTTAGCAATCAATGACCTACCGATAACCCACGTCCAGTTGTCGACAATATAAGTTACCCATGTCACAACACGCTTTTCTTTGCGAATATTTACTTGGGGAATTTCCTTAAATTTAATGTCAACAGCATTATGTTTTGATTAGTAAAGAATTGATATAATTTTATTAATACAATAATATATCATATCAAATGCTAAACTTAAACCAACCTCTTACAAAAACTAAGATAGTATAATTAACTTTAATTATAATACAACTAGAATAAACAACAATTCAGCCTCTCAGCAGGCTCTTCGAATTGAATTAATCAAAATAAAAACATATTTTATTCTTGAATTAGTTCCTTTCCAACATATAAAGCATTTATTGTAAATGTACCGATAGCAAAAAGATAAGCAATTTTTTAATTATTTTTTACTCTTAGAGTAACTATAATAGAACAGATAAATAACCAACGGTTTTTTTTTTCAAATATAAAAAAAAAACAACGATTCATTCATTGTTATCACGTAATAGTTATTTCTGTATCTTGTTAGCGTTGATTAGCGAGCGCCCTTTAATAAGCAATATTCGCAAATTTGTAGCAAAATTATAATTAGTTTATTTTTCTCGTTCAAACATCTGATTCATTTGTTTCCGTAAGAAAAGAAACTGCTGTTCTCAAAATAGCGTATAAAGTTTTTTATGCATATTAGAACTTATTAAAGTAAAATATTGGCGTGTTTTAAGCGAACAAGAAACCTGTCTATTCCGCCGTCTGTGCTTATTAATTGTTTTCCATTGATACAAAAATAGAATTAACATTTTTCCATTACTACTGTACTGGCAAGATACGTGTTTTGTTTTAAAATGAATACTTTTGCGTCATTCATTATGTACATAGATTTCTTTATATTGTATTTCATTAGCTTAATAATAAAAGTAATCATTTAGTAGGTATTACCTAATTCAGTATTTGTATTATTCTACTGTATTTTAAATATGTTTGTTAAATAAATAAATTCTAATACACTTTCCTATATATACCATTACTTCGAATCAAACCCGGGTCTTCTGCGGAAGAAACTGACGCTCCACAGAGTCCGCCAGTATCTCCAATTAAAGGAAAAGTATAGAATCAACTTATCATAATAGTCTTCCAAAGTTCCGTAGCAAACTTAATAATAATTCGTCTAGTGTCTATGACGATTTCTAAATAGTCCATCTTAAATCAAGTTTTGGTTTTTAGAGAAAGTTCTTGACGTAAATACGGTTAATGTCACCTTTTACTTTCTGTAAGGGCCCAAAGAAAGTGACAAATCGTAGTCTTTAATTTATCGCTTCGTATTTGTATCGACTAAATAGGTATCAGTAAATAAAGTGATTTTTGTACTAGAATTAAAACAATTTTGTGTATCGTATTTAAAATGAAGGCTGTAGACGTAAACTATTTTTAATTTAAAATAACGGTTCTTGCTATATATAAGTTTAGACTTCGTATTCCTATCATGGAGACCACATTCGAGCTTAAAAGTAGACGGAGTGTGGTTATATGTTTGGGTTATTATTATAATTTTTTTTAATTTTCATTTTCTTCATAATTTTGTATTTAAATTGGTATTTTTGATCTTTTTATGCATGTTCAAATAATAAAGAAATGAAACACACAAAGCAGTTTTTTTCTCTAAACATACCCTTAATTACTTTCTTATGTAAGCTAAAACATCGCTTTTATACTTTTAGATGATTTGTAAACAGTTTCGTGTGAGTACAAAGTCCTATAGGATGTAAAACGCATATTCATGGTTTATACGAGTATTGTATGGTCGATAAAGAAAGTCGTGTTTTTCTTACGATTCTTTACAATGTATTGAATTCTGATATTTCATTCAAGTACATACATAAATTTTTGTATTCAAACGTCAGTACTGAAAGTTATTTTCTCATTGAATGAGTAAGTATGAATAAGTAATTTAAAATGTCATTCTTTTTGCATGGAAATTTATTAAGCAAGTTAATGTCACTCTTCAACAACTATAAACACTACATATATAATATTTGAGTTAAATGTACAGGGTGATTTAGTTGAAAATGTGGTATTAACCAATGTTAATGAATTCCGCTGGTAAAATAATTTTCTTATTATTATTACTTAGGTATATTGTATGTAGTTCCTCTGATACGGCTTCTCTGCTATATTTAACTCAAAATAGACCTTTGTCATATTAATAACAGGCTTTCTGTTTACGTGTGTTAAATAAGAAACATAACAGTTTTACGAGAATTAATTTTACATTGGTTGTGTTTATCAGATACAAATAGAAAATAATTTATACTAAAATATTTAGGTATATAAATAGACATGTTATTTTTTTATTTTAAGATGTTTTGTGCCTTCACCCACACACGAATATATTGCATGACAAATTAATGTTAAATGAGTCATTGACCTAAGTATTCAAATTAATCAATGGTTATTACAAACACAATGAGCTAACAATTAAATAATAAACATCTAATTTGTTTACTACGTTGAAGTTATACTAATTTGTAGTAGCCTGGCATAAATACAGCGCCTCATTGAACTGGGATCTTTCATTATCTGGCTATTTCCTAACATCACATACAGAGCGATGACAAATATTACTGCTTCATAAAACGTTTTAAAATGAGGTCCTATTTCAAGATCGATCTAACAAATAGATAATGTAAATTCAATCTGAATATCCTTCGACATTTAATTACATTTTTTGTTAAACAAAATGACTTTCAGGCTGAAGTCTTTGATCTAACAATGTTAAAACGAACTGACGTCAATTGTTTTTTTCTGTATTCGTTACAATGATTGCCTCTATTAGTATTAGGTACCTATTATTTGTAAAGAGACCCGTTTTTTTAAAGTTAATTGAGAAATAAGATTATAAAAAGTAAATTATTCTGAACTGATCAACCAATTAGGAGTTTTTATTCCAGTTATGGAAATATTTGTTTTATGTATCAACTTTTTTCTCACAATTGAGCTTACTTTATAGTATTAATGTCAGAAAGACAGTGGACAGTTTAGAAGCTAGAGCTGCAATTTTATGTTACTTTCGTCATCAAATAAGATGCTATAATATTTACTTTTAACTTTACCTTGAGTTTTTTTTTCTCAAAATATGAATACAAATTTCAGCCCACACTCTAAAATTATACCATACTATGACATACCATAAACTAGCATTTAATAAGCACAGGTATTCTCTATAATGTTGTCGTAAAATAAAACACTCATTGTATTCCATACTAGAGAAATAAACGACATTGCCACGCAAAAAATATCAAGGCTGTTTAATAATGTAAAGCCTTCGAATAAAAAAAAATCTATTTTTTTTTTTTGCTCTATACTAATTTACATGATTTTTATTTCTAAATATCAATAACAAAATTGTATTTTATAACTTTATTTATTTGTATCCTAATAAAACCAAATAGTAACTTTTTACATAAACGATTTTCTTCGACTAAAAAAAAAAATATAAAATCCAAATTTTTGAAATAAATCAAAAGCACTAATTAAGTTTGTAGTGCAAATTACAATTCCGTACTATTATTATTAGTACGCCATATTAAATACCCCATTGCTAGGCAAAGGCCAACGTCCCCCTTTCCACAAGTCATGGTCCTTACTAACATAAGAGTTGAGCCAGTGTCTCATCGTTACCATGCGCCGCACAGTGGGCTGAAAATCAATTTTTGGGAATTAGGGAAAAAAATTGCAGAAATGTATTCTACTATTTATCACAAACATTTTATGTTCTATAAATTTTTTTCGTAAATCGAATAGTTCAAAAGTTATATGGCATCAAAAACTGAAATCTTCAAATTTTAATTATGAACTACGGCGACTCTAATTTAAAAAAATTAAAATTGGAATATAATCTATAAATTAAAACGAACATTTTTTATTATGTAGGTTTTTTTGATTAACCAGTTATTTTTCAAGTTATAGACCAAAATATATATATATTTTTTTTTTAAATGACATAACTCAAAAACTTCCCATTAGATATAGCATATATTTTGGTGGCATTATATGGTCACCATGTACTACCTGCTCTGTAAGTTTTATGCATCGGAAATCAACAACACAAAAGATACAACGGTATAAACAATTTTAAGAACCTTTAAATTATATATTTAAAAAGTATTTCAGGTAATTGAAATGAAAACAATAGTGCTAGGTAGTGTAATTTAAATAAATATTAAAACATTGAAAGAAGCAATAGAAAATAAATCTTATAATAAAATAAATTAATTAATAGTAGGTAGTAAATATGCCATTAAAGTAATTAGTTGACAAAGTGGCAATACAGCGCTTTGAGAAATACTATTCAGGATGAAGGACTAATATTTCCGTCTTATTACGCTGTACAGAAAGCAAAACAAAAATGTTATCCACCAAAAGATGATATAGAAATAACCGACATGTCTGCGCAAATAAAGTTACAGACGCTTTTAGATATTACTACGCAAATTATTTTGAAAATAGCGGAAATTGAATATATATATGCTTTCGATATTGTCTAAAATCTTTATTTCTTGATTCAGCCGCTTCCTCTGACAATATTCCAATTGGCAGAAGACCAAAGTTGGCTATGATATCTTTCCCATGGACTAATATCTTATGCACACTTGCAGGCATATAATACCATTTATAAAGATCGTTATATAATACAATGGTTGCTTCTGTGAATTCCTTAAAGTTGTCAACATTTATAGGAAGACCCGATGAAATGGCTTCTAAAATAATTGAGAATCTTCTAATTAGTCGTTCATCTACTCCAGTTATGGATGCAATGAAGATATGCCGAATTTATATATTTCCGTATTTAGGGTTGTAACTTTCCCATCTATAATGGTTAAATGCAAAGTATGTGAAACAGATTTACCATACATTTCTGTTTTATTTAAACATTTCTGCTGATCTCAGATTCCATTCTGTTCATTTCGTTCGTTATAGTCAGTTTTGTTTCAGTCATAAACTTAAAAAACAAGGGACGGCAATAGAAAGTTGAATTAGGGTTCTTGTTTTGCCATAAAGTTTTAGCCCCGCAAGTTAATATAATAGGAACTAAACTCCCCATAAATATGCTGGAGTCATCAAAATTGTTTTCACTTTTTTGTTTATACTTGGATTGGTTTGCAGCACCATCGAATCCCCATTTACTTATAAGCTCTAGGTTTTTATGTTCGTCTTCAATTTCCGCTATTTTCAAAATAATTTGCGTAGTAATATCTAAAAGCGTCTGTAACTTTATTTGCGCAGACATGTCGGTTATTTCTATATCATCTTTTGGTGGATAACATTTTTGTTTTGCTTTCTGTACAGCGTAATAAGACGGAAATATTAGTC
>JAPWLS010001154.1:0-34692 GCA_028551675.1 Tineola bisselliella | reverse complement strand
GCGGGGGATGTTGTGGCCAACTTAAATTGGGTGGTGGTATTGCCTTGGACGGCGGCGCGAGCGCACGTCTCCAGGGTGTGATTCCCTCGGTCGGCGGCGGCTGGACGCGCGGGTGCGCTCGGGCAGCATAGCGAGCGCACGTCGGTTGTGTGTGTGTGTACAAATCGGCGGTTGGGGTCGGATGTCGCTATTGCATCGGTTATTAATTATTATGCGGAATTCGGAACTATGTTATATATATGACTTTGATCGGTTACATTGTGGTACATATGTACATGAACTTTATATTGTGAGTACTTTAGCGACAGCGGAGAAATCTACGGAGCATCGGAAGCATTAACTGCACACACACTTTGGGGAGTGGTGGATGCAGCTGAAAGAGGTACGTACTACTATCCCTTTTTACTGTTGGCCACCTATCATACCCCCAACATATACAGTCCACTATTAATTTATATTATATAATAGAGGGGTTAGACTCCCCCCTCTTCGGCGGCGGCTAAAGGTGTCGTAGGTCTTGAAGGGGACCACGGTACGTTCACCTTTACAGTAAGTATTCTAGAGTTACTTTCTATAATATTAAATGCAGTAAGCAACTTATTATCTAGATATTATGCCCCCCAAAGACCCAGTTGATGTTTTGGTCTCGTCAAGCGAAATTATACCTAATAATTATTCAAGAATTTGTTTTCTAACCGTAATCTAGCATTCCATTTAAATAGCCCGGGAGCGAAAGGGTTAAACTCGCGTCGAGTTCATTTTCGAGTTTGCCTCCCTTAACAATCAAATTGCTCCCCTGTGGGACGTAGGTCCCACATTGGGAAACACTGATCTAGACGACATTGCTATTTTTTATAAATTATTACTCCGCCAGTAATTAGTGCTTTTTTATGACTCTTACACTCTTTCCACTTCTATAAATTCATATATGATCTTTTACGTACATATTTTTTTATTAGTTCGGGCATTAATTCTGATGTTAACTCCAGCTTAATCAGCTACCTTATATAGCTTAATTACGCAATACATTAACAATTTAACTATGACACAAAATATAGAAGTTTATGAATAGAAATAAAGAAAACTTTCGCACACACTTACATAGTAACATAATTTCAGTTACACAAATGTATTATTCATGAATATTGTCGAATTATGACCCTGTTCTGAAGTAAGTGGGACATGAGAGGAAAACAAGTTCTAGTGTCACGTATCAAACTCCTTTTATGTGATATACATTTTGAATTCTGCTAACGTTGCTGAGGTTTCAATTTCGTTTTTATTTTATGTATTACTAGCTGCTGCTCCCGACTTCGTTTGCGTAGTAATGAAGATATAAAGTACTATGAAGTTTAATAATTTTTCAAATTTCGACGACGATTAATTTATCCTCCTGTAATTTATATAGCCTATATTGATTAGTGATAATGTAGCATTCAAATGGTGAAAGAATTTTTGAAAACGGTCCAGTAGTTTTTGAGCCAATTCGTTACAAACATACAAAAATCTTTCCTCGTTATAATATTAGTATAGATTATACATCTTTTTCAGGGTAGAAACAGAGATTTATTTGAGAAAATTTATTTAAATAAAAAGTCAAGAACTATATCTAATACCCATCAAAGCTTCGTACCGTATATATAGTAAGGCATATACGTCCTAATGAAAATAGTTTCAAAATAAAATTTTAATTAAATAAGGCTTTAAGTGGTTTCCAATACTTCACAATCCCCAAATAAATCCCTTTACAGAAGTAACAAACCGTAAACTCCCTGTTTGTTTATTCCAAATTTTATTTGTGAGCCCTTTGACCTCGAAACATTTACTCTAGCTTTTGAGTGAGCCCTCATAAAACTCTCCGTATGTATTCACGTTGGCCTTTCGGAAGTTCAAATATTTGATTTGGTCCTAACTCTCTACCCGTTACACTCCCGTAGACCTCTCTAACAATTGGTTTAATATTTTGTATGTAATGTGAAATATTATATGTGGCTTATTATCGCAGTTATTTCAAGCTATTTGAAAGCTTTTCAGCCGTCGTAGTCGCGGCGAGACTTTAAATTAGTTAAACCAAGTTCGTGAATAATCCCAGACGTTACTACAATGAAATATGTAAATTATCTTTTTTCCATTGATATTATTTAACAACTTTATTGGAGATCTATGTTATAGAAAATGTGGACTTCATGCCTTTTGGCATTTTCTGCCTACCTTTAGGACCAAACAGAGAGGTTACCTTAGAGACGAATAGGGGCAAAAAAAAGGTAAAATAAAAAAATATATCACCAAATTTACAGATATACATATAACACTATTGTGTGATATAAAATGCTGGCTGACGGACAGTATGCAGGAGTGGAAAAGAAAGGGGTACTCACGATGGGCTCGGCTTTCCCTCTCTTCCACTGTCGTCTCCGGAGCGATCCTTAGGTGCTGGTTTATTGTGTTAGTCGATT
Organism: Tineola bisselliella; assembly: GCA_028551675.1. NCBI lineage: Eukaryota > Metazoa > Arthropoda > Insecta > Lepidoptera > Tineidae > Tineola > Tineola bisselliella. The sequence continues at coordinate 32,236 of JAPWLS010001154.1, read as the reverse complement.
CTTCCTTTGATTGTGATGAAATGGTGAATAGGATGATGGTGCACGATTTATTTGTCGGCGGTGATCCGAGCGCGTGCGTTCACGTAGTTGTTCTTAGTTACACACACTGTCGCCAAGAGGGCGCTGCCATCGGGGCGAAAATAGGTGGCGGGGGGAACAGGAATGTTGCCAGCCAGCAAAAATAAACAATAAATAAGGGAAATATTTATCTATGAATTTGATACGGAACAACTATATATATATATTTTTTTTAAATTCTGTTGTATCCTTAAATAATAGCACTGTTGATGTGGATAAATCTATATTAAGATGACCCCAGTCTCTTAAGCTTATATGATATGTATTCAATTTCGGAATATTAATTGATATAAATATTTTATTAATTGAAGAAACGCTTTGAACTTAATTAAATTGTAAATGTCTTTAGACATAAATAATTACTATTAAATTTTAATGTAAATTAATTTGAAATTGAATTAATTATATTTACTTACATTTGTGAAGGCTTTATTAATAAAATTTTATTAACAGGTATGTTGTTACCTTCGTCTACTCTAGATTATTTAAAAGTCGTGAGTTTGATTTCAGTTGATTTCATTTTAAAAATACATTAATTTAACTCACATATGACATTAATTTTACAACAAAAAAAGATAATAATTTTAATAAATTAACGAAAACATTTTCAAAGCTAATTGAAACATATGTTGACCCAAAATGAAATTAAATTCTGGGTATTGAGGGTGAATCGTAAACCCGTCGGCAGCCATTCACACTAGAGGTTCAAGTCCGCATCAAATATTTGAAGTGGGCTCGGGCACCTAGTTTGAAATTCAATTTACGTCACTACATTGTCAGAATACAGACAAATTTTGTATAATTAAATATAGAAGGCTGTCATTTGTTTAATTTTAAATTCTGACTGAAAAACACAATTATGTAATTAGGTAAATTTTCGCATGTAATAAATCTTATTAAGATAACCTATTAAATTTTAGTCTTTCTTAAAGATACTTAAGCGTGAAATCACTGACTAGCTAACACTATGTGTTGAATAAACGGCTTCATAATCCAACTGATTTCTCTGATTGAAAACTAGACGACTTATAATTAGTTGTTTCAGGCGTTACTTTGCGGAAATCTATATTAAAGGAAATTATTCAAAATTATTTTGCTTATAATTCCCGCTACAACATTTAGTAATTTTTCTTGACGTGTTTCGTCACTTCACGTGGCATCATCAGGATACGTGCGGTCGCTTCGGCTTCGCTTCAACGACTCAAATTACGAGGACAAATTACTGAATGTTGTAGCGGGAATTATAAGCAAAATAATTTTGAATAATTTCCTTTAACTAGACGACTGTTTAATTGCAAATTAAAAACACGTAGTATTTTTTTAAAATATATTCAAAATTATATTAAGTTTACTGTAGGATCATTCTAATACCACTGCATCCAGGGAATATAAGTGCATAGTTTTGATAGAATTCATCTCTTCAATCGACCTCTTTGTAACATTTTCATTATAAACATATATATTGTCTGTCTCAAAGTAAAGCCTAATTAGGAGTCTGATTATTTTTATTAATATTACGAGTTGTTAATAAACGAAAAACAAATGAAACTTATTGATGTGTAAATATTTGCAAATGGACTAATTTAAAAATAAGGACGCAATAAAATAAACAAAGTAAAAAAAGAAATCAAATAAACATTCGTTACCTTAGTAGGTGTTTACGTTTTACTAAAGCAATATAAAGTTCAACATAATGTTAAACAGAATTGAAATTGGAAAAGTTACTTTTTTGTTTTAACAAATTGTCTATACGTGATATTTCAATTAGTAATTCACTTTTTTAACGAATTTAGTTTATTTATCTGTATTAAGTAAATAACGTTTGTATTAAAATTTAACACTAGTATAGAATATATTTATTTACTTATTTATAAAGCCTACCTACAAAATTACATTATGACTATATATTTTAAAAAGGAGTACTATTATATAAACTAAATGAAATTTTAATTATAGGATAGACCGCATGCTCAAGGTGATAAAGGGATAGATACCACACTTCTAATAAAATTACAAAAATACATAAAAATAAAAAACAACGGCGTGTACATCAGATAATGTAGATGTTATATGAGTACACTTTGCATGATATTAAATGCTGTCCACAGATGGCGATATCTGCAGTTGACAACAGTCGCCTGGGAAATCAAAACAAATGCCTATCACATTGAACTCAATTCTAAATTGTATCTAACAAATCAAATAACACGATTGTACTAGGCATTCATTCGCACGTCTTATTCTTATTTTGTTAAAATGCTCTGTCAGTTTTTCGTGACTGCCTGCATTACGTGCTTCATATCAAAGGAGTGACACAAATTAATGATCAAAGAAAATTCTATCAATGTCGGACCCGTTTCATCCCGACTCTATTGAATACAGGATGTTTTTCCTCGGTGGAATTTTTTTTACTATCTCAAATCGTTCTCGGCCAAAAATCAAGTCACATTAATCTTTTTCACAAGCACGCTTTACCAAATCATTTATATTAAAATGATAAATGAATTATGTCGCGTTACGAATCGTTTTATTCATTAATGTATCTTTCGGTGTTGAATATTTCGGCAGTATTTTGTTTTATGATACTTATTCTAAATTTTTTTTTATTTTGATGTCTGTCTATCATAAGGAATTAATGATAATAGTGGAAGTAAGTGATACGAAAGAGTAATTTCTAGAGATTGCAGTCGCTTTCGTTATTTAAAATATATTTCAAAATATGACTTTTTAGTAGCATACTAATATAAATAAATAAATTATTATAAAAATATGAAATTCTAATTAAAATAACAAAATATGTTAAAAATTCTAAGTCACATCCCAAAATAAATAAAGTTTTAATTAAAAGGGTTTTGTTTAAAGTTGCGGGTAGAATTAAGTCGACGCAGACAATGTTCTTACCAGTTGAAAGCTTATTGTGTCATATTTAATTAAGCGACTTTGTGTAATCGCTAAAACGAAAAGTGAGATAGACGACTGCTTAAAAATTTCCTTTTTAAATACATTATTATTGACAGCTTCTGTAGAATTCGTTTTTTGAAATTTGAAACCAATATTTATTTATAATATTATTGTTAAAAAGTAGGATTTGTTTCGGGCCTGAGTATGTAGGTATATGTATGTACTATATTTACTATTATTAAAAATCTGTTATTTAAATTCCTATATACAGCATATTAAAGTAGGTGATTGTATTATTATTGTCTATTAGATAGTTTTTCAAATAGAATTCTTATATGAAACAATTTTGAATAATACATCTATGTTGTATTGCCTTTATTTTAACATGTTAAACGTTGTTCACAGAGGATCTCTCCCAAACGGCACGCTCTGGTTGGGGTCATTCTCCGCAGCACAATATCGTAGTGATGTTCACGCCGCAGTATATCGATGCAAAGCTTCGAGCGTAATTGGAACTGTACTTTCCAGGGATATGAGAGTTGAAGCTGGTAAGTTTTTTATTTATATTATACCTCGCATATAAATATTTATATAAATTGACGATCCGTACTCAATGCTCACAAACCTGCCCGTTGTGGTAAACCGCCGCGCCGCTATCACAGGCAGATGCTGATGGAGTTGTAAATAGCCGGTTTGCATGAGTTTAAAATTTATTAAAATCATTATATTAGTTGAGAATTTATATAAAGAGTTTATATTTCAATATTTCTACTTCAATTTAACTAACAGTGACAGTGAATACTCAATTTTAATTCTCTAAATTTCTAACGTTGTTACGGTTGTCTTTTGTTTTATGTTGTACTATGACGTTAACAAAATTTAATTGCTGTTCTTCTATTTTAATATGCATAAATTGGTAATATTTTTCTACTATTATTGTAAGCCAAATATAAATATTTTAATTTTTTTTTTATTGTTGGACACGACATGTGACCTCCAGTGGCCTGATGTAAAGCTGCACTGGAGGTCCATGAGCGCTGACGACTGGAAACCAAGTATTTCCAGTCGTCATCACTATGCCGGCCCCAATTAAATTAATAGAAAAAAATATACATTTTACGATAGCTGAAGAAATATTTATTCTGTCGAAATTGGCTCCTGTAAAAACATTTTAATCAAAGAAGAGTGCCAGAAGTGAGGTTTAGAAAAATCCTTGACATTTTGTTAGTTTAGGATACTTTCTATTACGCGCTAACCGCTTTGAAGAATATTTGATAAAGTTTAAAAGGACACCAACAACACTCGGTTATAGAATTGTTTGTGTTCTTGTAGATATTTTTAGCAACTAACTTTGGCTAAAATAAATTTATAAAGAATTTAATATAAATTTTAACAATCTCTGTGAGAAGCTAATCCAACATTACAGTATAAATATATATATTTTAAAGTTTTAATATTATAAAAGCAAGCGTTATATATATATTTGTTTTATTTACTGATACTACCCCTATTAGAAATTCTAGCAAGAGACACTATTAAAGACAGTATTTGAATATCCTTTAGATCAGCGGTTCTCAAACTTTTTTGGCGAAGGAAAAAGCCTTAATATAATTATAAAAAACTGATTTATATGTATTTATGAATAATCCTATTGCAATGTAATATTACGTAATATTTAGTTGGAATATTTAGATGTAACCTTATAATCTCCCTTTGGTAGGTATTTTTTGCAGTATTTTAGCCTGCTTGGCTGCTTTAGATAGACGTTTGTGGGTGCTAGTTTTTATGCGATTAACTACTAAGCTATAATATATTAAATCATATTATCAATAGCTTAGGTTTTTGTGTAAATTAATTAACTCGGTAATGTATTAATAGGTAGGCATGAAATTACGGTCACATCAACATTGTACGCTAATAAGCATCAGCATAGAGCTTGTCACGTCCGGCGGCGTCTATCCATTGTTCGCGTCTTTAGCAGAGGCAGCGAAAGTAAAACTACCCGCTGAAAAGACTGCTACGAGGGCCGTCGAGAGATCGCGGACAAAGCAAATCACCGGAAACAGCGCCCTAAGAGCCGGGTAATAACCGCTTTGAATCCACTTTGCTTTTTAAAAGACTTTAAAATGTGGATTAATGTCGGGCGTTTTAGTTTGAGTTTCTTATTGTTGTTATATATTTGTTTTATAATAGTACGACATGTAATCGCAGCACTTGATGTTAATCAAGAAAGCGGTCTATGAAAGGAAACTTTGTAGAGACTTAACTATACCTCTAGTTATATATTATGTAGTACTATATATATATATAAATTTTAAATTATACAATGTTATTTATTTTGTTCTCAAATAACTTTGGAATTTACAAAAATTAAAGGGAAAAAACACAACCGACGATTTAAAGAAAAAAGATCACACAAATTGTACATTAAAAATCCAATTCAGAAAATGAAGCAGTGAAAATAAGCACTCATCTGAACGACCCAAAATCCACTTAACTTTTCGTATCCCGAATGCCCGGAACTCTTGACCTCGACGACAAAATCCGTCCTATTGACATTTTCGCCTCCAAACCGAAAGTTGGGATCAATCTCGTCTAAGGAGGTACTGGAATGCAAATACGATTCTTTATAGAGGACGTTCGAGAGGCCGCGCCGTAAACCGACGAGATTGGGAGGAGGTCCGCAATATCCCAGTTCTTTGTGATTTGGTGCGAAAAAGGCCCTAATGGAATCAGCGTTCGATATACCGGATTTCGTTTGAGGCTCATTTTAGATGCTTTCACTTTTATAGTAGTTTTCTTAAATTACAAATCATAATTTTAAAATTTTCCGATAGCTCATAACATTCTCTTTTAATAAAAACATGAAAAAAAAGTGTATAAAAGCGAATCGATTAAATCCTTTGTTATCATGAGCTGGAAAATTTTATTGTATAGTATGTCGGCGTTATTAAAAGTCAATGGATCTGTACTGCCAATAATTATCCAGTCTCCCAAAGATCACAATTAGGGCTAATATATTATAATTTAAAGGAAAGATGGCCATAGTTTTTTTATGGCTTGATAGAAAAAAAAACTACGGTGAATAAAATTATCAGATAATTTTTATCATATAATTTAATTATCTCTTCAAACGAAAATCAACAAGAATTATACTATACATATTATATAATTAAAAGAACATATTAAAAAAACTTTTTTTAAAAAAGTCTATTGGTCATCTCTCCTAGACTGTATATGTTTTTTTTCTCTTCTTTGTCTTTATCGTCTCCTTTTTTCAGGTTTTTATTTTTATCATCTTTCCTAGACTTACCCTATAATATTTTAAAGTTTAGATGGCAGTTGTAATATTTATTTGAACTTATCAAATATTTCAGCTGAAAGAACAAATATTATTTTTGGTTAAAGATTCAAAACGTAAGATCCCTTAGGAGAGCAAAATTGAATATAAGGACTCTGGTCACGTTCACTTTGTGTTTTTTCTCTTGCGTTTCGCACATATTTTCTAGAACGTGCTATTTTTTTAATATACCTGTGTTATTTTCTGACGTTTTGTTATTTTGATAATTTGTTCTTTTGCAAGACAATTTCTGGTATTTATTTTGCGTTATTTTAATAAACAACTTTGTGTTGTCATTATTTTTAAATTAATTAAGTCACATAGTATGTCTAGTGACCTTCCTGAGATTGTCACTTTAGACCGTTCCATGATTTATGAATCGTTATCAACTTTTTTTTTCCGAATTTTTTTGTTAATTATTTTATGTACAGCCTATAACTGACGAGTTTCTTGTGGTCTCCTTCTCGTCATACGCCTTTCCGAAGCCATGGTAAAGTCTAATGATGAGCAAGCGCACGCCTTTAGTGCCTATGCTAATAAACGATTTTCATTTCATTTCAACATTTTCTTTTTATTTCTAAAACAAACGTTAAATATTTCAACATAATCAGTCCAAGTTGATTTACTTGTGAATAAAAAAGAACAAACAAATAACACACCAATACAAAAAGACGATGTAAAAGGAAAATAACATAATCCAATTAACAACAAAACATAAAACAGATCGGTACTAATAACATTTTTTTCCTCATTATAAAAAATCCTCTAGGTGCGTATTTTCCCTCCCGTTAAAGAAAAACTAATTACGCAGAAAATAGGATTCGAGCTTCTTGTTATTATGCGGCGTCAGCTGTTGCTTATGGTCTGGACGTAGGCGATTACACAGGAACAGATTTAGAAAAAGCGTAATTAAAACAAAAAATTAACGTTTTTTTTAGACATAACCAGTCCACCAGCGGTCACATTATTTCCACCAAGTTACACAAATATGTGTATAATAATTTATTTATCTATTTATTTATATAAGTACAGTCACTTGCATGGTTTTACAGTTAATTCCAATACACCATGCAAGGAGGAGTCAAATTACAAAATAGAATAGTATTAATAATAAAATGTCAAGTGTAAATAGCATAAAAATAGTAATAATAACCTATCAATGTCAACAGCTAAACAAAAACAGTCTCAAAAAAAATCACTTTCTATAACATATTGACCTTCTCGCAGAAGACCAAACATGCACTGAGTTTGTCGGCAAAAATATCCAGATGCGGTGCCATGTCCAAGAGAGCCCACAGTATAATGTGTGTGTATATATATATATATATATATATATATATATATATATATATATATATGTATTGACGTAAATCATATTAAATTTTCGACAATAATTTTAGTAATCTGGGTACAAACAGACTGATACGGTACTATGTCCTTGTTGAATATGGAAGGAAGTTCTTATAAAAGTGCCTAGTAGAAGTATTTTAATAACTTCGTATATTTTATTTATTTCGACCGACGATGACTGGCACTTATGTCACTTCGTTATAAATATAATTTATATACATAGAATAAGTGTACATTAACACTAGATTTACCAGCTATTTAAATATACCTATTTCTACCAAACCAAAAAAGTATATATTTGTTACAAATATACCATATAAAATAATATAAAGTTGATAAAACTAATCCTTCTGTTATAGATCAAAGAAGATTAGAAGAATTAAAGAAAATGTTACATGCAGTAGGAATTGTAATTTGATCTTGCAAGACCAGATATTTTGACTGGTCTGGTAAATCTAGTGTTAATCAAGCAAACCATATTATATTTACAAATTCGCTCAATTTATTATACTACGAAAGGTTTAAAATTAATAACTCTACTATGAGGTATATTAAACCTAAACTCGTTGTTTAAATATAGTTTTAAGTGATTACATTTTTATTTTTATAGCTGCATTCATTGTATGAGGGTCAAACTTAAAATAGATGAAGTAGACAATTCATTGTTTCAATGTTATTTTGGGCGACGCGGCTCTGCATTGGCAACAAGGGAAATCAGTGCGCGGCCACCACTCTTTATTATTCATTGAGAGCCCACCGCGAATTTTCATTATGGGCCACTCCGTGTGGAGGTGGAGGTGCGCGGTATGTACGCCTTTGTTACTACGCGGTCTAATGTCCTTCTAAAGAACGATATTACTTTAACGTGCGGTTGGGAAGTGTGTGTTCTCTTGTTTTTTTATACTTCATCGGTCCCTTTTCTAACATTCAATTGTTTTCTTTCCTTTCATTGTTTCTGGATTATATTATATAATATTGTATGTGAAGCATCATTCAGTCGGGTATAGGCCCTTTATTAAAATTTATAACTATAATTTTGAAAAAAGAAAATAACATACATAACACTTTTTTTTCAAACTTTTGGTAAAAATATCATAATATATTTTGTTATACATATATCAAATATTTAAAAAAACTAAGTTCGAGGACTTACTTATTATCCAGTCCTTTATTAACTCTTTAGATATCTTTCTTATTTGTCATTTATTCTATTTGAATTTCTTTAACATATCAAAAAAGTCGAAGCAATTTTTCTTTCTTTGTCATTTAAAAATCTATTACGTTTCTTAATTTTACACTTATTTGCACAACGTCTCGAATAAAAATCACGGATTGGTTATTACCCACAATCCTCTTTTAGGGATTTATTATCGCCCAAAAAGAAATTGAAACTTTTCCTACCTTTCATTATAAAGGGAATTCAGTTACAGTCAAATATAAATCATCAGGTTTCGAATAAAATTTTCATTCTCAAATTTTAATGACAAAATCGGTTAATTTTAATTTTGAAATTAAAAACGTGTTTCTGAACTGGTTGATAGGATTATGACTCTATATTGGGCAATATCAATTCGCGTGATCAATTCAACGTATTAATTTGTTTTTATTAATTATCTTTCATAATATTTTTTTTATATATAGCTATTTTGGTATATCAACAAATTCCACCTATCACAGAGTAATTTACCATAACAAATAACGTGTTCAACTAGCAGATTTGAGGAGACTATAGTATGCACATATTGACTGCATTTAATTCTTGCATTATGCCTAACTATTTTCCCTTTGTACAACCATCAGCGTGTAGATTTAGGTAACACAATATAACATATAGGTCACATTAAAATGCAAATAACATACCAAATTATGTTTCCATTAATTAAAGTTAAATACAAAACCAACACGTATAATCTTAATATGATATGAGCACGTCAATATTACGGGGTAAACGGCACAATAATCTCCAAATAACGGGGAACAGAACTCAAAATCAATTATGTCAATCCTCGTCGTAGGCATTAATTAAACACCTACCCTCGTTTTCATGGCGCGTCATGTCAGAGTGTGTCAACAGAGTTTGCACGTGACAAGAGAGAGAAAGGCCTCGATATTACATTTTGGAAACACAACGCGGGAACGGATATTTGGATGGCTTTTATAGCTTTATTTAGTTTTTGTTAGATCTATTAATTATTAATATTATTTTAAATATACCTAAATTATAAAAATAGTTGTTCAAATAATAATATAATTGGCTGTTTCAGGCGTTACTTTGCGGAAATCCATATTAAAGGAAATTATTTAAAATTATTTTGCTTATAATTCCCGCTACAACATTCAATAACTTGTCTCGACGCGTTTCGCCACTTCACGTGGCATCATCAGGATACGTGTGGTCGCCTCGGCTTTCCTTCAATACAATAATCCCAATCTTCATCGTCGGCGTTGAAAACATCGAAGTTAAACTTGCCCATCGACATCGTTATTTACTTTAATCCTCGTCGCCAATAAAATGTTGCATTATGAATAAAATATAAATGCAGTTTTAACATGAAAAGCTGTTTATGTTCAACCACAATGACATAAGTGACAATTGTATTTTAATTATGTAACAATTTTTATTCTCTTTGACGTTTTATGTCACGTTACACGGGAACCCGGTCGTACGGGATAAAAAGTATCCTAAGCCCTGCCCCCGGTCCTAAGCTACCTCCCCACCAATTTTCAGCCAAATCGGTTCGGCCGTTCTCGAGTTATAAATAGTGTAACTATATATATATAGAAAAAAATAATAATAGATACATATACAATGTATTAAAAAGGACAACATTAATAAAACACATGAACACGAGGAACAAATAATTATTTACTTAAAATTCATTGTCACTAATATTCTGAATTGCGATACCACGATAGATATCAAGACATGAATGTATAAATTTTAGTATTAACTTCGTTTTTTATAAAATTACTTTCATAATACAAGTATATTATTGGATTGGATATCGAACCCAGTAGTACGTGAAAGTTTTCTTTCGAAGTTTAATTTTTAATTTTAAAAATAAAACCTGAAAATATTTTAGTTACAAAATCAGTTACAATAAATATATTCTTTGCATAAAAGGATATTTAAAAGGAAGTGTAACAAAACCTAACTTTAATATTAAACCTTTCAACAGTCAAAAAGTTAAGAAATATTTCAAAGTCGCTACGAACGTGCGGGCACTTGAATTATTTAAAATTCTACTACTGTTTCAAATTTTCTATTACTGAGATTTTCTACACTATTTGAAGTTACACTAAGTAATAAATCCAAAGTTATTGTTATATTCCTTTTTTGATTGATAATTAACTGAGTTCATGTGCGATACAACTTTTGTTAGCGCCATCTGTCGGTCATTGATAACATTACTATAAGGTTTCAATTTAATATATCAGAATATTTTCGGTAATATACTCGTAATTTTTTTTATAGTCATGGACGTCCCATGGGAGCCCAAGGTGCAAGCGACACACGCAATAGTTGGCGGAGCGTCAGTGCTGACATGCGAAGTACCACTGTCCGTACGAAATCATATTACTGTTACAAGGTGGTACAAAGATGGAATTGTACTGTTACCAATAACCGATGCGGGTAAGTTTATTTATTTAATGCTATTCTTATGTTAGATTGTTCTTTTATAATAACTTATATTAAAAATGTTAATTTTCTTTTGTATAACTTAGTTTATTTTGTTGAGTTGTACCAAACCTGCCAGGATACTTGAAAAGAAAGCAGTATTGAATACAAATAAAAACATAACTTTGTAATAAGGAAACATAATAGTAACATTCCACTCACAAGAGAATTGACATCAAGTTACAAGTATACCCTTAACCCATGTCTCTTGGTCGCAAACGATCAAAGTTTTACAGATAAAACTAAATTTTCGGTTCACCTACGAGCGGTCGACCAATCAGGGAAGGAAGCCGTGTTTGGTTCATTGCTTTTGTACTGCGTCAGCTTTTGTTTTTCTCTTGGTGAAAAAAAAAATTAAATCGATATTAAACAATTATCACATAGGCTTATAGAGTAAGACCTGAATGTTGTTACTAAGAAATAATAGGAAATTAAGATGCGTAGTTTGTAAATAAACTATTCGAAACAGCAAGCCGGTTTCGTCTCAACTCCCGACTATAAATTACCCAACAAAAGGCGAAAATTAAAACTTTCTATGAAACTTAACTGGCGTTAATGCAAGTTTAATGTTCTTTGATGCAAATGCAGATGCTGTGCCGATCCGTTAAACTTCCAGTAAAATTACGAAGCTTCCTTGTGGAATATTGAAATTTTCAACAATTTTGTGTTTGTATTATGCATACACTTTTAAGATGTTGTGAGAAAACTCGAGGAAAGGTTATAATTAAACTTGTTCTCGAAATTATCGAAAAATAAATGAATTATAGCGATTCCGCTTAAGCTCACTAGATGGCGTTGTCTAATATTGTATCACGCAATTTCAATAAAATATTTCGATAAAATTAATACAACCAACAGAAATAATATTACTTTAAAATTAAATTTTCAGTTCTTTTAATCGTAAGTGTATTTCAATGTAGAACAGTGCTCTTTTGGACGCTAACGAATTAATCGCAAATCTCACTGTTTCCTTTCTGTTTTGTTTTCTTGGATAAACTTAAACCTATTCTTAATATTATTCTTTTATATGTACTATTAGCGTACTATATGTGTTGATTATAGTATGTATATATGTGTATACAAACATAATATTCGGTTGACTGATATAACTAGGACGAAATGTATAGTAGATTGTTTTAATTCGACGTTTCGAAAGTTCTTTTGTTTTTTATTTTATTGTTAATCACTACCATTTCAGACATAAAAAAAAATCTTTTGTTTTTATACTATATTTTAAATCATATAGTAATAGAATTATATTCGGTAAACGTTTACAATAATGTTTAGAATTTAATTATAGATTTACGTTATGTCATACTTGAAATGGATAAGCAGCGATTGGATGTTCGCCAACAATAAGCGCCTCTTAGAGCGATCTCTAAGAAATTAATTTCACCAATAGAAATATTACGGTAGATTGAACCGAGGAGAGCGAGCTAAATAAGAATTTTCACGTTTTGTCGGCTAAAGGCGACGCCTGTTGATGACACGGGAAAGCCGGGTTCTTTATGAGTTCTAATTTGGTCGATTAGAAAAAGAAACTTCAATTAATATCAAATGTTTGAAAAATATCCAACTTCTGATTTGTGTGTCGTAGTTGTTCACACAAATATATAGTACCCAATTAAAGTTTTGTTTTCAATATTATTAATAATAAATCCTTTATTGTTTTAAAAAATAATGATAATACTAATACAATTTAAGAATTTCTTATTGGTCTGCTGCCCGGATACTCGACATTGGCAGAATTGTCTTTAATAGATATCTGAGGCCATTAATAATAGAAGAAGAAGAAGAATAGAATTTAACTTATAAGAAACAAATTTGGAACAATTGGCGAATTTATCACTGAAAGTAATTTCTTCCAAAGTATTTATTTATTAATTTTTAGAAGTATTAATTATTATTTTAAATCCTTTAAAATATAATTTACTCTATCAAAATATAAATATAAAGAAATTCAATTATACATTCTCGCTTGATTGAACGAGATAAAGAAGTAGTGTAGATTTAATTTAAGAAAAATAAAGCTCATCAATTTAACACGAAGATTAATAATAATAATAATCTTTATTTCATCAAATTCAAAAACCCTATATAGCTACAATATTGCTCTGTCTACAGAACTCAATCCTAGGACTGTATTTCTCTAGATAAAGATTCGTAAGTCTATTTCCAATTTCAACTTATAAATCTTTTAATTCCATTTTCATTCATTTTTTTAAAACTTATATTTATTATTTGCGGTAAAAAAACTATATTCTCAACCATTGTGCCACGAAATTTTAAAAGTGTGTCGCCAAATTTTAGATATATATTAATGTTAATATGATTTTAATTTTTTTAAACTTTTCTTTTTTTTGTGTGCCGCCAAATTTTGAAATCGTTAAAAGTGTGTGTCATCTTACTTATACATAGAAGAAAACAGAACAGAACAGCATAAATATAGAAAATAAAAATACAAACATAAAAATACAAAATTAAATTTAAACAAATTATATGAAATAAATATCGTATCGTATAATTCCACATCTGTAATTATGTACAACGAAATACGGTTCATCGGTTAAAGTAATTATAATGTAAACACTTCAGTTGCTCAGATCTGTTAGTATAATATTTGCCAAGCAAGTTTGATAAGTCAATTTCCACTAATTCCCAATGTTTCTGTCTAGGAACATAAATTGTCATCTAACATACCGAAATGATTTAAATCAGAAGCAGGATTAACAAAACTATTGTCTTCACAATCATAAAAGTTTTGTTGTGTGAAACCAAAAAAAGGGTTTCAACAAAAGTCGGCAATAAATCTACATTACTCTCCAGACAAAGTAACAAATGTATCTAGTTCCCAGCATCAGTTAACACAAAGCAACAATCTACGAAGTGAGGGGCCTTTTCAAAGTCCACTGGTTTCCGACAACGCATTTAGAATTCATTGAAAAAGTCTTCGTGAATCTTATCTGATCGTAAACTAGGAGGATGGCCTCAATGGAAGTAGTCCCTGAGAAGCCACGCATTCTTCGTGATACACTCGATAGTTGAATTTGAAAAATAGATTTTATTGGCATGACTACAGAGGATATATTTGGTTTTTTGTTGTTGAGTTGAATAGTGCACTCAATCGAAGTTGTCTCCTAATTTCAAAGTCATGAGCGTTTTACTGTTGGAACGTATCAGTTAAAGTTAAGGGTGTTATATTAGTCATTTGATGAAGTTTCAAAAGATAGGTGTAATTTTGAAGTTTTGGTTAGTTATCCGACTTTGCTTCCTAGCCAAACATGTTTTCAATTTAGATTCGAATATGTTAATACTCTAGTTACATTTTCTTACAGGAGGTCGTTACTCAGTAGGAGGTAGCAAAGGCGATATATTAGTAGTAAAGGATATAAAAGCAGATGACACTAGTACATACTCTTGTGAAGCTCAACATGTATTGACAGGAGATAAGAAGAGAAGTGCAACATCTCTTCTTGCTGTTTCTCGTAAGTTCTAGTAAACAATTGAAATAGAAAGTTTAACTTAAAGAAGAATTAGTTGTAACTAATAAAAGTGTATGGATTGTTATTTCAGATAGTTCCGGCAGCATGGCTCCTAGAATGGTGGCAATGCCTGATGAAGGGACAGTACATCAAGGTGCGGATATTAGATTGGTCTGTTGTGCTGTTGGCAACCCAGCACCGACATACAGGTAAGTAATTTACATATAATCATTTACAAACAAAACATAGATGTTCGCGCCAAATGCACTTTTAAATTTCCTCTCCCGCTCCCCGCTGTCCTCTCCTCACTGGCTCCCCGCGCCAATCAAATTAAAGGCAATTTTTAAATACTCGACATGTGAACGAGGACGGCATGAGATAAGCCAGTGTCTAATTACACGCGCGGGCGGTGAGTCCTCTCTTTTCTTTCTCCGCAGCTTAAGTGCATTTTGTGATCAATTTACCTATTTTCTATATTCCAAAAATACAGTCCACTTGTTCTCCTACTTAGACGATAATGCATAGACTGACTATGAATATTTTGCAGTTGGTTTCGTCATACTGGCGGGCGTTTAACACCTGTATCCAATAGTATCAGAGTGTCAGTAGCAGAACAGGTCCTCGTTATAAGAAGAGCACAACCTTCTGACGCTGGAGTCTGGACTTGTAGAGCTCATAACCAACATGGAGAGCAAAGAAAAGATGTTAAATTGACTGTAAGATCAAGGCTGGCTGTTCATGTACATCCACAGTTACAGGTAAATACGTTTATAAACCAGCAACAGATTTGGGTTGTCAAATAAAATGTAATTTTGAAGTAGACGTTTACTTTCACGCCGAAGTGCTGCGCAAATAAACGCAAATTATATTACATTCTCAAGTGCGAGACTCTATCACGAAATACATTAACAGGGCAACCCTATAGTGTGCTTCCTGCTCGTAAAATTTTAGCTTCAAGAGAACAGTTGACCTTTCCCAACTTGTAACCGTACTATTTCATTTGTTAGTTTCGTCATTTATTATTATAAGGAGCTAAATATACATATATAATAACTAGCTTTTACCCGCGGCTTCGCTCGCATTTAAGTCATTAAATAAGAATCAGTGATCATTTTGGATAGACTAGAAGAGTATGAATTAAAATCAGTGAGTAAGATCTAAAATAATAAAGTGGCATTTAATCACAAAAATGACAGACGGAAATAAAAATAAATATAGAAAAAATCCAAACAGCTATAAACAACTATAGTCAGTTGGAAACTATAGTATCCTATTTTACTTCTAGTACCTCCAAAAATATGTATACAAAGTTTCATGATGATCGGTAAAGTAGTTGTTTTCACATTTATAATATTAGTAGGGAAGTAGGGATAAAGTTACATTAGAAACTGTTGTCTTCATTTCACACGTTATAGACCGACAGTCCTGACTCCAGAGTTTCATGTCGTGAAGGCAATTGAGCGGCTTCTCATGAATTATTCACGCAGAAGACCCACCCACTGCCTTCAACCATCGTTGCGTTACGAACGTGTTTTGCCTCAAACAGGATTACGAATCCCTCCTCTATATTCGATAGACGATGTCAGATGACATCTCCTGTGATGTGTCTCTTCGGCAACAGCTAAGAATACGTGCTGAATATTTATTTTTCAATTCTCTCACGGCGATAAAGGGGGCGGCGCGAATTTAGATCGGAACTTAAAGTAGGGATTATTGGGTCCGTCGCTAAAAGAATTGCGCGAACAGCTCAGAATTTATGGGTTTTGTGTACGTGACTTAATATTTGAATTAAACGTTTTATGGTTCACGGGTTTTTAATATTGCGTTGGGATTTTGTTGTCGAAATTCTCTGAATACAATTTCAATTGTTAAATATTACAGGTGGCAAATTCAGGTAGCTCAGTAACATTTAACTGCTCAATAGAAGGCGGTGATGCTAGAATACGTTGGCTGCATGACGGCGTTCCAGTTGGTGGAGGTGATCGAATATTACGAATACACGGAGTAATGAGAGCTCATCGTGGGATGTACCAGTGCTTCGTGGAGCGAGACTTGGATAGTGCTCAGGCAGCTGCCGAACTACGACTAGGAGGTTTGTATCCAATAATAATACAAGTCGACGATATATCTAAAATTAATATACAATTTAAAAACATTCGCAATTTGATTTTTATCTTCCACGAGACCAATTAAAAAGCGAAAGCTCATTATGCTGTGTAAAATGAAGATTGGACTGTCTATGCAAAAAAAAAAAAATCGCCGATGGCAATGTCTTCCCTAATTGATTTTCCTTTTAAAGCAGCTTAATGGCTCTTTAAAAAACTCATTCGAATATTCACCCCGGCTTCCTCACCTTTATTGCCTCAGGATTCTTAGTAGTCGATTAGCAAAGATTTATTGACATATAACCTTTTTTTTCTCTCACTAATTATAAAACAAAAGAAAAATAAATTGCCTGGTTTAGAATTTTGAAACGATCGAGGCGTTCCCACTGAAACCATTTGGAGTCTTGGAAGATTTAGGGATTTCTGTTATTAAATTTCATCGCCTTCGTGGGCGTTACTTTTTATTAGCTGTTAAATATTTCAACAATTAGGCTTACTAAAAATAAAGTATAAATTGAAAACTGGTAAAATTAGAATTAAGCACCAATTCTAATAAGAATTTATTAGCAATAAAGTTCCGTAACTGATTAAATTTACTACAAGATTATTACGAAAGGGGGAATAAATGTAGTTACAAAAAGAATGTATCAAAAATAAAAGGTTTTTCATTACAAACTGGATTTGGGTAATCTTCTATATTATTCATCACAAATTATGAGATTATGAAGCAAGAACGCACGCTACCCTCATGACGTATGGCTACAGTCCGGCTTTATTAAGTTTCGTATGAATAATCACCAGCCGATGCCATGTAGGCGAAAAAAATTGAACCATTTGTTCTGTTCGCAAATTTGGCGACATACCAAGAATCACTGGACCATGCTTTGTTATGATTGGAATAAACAAAAATTTTTTTCTGTTGTTTGCTTTCTGATTTTGCATATAACACACAATACAATCAATTATTATAAATAACTATGGAAGTTTGTTTAATTTATATGTCAAGCTAATACATGTAGATAATAAAAAATTATTATTTTAAGTAATATTTTCGACCTAAAATTCCTTTACCAAAACAATTAATCAAAAATTTAATTTAGTTCATACTAAATTACCTGATTGCTTTCAAGAACGTGCAGAAGCCGTCCTGTTAAAGTTATAACTGAATATAAAGGCTTAGCTTAAGTTATTCCGTGCTAAATTCCTGTGTACCATAAACGTATTTTCGGGCGTCTTTATTGCATCCCTAAAGCCGGACGTTGGACAGGCGATCTGTTACATTCTACTGTTATATTCTTGCTAGTTTCGAATTCATAATCAAATCGTATTCAAAAGTAGTTCTCAATACGACTGTTTAATTTAACACTAGAACTACGAGCCGGTCAATATGACCTATTTTTACCAACCGGTCAAAATGACCGGATGACTTGTGCGTGCAAAGTATTAAATATAATTCAATAAATTGATTGTAAAATTGTAAATAATAGAATCGTTTACAAAAAATAACGAGTAGGGTTGTATATAAAAGTCTTGTGAAGAATTTTTGAAACCGGTCATATTGACCGGTTAGTAGTTCTAGTGTTAAAAGAATGTGTACTTTCAAACCGATTTAAAAACATCTGAATGTTACCATGGATTGATAGAATAGTGTTAGACTAAATAGTAATTGAAAAAGGTTAATATGTCGCATTTTAATTACAAATTTGGCAGTTCTTACATGTGTATGAGTTCTCTTCAAACTAATTTCAAGAGTAACACCTCTGGCTAAATGCCCACAGCTTGAACACTTTCAACGCATTTTATATCGAGTTTTAAAGTTTTTAAGCAACAACTACAATATTTTAAACATTTGAATCTAATATAAGCATTATATATTACTAGATTTAAGGTTTAAGACATTTATTTCCTCAAAAAGAATATAGAAATTCATTTAATTGAGATAAAAAAAAAATAAACATACTAAACAGACTAAATATATCTTATTATACTAGAATATTGACAACACCATCACAAGGCACTCAAACCCATTATATGTTTTTTTAATTCATATTTAAATTTAATAATATTTTTAATATTAGTTATATTAATCGGCAATTCATTATAGACCTCCATTACTAGAAGTTCATAATAACATCTACCTAGTCTACTCTACCTAAACTAAGTTTATACAAGTTATGTCAAAGTCAGTTAAGTATTAGGCATGTAAATAAACAACCGTTATACTCCTTCACATACTAGCAATAACAAAATTAAAAATCACGATGCCACATGCAGTGACATAAACGTGCTGGATATCGATTACCGTTCTGTCAATGTCCGGGATAATGACTCGGCGGAATCGACGCTGGACAGCTCATATGTTACTTGCAAACACACTCATGCAAATTAAATAGAACTAAGGAATATGTATTGTTGATTTTTTATTACTTTTTTGAATGATATAAGAGAAACATTCTAAATTCAATTGTTTAATTATTTATTTATTTAAATATACACAACAAACAGTTAACAAACCTACATATAACATTAACAATTACATAGATAATTAAGTATGCAAACTTAATAGTTGTGTTTAACATATATCGGTATATAACGATATTATTAAGTAACTGTTATACGCACGCTAGTCAGTTGCTTACGAATTTCGAATGCTCCGAAAAAGTCAAGTGCAAAAAGCAAATTATATAGTGTCTATGTCATCAACAGAAAAGAGGTTGGGCCGCGATGTTAATAGTATATATATTTTTTTTATAAATAAAACTGCAAATTTGAATTTGGAATGAAAGAAAAGAGGAACGCGAGGGACGTGCGAATGAGGACTTCGGTGATGGTTGCGAATGGGAACGGATGTGTGTGCTTAGATTATAAGAGATTGGTAATATAGTGTAAATATAATTTTCAAGAGCTTTCATTTGATACAGTCCACTTACATGTTAATTTTAATATATTATATTGTTTTATTAAAAGAAAATCTGGCTGTTTGTTTATGACACAATATAAGAGGTCATTTTTCATCGATCATAACACAGCCGTCCACCATTAACGTGCAAAAATATAGCTCTCTCGACGCCAACAAATCTAGAGAGAAAGCCATGTATAACAAAGAGCCGGGGGCTTACAACAACGATTTATTAGTTTACCAATTACATTGTATTTGCTAAAAACATTTTTTTTAAATTCAGCTATTTAATTATATTTGTTTATTTTGGTCCACTTATAGTACGCGATAAATTTCCCTAAAGTATATATTTAAAAAAAAATGATTTCTTTCAAGATACGGCACCAGAGCTGCACTATACATTTATCGAACAGGCTCTACATCCGGGACCAGCTTTAGCTTTACACTGCGCGGCATCAGGATCTCCATCACCACGTTTCACATGGCTTTTAGACGGTCAACCAATGGAAGAGCACAATACTGCTCAAAGGTATTTTATATGATTCATACAGTACAATGTTCAGCGCACAATAAATAGTTTAATTCATATGACGGTTTCAGGGTAATATCTCAATTTATGAGTGCTAATGGTGATGTAGTGAGCTATTTGAACATTAGTTCAGTAAGACCCGATGACGGTGGAAGATATACCTGTCGAGCTCATAATTCTAGAGGTTCCGTCGAACATTCCACACGTCTTAATGTTTATGGTTAGTGTAATGTTATAAACTGAGTTAGATTCGAGAGATGTCATTCCAATTGTTCTAATAGGTTTGTTTAATCCAGGCCAGCCGTCAATACGCAGCATTGGTCCAGTCCGAGTAGTCGCCGGTGTCAACACTACAATTTACTGCCCATACTCCGGATTTCCAATCAGGTTGATGGAGGTGCATTTGCTTAGTAAAATTATAAGTTTCCTTTTTGCAGTTGTTTGTACTGTTTTATGTTGCTGCAATTAGGTACCAGTTTTGTTCTCATTAGAAATTATAAGAGTACTATTTCCCTAGAGTTTTATAGTGTAAATATTTCATATGGAATTTAATATTTTCGTAGTGAAATTCGTTGGCAGAGAGATGGGTTAGATATCGCACCATCTGGGTCTGCAGAATCTGGGCGAACTACTTCAGGAAGTTCCGGTGAACTATTGCTTTGGCCAGCCGAAGCAAGCGATGCAGGGGTATATTCATGTAGAGTTTCAGCACCTTCTGGGCAGTATGCTCAAAAAGATGTTCAAGTTATTGTTCGAAGTAGGTTTTCATTTTGTAATCTTTACAAATTACTGCCATGTATGTATAATATTGTTATTGTTTCAGATCCACCAAAAATAGCTGGTTTTACATTTCCGCCCGATCTAACTGAGGGTAGTTCGATACAAGTGTTATGTGGTATTACTTCCGGTGACAAACCGGTCTATTTTTCATGGTTAAAAGACGGTCAGCACATACCTTCTAATTTACAGGTATATATGAATACCATTTAGACATCTGTTTATTTGGATATCAGTACGCACCTGATACTAATAATTATTTTCAGGTTCAAGAAAAGTCTTTACAAGAATTTAGTTTTCTAATATTTTCTCATGTGACATCCAAACATAGCGGGGAATATACTTGCGTGGCCAGTAACACGGCGGCTGAAGTCAATCATACAGCTAAGCTTGCAGTTAAAGGTTCGTTTCATCAAGTCCATGAATTCTTTAAGAAGTTTTTTATTATGATAATTTAATTTAAGCGAATGTATATGTTTCAGTTGCTCCAACCTGGGTATATGAACCTCAGGATGTTTCAGCCTTATTAGGAACACAAATCATTGCTCATTGTTCTACAAAAGGATATCCTGAACCAAAAATAACTTGGTTGAAGGGACATGGTTAGTTTACTTAAAAATGCTTAATATTTAATTTGATTGTTTTTTTTTATAAATAAACAATAATGATATTATAGGTTCAGGTGTAAGTGATTATCGTCCAGTCTCTAACATGGATCTCCAATTTGTCATTCTAAGTAATGGCTCATTAAACATTGCGCCTGCTTCAAGACATCATGAGGGACAGTATATGTGTAGAGCTGAAAATGGTATCGGACGTGGCCTATCGAAAATAATTCGCATTTCCGTTAATGGTATATATTGAAATTTTAATAAGCTGGAAATCATTTCGTCTATGGAAATTAAGTATATCTCATTTGTATATTCAGAGCCGGCCCATTTTGAATTCTCGTCAAGAAATATGACAGTAAAAAGAACTGCTCAAGTGAGTCTTCAGTGTGATGCTTTGGGCGATACTCCTATTCAATTGCAGTGGACGCATAACATGAAGCGTGTTGATCTTACAACTTACAGGTACTCAATTATTATTCATATTAAAATCAAGAATGTATGTACAATAGAAATTTAATCACAGGGTATCAATATCAGAAAAAAGATCAGAAAGCGGTGTGAGTTCCCAATTAAGTATTGCCCATGCTGAGCGACACGATTCGGGTGTTTATCGCTGTCGAGCTGAAAACGCTTACGGAAGAGATGAATTACTTATTTACTTAGCTGTACAAGGTAAAGTAACTCTTTATGAGTAGGCAATATCTATGCTTTTATTTAGTTGAGATTTTCTAAAAGGTACATATATCCTTCCAGAATTTCCAGAAGCACCAAGGGGAATCCAAATATCTAATCAAAGTGCTCGAAGTGCTACTTTATGTTGGCGTAGAGGATACGATGGAAATGCAAGAATACGAACGTATCGTCTTCAGTACAGGGTTGTAGGCCAAAGCACACCTCATCATGCTCAACATGACGATTGGATTAATGCTCCAACCCGTCAAGTACCAGCTGAACATGTACATGATCGGTGGGTATTTTTAGTTTTATTTAGATCATAACCAGTGGATTACATTAACATTTACATGCTTTCCAGATCTGAGTACACGGAAGGAACAAATGAATCAAACTTGGAATACAAAGTCGAAGGGCTCAAACCAGCAACAGCATACGCGATGCGGATAGCAGCAGTAAATGCTATTGGAGAAAGTGAATATTCTGAACCAGTTATTGTAAGAACTATGGAAGAAGCGCCTTCGGATCCTCCTCATAACGTTCAAGTGCAAGCTACATCGCCTGGAGAGCTATTAGTCAAGTGGAAGGTAGGATTTATGGTTTTGGTCACAAAATTATTGGTATGTGTTTAATGGCTGTTGTTTTAGGCTCCGCCACAAGAATCATGGAACGGAGAACTCTTAGGTTATGTTGTTACATGGAGAGAGGCGAGCTCTGGTGAGAATGGCACCAGGTCTCTAACTGCCGCTGGCTGGGGAGCAAGTGAAGCTCTACTTTCTGGACTGAGAACACATTCGCATTACGATGTTCGTGTAAGAGCTTTTAATGCTATTGGTGCTGGACCCTCATCACCTCCGTTGACTGCAACTACTTTAGAGGGAGGTATGATTCATATGTGAAAGAAAAATAAATTTATTTTTTGGTGTATTTCAAGCATATCCTTATAATAATTTCAGTACCAGAAGGATCTCCCCAACGAGTTAAATGCGAACCATTGTCAGCTCAATCAATTCGAGTGTGGTGGGATCCACCGCCTGCTGATCAAAGAGGGGGTGTCCTATTAGGATATGAAATTTTGTATGAGGTTGTGTATATTGCAAAAACGTTGCGCATATAAACTAAAATAAATGACTGTCTAACTGTTATCGTAAATAATAATTATAGGCAGTTGAAGATCGTGACGGATCTCACATAGACTCAAGAAGGTCTGGTGGAATGGAGACCGTTCTACAATCACTACATCGAGCTACTAACTACTCTATATTGTTGCGAGCTAGAACTGCAGCAGGTGCTGGTCCTACAACTGAACCAGTGTTTTGTATTACTCACGAAGATAGTAAGTTTATTTCAATATATTTTTTTAATTTATTTTGATCTATAATTTTAAGGACCAAAAATTTAGTTCCAGGTGCACCAGCTGATATAAAAGCATTAGCTAAATCAGAAGATACTGTTCTCGTGAGCTGGCTACCACCCATACAGAAGAACGGGAAAATTAAGCATTACACTGTTTATACAAGACCATCTGCCAGGTTAGTGTCTATACTTATATGAAGTTATTCAGATCAAGTAATGCTAATGACATGACTTTCATTAATTTAATTATTTTTCATTATGATTAGATCAGGTCAACATTCCCAGCTAACAGTGCTACATAAAAATGACGAAGAAGAATTCGTGGTGGAAGTTCGCGGCTTGCAAGAACACCAACTATACGAATTTTGGGTGACAGCGGCTACTTCCTCAGGAGAAGGGGAGATCAGTGCAATAATTGCGAGGAAACCTAATTCTAGAGGTTAGGTTTAAGTAAATTAAAATCACAGGCAGTCCTCGTACTTACGGCATGTTGGGTTCTTGAAATAAGCAATAATATTTTTTCATATGTTTACATGCAAAATCCAAGGGTTAGGTTCAAAGATAATAGGCCTTAAAAGACGCAATAACTGGTTAATCCAATGGTTGCAACAACGAAGTCGTGTTTGGAGGAACAAAAGTTCGCGACAAGTGAATTCTCCTATGCCGGAAATTGAAAAAATTGAATGGTGTCAAAAAATTCTTTGACATAAATCGAAACGACGAGGACTGCCTGTATTAGCAGAAATTATATTGGCTAATTTTATTTTTCAGCGAATGCCAAAATAGCGTCTTTTGGACGTCGCATATTTGTTGGGGTTGGTCATAGAGTTCGCGTAAGATGTTTAGCTGTGGGATTGCCTCCGCCTTTGCGACAGTGGACAAGAAAACGGCCTGCAGCCCCAATGGCTACTGATTCTAGATTCCTTTTAGATGGGCCTGATCTTATTATTTTTAGTAAGTCTTCGACTTCAAATTACATTTGATTAATTAGTTGGAGGTTATTAAATTTTAATATATGCTTTTTAGATGTGGATCGAAGCGTATCAGATAATTATACATGCACAGTTCGTAATCCATGGGGTGAAGACAAGGTTACTTGGGAAGTTCGTGCATTATTTCCACCTTCAAGACCACTTCTCAGAGTATCCAGTTCAACAGTTGCTAGACTGCATCTAGCATGGGATGCACCACAAAATGGGGGATCACCTATTCATAGTAAGAATTGTTTCTTTATTATTCAAAAGATTTTATTGCTGTAGATAATTTATACGTACTTTCTATGCAACTCAGGTTATACAATAGAACACACAAAAACAGAAGAATACAAATGGTATAAAACGCGTCTACCAGCTGATGCCAGAAGTCATATTCTTGAAAGATTATCATGTGGAACTATGTATAAAGTAAAACTCACAGCACATAATTCAATTGGAGATTCACCGCCTAGTGATGAGCTACATGCCAGCACTAAAGGAGGACGTAAGATTAAGATATTTAAAACTTTTAAAGCGCTGTAGTTGACAACTTCAAATTCAAATTTCTTTTCAGTATCAAAATCGGCACCCGAAAAAGACCTAACATGGACTAACAGTACGTGTGTTCGTCTCAATCTTCTGACTTGGGAAAGTAATGGATGTCCCGTCACAGACTTCAGAATATCTTTACGACCATTTGAAGTTACAACTTGGAGAAATGAAAAAATATCACAAACAGCGGAACCTGTGGTTATTTGCGAATTGAATCCAGCTATTTGGTATCACTTAAAAGTGGCTGCTACGAGTGCGGCTGGAGTTACATATGGATTTTATTATTTTTCTACATTGACAAATTCTGGAGGTGAGTTTAAGTTTTATATCAATGGACTTATTAATTAATTAATCATCAATACTTGTTTTTGTTTCAGAACGTATCCCAGCACCAGCTGTATTTCCACCGACTGATGGCGAATCGGGCAGTAGTATAAACACTTTAATGGGAGCTATGCTTATATTTACTCTTGTTGGTTTTTTATTAATATCATTATCTGCATTCGCTTTAAGAAACAGGTAAATACATATTATTGCTTACACTAATAAATCGCTGTTTATTAAATTTCATAATTTTCACAGGACACCTGCATGCTTAATTAAAGGTTATGAACAAGGTCAAATATCTGAAGACGAAGATAAGTCAATAGAGAAACGAGATAACCACCGAAATTGTCAGCAAGTATATACTTCTTCGCCAATTAAACATCCTATATCTAAGAAGGAACAACAAGGTATAAAGTACAAACTAATAAGAATCAAATTTTAAGAATAAAAATAATTCGTGATAAAATTGCAGAAATGTACGAAATCAGTCCATACGCGACATTTAGCATGTCAGGCGGAGCAGGTGGCGCTGCAAGTGGGGCGGAGAGTGAGGCGGGGGGGCCTGTACAATTCCATACGTTTGGCCGTGCTGAAGAAGCCGCCTTAGCTGCACCGGCAAGGCCTACATTACATTCACATAAACACCGATCTTTTAATAAGCCAGGTAACTGAAGTATAATTGCTTTTAACTCTGATAGACTTTTCTTGTATTATCTCTTATTTTATTTATACAATTTATTGTTCACCAGATGAATACACTTTATCTCGTGCAATGACGCTTATGGTACGTCGTGAGGAATCAGATTCTGACTCCAGTGGGTCACCCTGCATAGAATGCAATGCCAATCCTTCCTACAGATTACCAGTTACTGCTGCTAAAGGTAATATTTTGATGCAAAAATTGGTTTTGGGAATGAAGCTAGTTTTTGCTTCTTTTTCCCTTACAGGTGAAGTATTTCGCCCGATAACAGATTCTAGTGCTGAATCTCAATTGGATGCGGTATCATTAAATGCGAGAGCTCAGGATAAGGGTAGAAGACGACAAAGAAGACATCACACGCCTACAAGTTCCAGGTATGATATCCAAAAACTTGGAGCACATAAGAACATGTAAGTGAATATTTACCACTTCACTCAGTATAAAATAATGATTAACACGTTAGTCGCCATGTCAGTCATATGTGTCTGACGTTAAGAAGTTCTACATGAGCCATGTCTGACATATATGTCTGACGTACGGGATTTGGTAGAAGGCCACGTCAATCACAGATGTCCGACGTAAACGATACATTTGCATTATGTTTCGAAAGCTTGGCTTGGCCTATCAGGAACAAAACCTGAAAATTTCTTGGCTTATTACAAACAATAAAATGAAATAAACATAGTTATATAATGGTATATTGTTTCAGTTGAAAAAATACATTTTTAAGTAAATTATCTAATAAAGTTATCATGGCCCATGTGAAAATTTTTCTGATATTATCGTGGCGATTAACGTGTTAAGTTACGTTCTGGTAACCGGTATTTATTTGAGCGCCATCTGGTGGTGTCGGTTGTAACTTAAATGAAAGACTGAAATCTGAACCTGATATTTTGTTTTATAATCGACGACATCTAGTGTTAGTTAGATGAACTATACAGTTCAAGATAAAGGAAACCTTTTGAGGTATAATATAGTTCTAAAATCTTACATTAGATGCCATTATATAATATTTTCTTTCAGATATCAACAAAGACAAGAACAAGAGAGGAGGGACTTCACCATACATGTCTAAGACAATAAGACTGCTCTGAGCAACTTTAGTAAAATTTAGTCTAAATGTTATTAGTAAAATAAATAATGAGAAGAAAATTGTAAATACTAATATTTCGAACGTATTTAAGGCCTATAAAAGTGATAATAAATTGTTAGTAATTGTTAACTTTTGGGTATTATGTGAAATAAATAATTTTTAATTTGGAATTAAATAGAACAAAAAAAAAAATACCACGTCAACACTTCCAAACCGAGTTGGGATTTATTAGGCATAATTTATAGTATATCAATTTTTTTATACTATATATCTTAAATTATCGCAATTGTCACTCTGTATTTTTCCACTAGAAATTTTTGATCAAATTTTAAAGATCAATTAAAAAAGAAACTGTCTATATATCTAAGTATTGGAATAAAATAATAAAAAAAAAATTATTATTATTTATTTATTACATTTATACAATTGCAAAGAAAAATTACTTTTATTGTTTATATTTAAAAATAAAAGGTAGTTTTGATTTACTCAAATTGTTGTATAATATTATGTATATTAAAGACTCGTGTTATGTCTTTCTTAATAACTCAAAACTGTTTAAATAATAATCTAAAATATGTTAATCAACCAACTTAATAATCACTGCCAATTAATTATTATAGTTATTTTATCTTAAACGAGTAGAGAAGGAATTTCGTTCATACCCAGTTAAAGTATGTAGAAAAATCTTAATAGTTTTAAGCAGACGAAGTAATACATATTAAAACTAACTTTCAATTGTTTTATTTTGTTGTCCAATTTACAATAATTGAACTGGTCTAATCCTTCACCAACCTAAAATGGACGTGCATTCTCTCGACGATTGTAACGGAAGAAACACTAATAAGCTGTTAACAAATAAAGCATATTAATATAACAAAATGAATATTAATTCAAGAGTCTGAATTGACATGTTCATGACGTCACATTATTGTCACATTTAGTTGAGGAAGTCAAATAAATTTATAGCCATTGTCTGATAGCGATAATCAAGATTGTCACATAAAAGTAAGGAAATGAAAATAATATATCATTTGGTGACCCGCCCCCTACAGGGAGCTAGCGATCGAAAATCGAACGAAGAAAAACTAAAAAAATAACTGTTCAAACGTTGAAAACTTGTTTAACCATTTTTTAAAACGCCAGAGATGGTGGTAGGTTTGATTATTAGTAATTTTAAAACGAGTTTTTGTTTTCGTAAATACCTACGATACAGGACAATAAATAATAATTGATACTAAAATAGAAAACTTTGATCAGAGGCACAAGATTAGATATTAGTGTTAAGTTGTACTAAGGATTGGATCTCATTTCTCACTCATAATTTATTTGGTTAAAGATTGATCTGTGCATTAATTATTAAGTTACTATAAGATATATATATATACTAACCTATCTTAATTATTTCTATAGACATACCCAAAATTATAATATAGCATCATGTTAAACTAGATACCCTTTTATGGATCATTAGTGAATGCCATGTGGTCATGCATGCATGATATTATCTGCCCACAATAATTACCGGAGGCTATAACCCGTAGGCTGTTTGACGAATAGTGGTCAGGGCATCTGACGTAACCGAGGTTGACGT
The DNA here is from genome assembly GCA_028551675.1 of Tineola bisselliella. Classification (NCBI taxonomy): domain Eukaryota; kingdom Metazoa; phylum Arthropoda; class Insecta; order Lepidoptera; family Tineidae; genus Tineola; species Tineola bisselliella. Next base: position 3,220 of record JAPWLS010001154.1, on the reverse strand, counting down.
ATACGCGTTTGCATTAGGCTTTAGGCTGCATATATTGATACAAATTTGTTATAATATGTATATTAAAATTACGGAGTAGGTAATTAATTTTGAAATTATTGCATAAACCAGCCATTCTCAAAGTGTGTTCCGCGGAACCCTAGGGCTAAAATACTGCAAAAAATACCTACCAAAGGGTGATTATAAGGTTACATCTAAATATTACAACTAAATATTACGTAATATTACATTGCAATATGATTATTCATAAATACATATAAATCAGTTTTTTATAATTATATTAAGGCTTTTTCCTTCGCCAAAAAAGTTTGAGAACCGCTGGCATAAACATTACATTTTGCGTTAACATAGCTTCTATATTTACTATAAATTGTACAGTTCTGTGTTAAAACTCATCAATGGATAGTCTTTTTATACAAATTCACACAAACATTTTTGCGTAAGTAAAAGTTAACGCTCACTAACATGACGATGTCAGTCCCGTTCAAACTCAATCAATAATGACATAATAAAAATAGATTTAACGAAACACAAATACATGCATGTTTGTAATATAAACATTGACATTTCTTATGTATTTCTAATCCGCTGCAAAAAAGTGTTTTTGAAATTTGGTCTTTGATATTTTTTAATATAAATTGTATTTTTATAAAAAAGGAACAAATTTCTTAAGATTTTTTTGGTAATATTTAATGTACCAAAAATATATCATTTTAAATTGATCACAAATTTTGTTTTACTTGATGCATGTACACACTCTAATAATTCTAAATGGACCTATTATTTAAGTAACTGAAGGCAAATTATCAGCTATGTTCCTAATGTACCACGACAAATTCTCAACATCCCGGATTTGAGCTTGCACATTTGGAGATACCTCTATTCATGTACACTAATAGTAAACCACTTAATAAAAAACTTCAATTTACCCGAGATGACTTACAAAAACTAATTCCATTCATAACCATATTTATAAAAGAGCTTTCTTGGCACATTCCATTGAGAACACGCTTAAGTGCAGATTGTTACAAATCCAATGAAAATCTAACTTCGAGCATAAGTTTGAACATCGTTCACTACTTAGAACCACTAGTATCTTAATGGCTTCGTTCCAAATTTACCTTAAAATAATTATTCAAAGGAACAAACTGGTTTCTGATTAGTATCACCACTTTTAAATACAATACGCGTGAATTGGCATCAGTAATAAAATTCTCAACTAACACCAGTATCAGGACGGCGAAGTATTGTGATACGGCCGTCACCTCTATAGCTTACGTGAATTTTGACATATAAACCCGTAAAAAGTCCTGTCAAACATCCATAAAATAAGCCCTGAATTGTCTATCTGTCGTGAAGTCACTGTCAAATGTCAAAAGTGTTCCTGAGTAGGTAACGCCCGTATTTTTGTCCGAAGTTCGTGCGCCTGAGTAGCCCCCCTGAAGCAACTACTGATATTTTCTTACTTTACTCCATTCTAACGAAAATTAGTATATAGTTTTCTTTAACATTGTAGTGAAAAGTGATCATTTTCATTAGCTCTTAAAGCTTGACTTCAATTATCTTGAGCATGCTGTCTTATCCTATAATTAAAATTTTATTTAGTTTATACTAATAATGATAATTTACATCAATTAAAGGTTTAATAAATAAATAAACGTTACTCCTAGATTATACTATATACTATCTATATATATAAAAGGAAGTTGTGTTAGTTACACTAATTATAACTCGAGATCGGCCGAACCGATTTGGCTGAAAATTGGTGGGGAGGTAGCTTAGGGCCGGGGGAAGGCTTTAGGATACTTTTTATCCCGTTGGATATAAAGGAAAATCGTGTTAGTGGCACTATTTATAACTCAAGAACGGCTAAACCGATTTGGCTGAAAATTGGTGAGGAGGTAGCTTAGAACCAGGAAACGGAGATAGGATACTTTTTATCCCGTTCGACTGGCAAAAGAAGACACTACTTTGTGAAAACTCAACCTTTTATTTTAAAAATTTCTGAAAACATAACTTCAACTATTATTCTAGGATAACCATTAACAATGAGATCGATATTTATAAAGAATTTGGCACAATAATCGTTTAAAAAAAAAGTAGATTTGACCGGTATTGCCAGCCATAGCTCATAATGCCGGTCAGCTGGTTGACAATACCGGTCAAGCTTTTAACACGTATCGCAAACACGGGACTCTTGTTTAGTGCATTTCTCTGTTCCTCTTCTCTGTTATCTTTCTATCAAAATTTCTTTATTAAGAATGCTAGTGAGAACTTTTACATGCTGTTTTCGAGAGGCTAAATTTGTTTCTTTTCATACAACCCATTAACCAATTTCTTCCAGCCATTCCAAGATTTTCGTCAAAGTTGTGCTTCTAATTATTATTAACAGGATACTCATAAGCCATCTTTCTTATTTGAATTGAAATGTAGCCATAAAATATCTTTCTGAGGAATTATACTTGATCTGTCATTTCTACTTCCTGTTCCTTCGTGAAGACTGGACAGTGATTCAGGGTTTTTTTTAAATCTTTCTTGAAGGGTTGAAAATGGGATACCAGTAGAACGCGTTGCTTCTCTTATTAGTATCGATTTATCGACAAATTTAAATGCCCTGGTTAAATCGCTTTGGTTCCATTTTACGTTCAATCCTTGGCTCATATTCCGAATTTTGACATTCTAAAATTGAAAATAAATATGAATATAGATACATGTATACAATATAGAAAATAGAAATGCAACAAACATTTATTACAGGCAATAAATGAAATATGAATATCAACCACTTTTTTGGTGGCCCAATTGTCTTCTGAACAAACCGTGGCTACTTGTGGGAAACATGGACACAACACTAGTTTATATATATTGCCACGTATCTTAAACAGAAATAAATGATCGTTTAATTCCACTATGATTTTGTACATGTTCTAAAAATTGCTACTAAAAATAAACCAAAATTTTATAAGTATGTACAAAGAGAGTTCATTATTAAGCTTCAATGAATGGCCTAGAAATTTAAACTCTACGCTGCTTTGATGGTTAACTCGTTTATTATGTTAGAATTGTTTATATTGGCCTTAAACTAGTTAATTAGCGTAATGACTGGTTCTAGTGATGAACCTGGACCTGCATACTCATTTACTGTTCCACGAAGGGGCTGACCCAATTGTCAGTTAGGTTACTTTTAAAATAATTTACGAGTTTATAATGAGATAACAAA
>JAPWLS010002475.1:0-125755 GCA_028551675.1 Tineola bisselliella | reverse complement strand
AAACATTTTCTATAATATTTAAGTCTGGAGAGTTCGAAGGCCAATCTAAAATTTGAATTTTATTTTCTTGAAACCAAGTTTTTGTTTCATGTGATGTATGTGAAGGTGCATTGTCCTGTTGAAAAATCCACTTTTTTTTTAGAACTTTACGAATCTCTTTTATCTTCTCTTCCAGTAGATTTATGTACAACTTAGAAGTTTGTCTACCTATGATAATCGAAATACTAATGGTCCTATAATAAGAAATCGCACCCCAAATCATTACTGAACCACCGCCTGAATGACGACGAGATAATATTATTTCTTCTTTTCTCAAATCGTGGAAATAATATGAATATCCATCTGGACCATCTAAATCAAATTTTTTCTCATCACTGAAAACAACATTATGCCATTGACATGTCCAGGACATGTGTATTTTAGCAAATGATGAAGCACTAGTGTTTACTATTAGCTATTTGTCGTACTGTCTTCGCAGAGTTAGATGCAGCGCGCAAAATAAGTCGGCGTTCACGTGAGGTAGTAGCTGGTTTTGTTCGACCTTTATAATTTTTTCCATATTTTTCTTTATTTTTCACATCATTATTAATAACTTTAGGACTGCGACCAATTTTTTTGGCGATTTCACGATTTGATATTTTTTTATCCAAATAAAATTGTATTTTTTCTTTTTCAATATCAGTAAGCATGCGACCACGACCCATGATAAAAATAATAATAATAACACTTTAAAAATAATACATACGTAATATACGGTATGAGTGAAATAGTTTAGTGCTGAGATACTAAAGCAAATGAACGCGATGGCTATTGAAACTGGACTGAGGCTATTCAAGTGACTAACCCTATTTCATATTTTAGTTTATAATTTTTATTATTTATTAGTGAATGTCAAACTTTTGTAACAAAGATGTAGTAGTTACACCTATTAACGTTTATTTATGAAATCAAATAAAGAGTTGTTCATATAGAACTGGATCTATAACTAATTTTGGGGGTGAGGCTATTCAAGTGACACGGACTGTATATATATATATATATATAGCATCCTATGTTACTTCTAGTACCTTCAAAAATATGTGTACAAAGTTTCATAATGATTGGTTAAGTAGTTGCTGCGTGAAAACGTAACAAACAAACTCACATTTATAATATTAGTAGGGATAATTATTTGGCGAAAAACCTTGACGTATTTCGTAAAAATCCCCCCTCCAATATATCTAAATTAACTTTATTAATGGCGTTAATTCATATTTACTAGACAAAAAGGCGTAGTCAATAAAAGCTTAATTAAACGTCGCAAAGAAAAATATTTTTAAAAAACAAATGACATTGAGGTAAAAAATTGTCCTACTTTTGATAAAACAATAATGATAAAACGGAAAACCTACAACACAGAATATGTAATTAATCATCAAACTAATCGAGACTAATCGCGTATCGATAATGCATGTTATCACAGCAATATATCTGTCGCGTCTAGTCTATCATTCCAATTGGAACAAATCAATGAAATATTACTGTAGCCAATAGAGCAAGTGGACAGTCAACAAAGCAAAAAAATATAGTTATCATATTGATTTATTTCTATTGAAATGATCTCTGATACTTATTTAATGACTTAAATGCGAGCGAAGCTGCGGGTAAAAGCTACTTATTATATGTTTAAGACTACAAAGGTAGCCCATAAATTTACAAAAATTACACCAAGCACTCTGTCATATAAAATCGTTGGGTTGTTTTTTAAGAAAAACTGAATATAACAAATTAACTTACATGAATACTCTCCCCTAATATGGCAGCCTGGTGCATCAGTTTCTTCGGTATGCAGCCGACGTTGACACACGTGCCTCCCAACCCCCATTTAGTCCCCAATGGGGTCGGCGACACGTAATCCAAGACGGCGACCTTGGCCCCCAGGTTCACCGCCTCCTTGGCGCACGCCAGACCCCCAGATCCACCTCCGATGACCGCCAAATCAAAGTCATATGTACCGTCTGATGAAAAAAAATTAATTGTCACTTTTATAGTAGACAAGTCAAATGTGATAGACGGTTCCAGAATCATTGGTAGTCCTTAACGAGTGGAGATAGCAATTGAGACTAATAATAATATTAAACAAAGACTCAGGTTTGATTACCAGTCTTGAATGTTATACTATGTTTCTGTTGTCCTTGCCCTAAGGGTTCTTGTACGTTCAGGACAATACATATCTATGTACTGCCCCCACAAGCATCGATTTGATTCTTAAGATATGTTTAAAAATTAATTTATTTAAAAACTTTATTGCACTTTCATACAAAAGGCGAACTTAATGCCCTTAGACACTGTCTACGAGTTAACCTTTAAGACCAGCAGAAACCTTGTATTTCTAAGTATCCAATATTTATTTATAAAAAAAAAAATGCATAAGCTTTCCCCATTCGCCAAGGTAATAAGACCATTGAATCACATACAATAATCCTGGCACGCTAATAATGTAATTCGTAAAAAATTTAAATGAATAAAAAATACAAATACCAATTATTAGACAAATTAATTGCGAGACTAAATTATGTCTCATTTAGTCTCGCAAGAACTTAATTACAATGACGTCATACTTCATTTCAGTCTGGTAATAAAACAGAGTTCAAATCAATGGAAAATAAAACCGATAGAATATAAAATAACATCACAATTGTTTGCTTTTAACATATATATATATATATATATACCTATAAATAAATGGACCCATATATATATCTATCACTAAGTCCTGTTAACATGGGAGGTTATCAACAAAATTCTACAAGTGAGCAATTTAAAGTTGTCATTATGCATAGTTTGTTTGTGTAGAGTGTTGTATTGAGTATCTAAAAAACTATTACATGAAATGGAGAACAAAATTTTCAAAACTATTTCAACAAATAAAAAAAATGGAAAATAGCCAAAAATTTTAATAGGACCCAGCAATATACATATGTATATATAGTACATGCATATACAACATTATAGAACAGAAGAGAAAAACATTTATTACAATGACTGCCTACCCCAATAAATACATAAAGCTGAACAATAAATATAAAATAAATACAAGAAAATATAAAATAAAAAAGTACATATATAAAACGCATTAAATACAAGAAACAAAAGTAAATTTGTAAATTACACCTGTTTTATAATTATGGTAAATATGTAAAACTATTCAGTACTAGGTCACTTCACTGGTGTTACGTTAAACCCTTTCGACTCCAATGTCGAGTGACACTCGACATAGTGTAATACTTCTTTTTACGGACAATTTAAAAGAAGGTGGGATTTTTAAAAGGGATTATAAAGATTAGAATTAAGAATTATAATATAGTATCCTGTAATTACTCACAAAATAACGTTTGTCATATAAGAAAAAAATAATTTTATTTACAAAATACAAAAAACAATTTTAGCGTGGAGCTGGTGGAATAAAAAGAAAAAAGGCTTCGAGTGGAAAAGGGTCAAAAGTGATAGTACTACCCCGAGCTAGCATACTGGCCTAATAACCAGTCTGCCTACCCCTTCTTCAAAGTAATACCTATATTTCATTTAACAAATACAACTCAATAAAAAAAACTTTATACTCCAATAAAAAAATTTATATAGAACACCATAAAGTAATTTAATAGATAATTGTATTTAAATAAGGAATAACTAAGTTTCAAAATTTATAAAGGTTGACAATTTAAAAAAAGAATTATATTCATCTGACAGGTCAATCTAATCAAGGGAGTCAACTATTATTATTATAAAACACCCCTACCAGAAATAATAAAGGCATAAATATACATATATAAACCATAGGGTCCTGTTAACATGATAGGATCTACCAAATCACAATTTGACAGGATAACGATTTAACACTAGATTTACCAGAGCAGTGAAAATGACTGGTCTTGCAAGATCAAATTAAAATTTCTACTGCGTGTAACATTTTCTTTAATTCTAATCTTCTTTAATTTATAACAGAAGAATTAGTTTTATGAATTTTATATATATTTGTAATTTGTAACAAATATATACTTTTTTGGTTTTGGTAGAAATATGTATATTTAAGCTGGTAAATCTAGTGCTAAAGTTGTTATTGTGCATAGTTCAAGATTCTTAATTGTCGTATTGAGTATCTCGGAAACCATTAAGTAAATGTTAATTAATATTTAGAAGCTATTTCAACAAAAATTGCCAAAATATTATTTCCGACCATGTCAATAGCACCCAATATATGAAACAAAAACAATTTTACAACCCAAATTAACATCCCAACAAATTCTACCCCATAGTAGAAGAACAATGTGATTACAACCCCTGTGAGTTCCATAAAGCGGATCGGACCAAAACTTAGTACCTTCATCAAAATTGTTTGCGGGCATTACAGCATTCTCCTTACAAGTGCGTTGGCAACAAACCCAGCTGCCTGAAGCCCCCAACAAATAACACAATTTACTAATCAGAATTTATGGTGTGCTTTTTAAAAAAGTCAACACTCGGGAAGTGACCTGTGGGCTTATCACGAATTTTAGTCTGGCTTTCGAACCGAGTTCGCTTCAAGCGATTTGTATGGAAATATGAGCAGCGCTACAATATTTTGATACTTTTTGTTAATTTTCGAACGTCTCGATCTTTTGTTCATTTGATAGATTGCTGGTGCTCGTTAGTCGTTAGTAAAAATTCATGATCCCGATTGCTAACGGATCCGTTTTACTTGTGAGAGCTCGATTCGAAAGCCAGACTAAATTCGTGATAAGCCCACTGGTTATGTTGAGTCTATGAATCTCACGGCCAGGCACACATGAACGATAAGACACACTCCTCTCATCGCAACCAACTATAATGTCTACGAAGCCTTTGGAGCCATGCTGAGAGTATAGTTTTATTTATCCAAATTGTAAATCCACTATATTTGGAAACAATAGAAGTTCAAGTAACTAAATCACTTCACAAGCATCAATAATTATAATTTCTTTATTAAGCAACAAGCAAATTTGTATTTCATTGTTGTTGTTTTTTTCTATGAATTATGAAAATGTATATATTAGTTCTAAAAAAAAAACAAACAATCAATCTTTGTGCTATTTGTTTATAAAATAAATCAACTAGGAACAATTGTAATCATAAACATTAGATCTAGCACTTAGTAAGACTTGTTCACAGAGAAAATAACTGTCTAAGATTGTCTGAAAACCTAGATTATCCAAATTTATATGTAGAATAGTTTAGCTACCCACTTTTAAAAATACTTCTATACATTTTTCGTAAAATATCATAGAAAAAATACAGTGTGATGAGTTAAAATAGTTGTTTTAGATTTTTTATAGAATACAAATGAACTATCTACATTTCTAATGAGTTATACATAATAAAATGATCTTGTTACTGGAATAACACTATACATTACGTCACTAAAGAACTACTGAGTACTAATTTGGTGAGTGCAAACCAAATACATTATGCAATTTTTTTTATATAAAAACATGTTTTTTACGTAAAATTCTCACAATTCCAACATCCCAAAACCTACATTATGAAGCGACATAGTTAACCGATAGCATATGTAGCGCAAAAAAGAAAGTATGGTAAAGTTTTCGATACAAAAACCATAATGAGAGGTTATGTTAGGAACAATTCGTGAAAAAACTAATTAAAATCGCCTTGACATACTTACTGCTTGAAAAGCTTCTACGTGCAATTAATAATATATTATCCTTATAATTAGATGAATTTAATAAATACTTAAATCTTATAATTTTATTTAAGTGTGTCATCCTGACGTTATAAAACACACACACTAAAACGAGCGAGAGAAAAAATAAGGGTACACACTCGACCGATCACAGATTAGTGTTTAAAGTGTTGAAAATTAACTTAATATGAAGTCAATATTAATAACCGGTGCTAATAGAGGCCTAGGTCTTGGGATGGTGAAGTATTTAACTCAGCAAAACGATGTGGATAGAATAATAGCGACATGTCGGAATATTTCACAGGTATGTAGTTAAAAACTTACCAATAGGTGCCATTTTACACAATAAATTAATGTTAAACACTGAGTTTTAATTTATAAAACACTTTCACACAAAACACAAGTGTTTCTCACGGAAACCACTCGTCAGAATTAAGGCAAGATAGCTTTTGAATACGTTTTTACGAACGGTTATTATGAATGTGCAAAAGAGACAGAAAGAAGTTAGTCAGCGCTGACGTCACCGACCTTGAAAAATGTGACAGCCATGCATGACTGTGGTGATAATTCTCTTCAAAGCGTAAAATTACAAATGTGATTCACATATATCGTACAATCTAGAATAACTGTCAAATTACAAACTAAAATATTCCAAATAAATTATTTTACATTTATAAGTAATTCAATCCGTAACAATTTGTTTTAAATAAATACATTTATTTGGAAAATTTTCATATAACTCTACATACATCACTATAGCTTTTGAATAATTGCCAACAATAAAAAATATTGGCAATTAAAAGGCGCGCCTAATACTAATATGAAACGTATTTAATTAATAAACATGACTTTTATTTAATTTCAGGAACTCCAACAATTATCGAATGAAAATAAAAATATTCATATTATTAATTTAGGTGAGAAACTATTATATTATAAACTAGCTTTTACTCGCGGCTTCGCTCGTATTTAAATCATTAAATAAGTATCAGAGATCATACTAACTATAGTCAATTGGAAACTATAGTCAATTGGAAAATATAGTAAAAAATAAAAAGTATCCTATGTTACTTCTAGTACCTCCAAAAATATGTGTACAAAGTTTCATGATGATCGGTTAAGTAGTTGTTGCGTGAAACCGTGACAAACTCACATTCACATTTATAATATTAATAAAGATATTTGTTTATATATTTTAAGCTTTTCGAATTAATAAAATTACTCTTATTTCAGATGTAAAAAATACAAATTCCTTTGATGGCGTAGCGTTGAATATATCTAAAATAGTTGGGGATGATGGGTTAAACGTATTAATAAACAACGCGGCAGTCACCACGAAATTCACAAAACTGAATTTAGTGAAGGAGGAGCAACTGATGGAAAATTTAGCTGTCAATACCATTGCGCCGATCATGTTGACTAAGGCAAGTGGTATGCGAGTTTTTGATTAGTAGACGTTATTTCAATATTATGTTTAAAAATTACTCTTCTTTTATGACATTCTAAGAAATTGCTATTGTCAAAGCAAACATATGCGTAAAGCATCATTCATTGATTACACAAAACAGCGGTTTTTATTTAATTAACTTATAAAATTAATAACACGTGAAATTCTAAGAAATAAAAAAGGCATGGGCATAGCCACGGTGGGGCTCTGAACTGTAGGATACCTAATCAAACCTATAAAACTTAATTATCTAGGTACTAACTATAATACTTAATATCCGTAAAAAAGTTCACACTCGACAGTCGTCAGTCGACACAAAAAAATTAACAGGGTTAAGACCGCGGGTATTTGCTAGTTACATATTATTTTAGACTGCTGCCCCACCCTGAGCCCATGTATAGAGGTGCCGACTGTTTCCTACAGATCGAATCCCTGTTTTATGTCTAAGTATATTATTAAAATACTTTTTTTTATTCCATAGAGCATACATCCATTGTTGAAAATAGCATCTCAGAGGAACTCAGGCAAACCTATGGGCGTGGAGCGCGCGGCAGTCGTAAACATGAGCTCGGTTTTGGGCTCAATTACACAAAACGATCAGGGTGGTTTTTACCCCTATAGATGCTCTAAGGTAAGAATAAATTATTTACCAACCAGAGTTCATGTTCTAAGCATGGGTTTCGGCAGACATTAAATAGTTTTTTTAAATTATAAATCAATAGCGTTTTAGTAATTGTTAATTAAAAAAAAAAGAACTTTATCTGTCATTTGAAAACGATACAATGATCCATATTGTTGTATGCGTTCCAAGAATAGAATAATATATATTGTGACAGGACACCGGGAGACTGACCTCGTTGATTGCATTAAAGACTCGATTGATATGCGTTTTACGCGCATAAAAAGCTATTATTAAGAAATCAGACTTGCTCCACCTTGGCTCTAACCTGTAAGGTACCTAATCAAACCTAGAAAACTTTATTATCTAGGTACTAACTACAATACTTAATATCCGTAAGAAAGTTCACACTCGACAGTCGTCAGTCGACACAAAAAAGCCCATAGCTGGTTACGCCCATGCTCCGCGGAGCACACTGAGAATGGCTGATATGAACCATCTTGATAGAACGATTAACTGGACATAATCTCTCACTATATCTTGGTCACTTCACAGGTTACCTTTAAAATTAAATCTGTAATTCCACCAAAACTTAGCTATGGTTTATTTGTTATAGAATACGTATTTTTTCACGTTACGCAAAGTTAAACTTGAAAAATAACGGTTACAGGCAGCACTGAACGCGGCAACGAAATCAATGAGCATAGATTTCAAAACCGATGGCATATTGGTGGTGTCCATGCATCCAGGCTGGGTTAGAACCGATATGGGAGGCAAGAAAGCACCGCTGGAAGTCAGCACAAGTATCGAGGGTATTTTTAGAACTATAAACGCACTAAAGGATAATGATTCTGGAAAGTTCTATCAGTATGATGGTACTGAATTGCCTTGGTAGATGGCAGATGGAAGGAGAGAAGTATAATTTAGTAGATTAATAAATTATCTTTTATTATATTTGCATTTTTAATGTTGAAAATACATCGGGTGATTCCAATGAACGTTTGGAGCCAAAAGTAAAACAAATTAGTAAAGTCCATCCTTACTTCCATTCTCATCACTTCCAAACGTTCAACAGAATCACCTAGTATAAATATCGGCGAAACGAAAATCGATAGTCTCCCCTTCGACACAGTTCCCCCTTGATCCTATATCCCTAACTATCCAAACGTAACAAAAAAATCCAAACTATAAAAAAAAGTATAGTGCCTACATTTAACAGCGCAATGTATACAAATATGAACACGACTAATGTCGATATCAAGGTTATACCTACGGTATACCCTATAACAGCAGTTCTCACTTTTTTGGCGAAGGAAAAAGCCTTAATATAAACCTTGTAATCTCCCTTTGGTAGGTATTTTTTACAGTATTTTAGCCCTAGGGTTCCGCGGAACACCACTTTGAGAATGGCTGCCCTATATAAATTAGTTTTATTGGTTCAGCGTAATTGATTTAATCAATGAAAATATTATTATATTTTTAATTCTAACATGATCGCTCTTAAAACAATCATCGTTTGGTTTTTTTTCTAGAAGTAGCTTCAAATTATAATTGTCCATCTCACAATAAAAAGCTATTTAATTAGAGGTGTAAGATAAAAAAAAAATTGACACGAGGGTTTAAGTTTGAATTGAAATTTTATAATCACTTATTGGGCTGCTGCCCGAACACCCGACATTGACAGAATTGTCTTTAATAGATATCTGAGACCATTAATAAAAGAATTAAAAAATCAACATTTTCTCAATGCTTTCTGAGATACTCAATACAACGAAGAATCTACACGAACAAACTATGCACAATAACAACTTGAAAACGCACATTCTCAAATTGCGATATAATAAAAATCCCTTAAAATATTTAAATTTGTTCGCGAATAATCGAAGACAACTTTTTAAATACATAAAACTAAGATTATATTATTATCTCAGTGTGCTGACCTGTCCTCAGAGGCGCTGCATTAACTAAACACACAGTTGTCGATTCACATTTTTCTTTATTTACTTTTGCTGCAAAGAAAAAAACCCTAGATAGTCTATTGTATACAAACGCTTTATTACACACAAAATAATCGCTAAACAAGTTCGTTGTTCTAGACCAGCGGTTCTCAAACATTTTTGGCGAAAGAAAAAGCCTTAATATAATTATAAAAAACTGATTTATATGTATTTATGAATAATCATATTGCAGTGTAATATTTAGATGTAACCTTATAATCTCCCTTTGGTAGGCATTTTTTGCAGTATTTTAGCCCCAGGGTTCCGCAGAACACACTTTGAGAATGGCTGTTCCAGACAGAGGGGCGTTACGATTATCCATATGGACGACTGCATGACTCATACAGCAAAGCAATACACAGATGCCAAAATTGGACTATCTACTGCTTTAAGGTTATCAGCAGAGGCAGTCAGATTGTGATCCTTTAAAACAAAATAGATATCCTCACCAAGAAAATTACACATTTCACGATTAATACAAGTCCCATTCAGCGAAAACTCAGCCATTTTTATTCTATTTAATATGCATTCACCTTTTGACAGCAATAACTCAAGCTGACACTTCTGTCAGGACCAAACCGCCTTTATTAGGGCGAGTACAGACGAGCCGTAGAAGGAAGGAGGTCGCTGGGGGTTCGAAATGAAATAATAGACTGGTATCAAAAATCGGATTATATTTCCGCCTGCTGTATATAGGATTAAGATATATACAGAAACAATTAGTCAAATTAGAGCATCGACCGCACAGCCGACAACAAGCATAACATGTAATTCATAACAATGATACACTTTTTATACTAATAACCTAAACTTACAACGTCTAACTACAGAGATATACAAGTATAGTTAATTATCATGAATAGTCAATAATTTATATACAAATAAAATTACATCAGTTATAGATCTATATACATTTAGATTAGACAAGGGCTCAGGAAGCAGAATTTCTCTTCCGACATTCGGGACAGTACCATTTGCCTTTAGGCGGTACCATGATACCGACACACTCGAAGTGGAACCACTCGATGGTGCAACCGACCGCATCGCACGCGATCATCTCGGACACCTCGTCGTAGGGACAGCGGCAATAGCAGTACACGCTCTCGCCCTCGCGCGCCTCGCGTACTGGCGGCCGCACGAACGGATAGGGTAGGCTGGACGTGCCAGAGTTCAAGTGCGCAGGCGGCTCTGGGATGTCGCGGCCGTCGTGCGATGACTCGGAATCACTTGACTCCATAGACTCAGAGTTCATGAGAATGCGCGGCGGCTCCGGGTCTGGAATGGGCGCCGTCAGCCTCAGCGGTTCCGGGAAGCTACTGAAGAATCTGTGCGGTATCGTTACAGGTGGCACTTCTTTCTTAGCTTTTGTCGGAACTGGGGCTGGAAGATCCTCCTTTCTCCACTCCAGTTTGGGCGGTAATTGTGGTTTCAGTAAGGGTGGTAGAGTTGTTGAAGTATTAAAACTGTTTTCTTCCTCGCTGGAGTATCCATAGAATTTATTTGGCACGCGGCGCCGTTTCGACGCCCTCTTTTTGTTTTGACTGGTGAGCGGCGTGCTCGTCGCCGGCGCGTTAGGCACAGCCATTGTAGATTCTGGTAATTGTACTTTATTGGATTGTAGTGATATAGTAATTTTATTCGGTGCCAATTGAGAAAACGGAACCTTACTTTCGTTTTTGGGCATCTTCAAAAATTCTTTAGGAATGTTGAGTTTAAGAGATGTCTTTTTGGAACTTTTGGATTTCTTTTTCTTTTTTGATTTCTTCTTACTTGAAGATTTATCTTTCTTAGGCTTATGTTCGATCTTGAGGGGGGTAGCACATCTGCTGATGTCGCCGGACACAGAGCCGTTATCAGAGGGTGCGACAGACGCCAGAAGCATTAGTTGATTACGTTTCTCGGCAAGCAACTTGTTTGCTAATCGCTGCGGATACTCGTCATAAAATTCTTCGTCAGTTTCAGACTCTTCAGTCTCTAAATCCGACTCCGCTATGAGTGGTTCCTGCTTTTCAGCAACCAGAAGCGGAGGATCAGCCATCCCCATTACATCAACAGCTGACTGCTGGGATCCGCAGCTTGTCCTTCTGTTTGGTAAAGTTTTCTTATATTGTTTTTTTCTCTCCTTTCTATCAGAAAGATGCGAAGAGTCAGAGTCTGAGGAACTGGAAGATGAAGAACCGCTGCTGGAAGAGCAGCTACAGTTGGAGCCGCAGGGACAGCTCGAATCACTGTCACTACTGCTGCTACTCGATGAGGAATCATCTCCGCGTTTTTTAGGTGATTTTTTAATCTTTCGACTAACATTTTCAAATTCTTCATCACCATTGAGGTCTGAGGGTATTATGCAATAATCATGGTCAGATTCACAAACGTGCTTTTTTATAGGAACTAGCGGCGGCGTCTTCTTCCTTTCGACCTTCGCTTGATATTTTTTGAAATTATCCCAAATATCTAGAACCTTCTGTTCATTTGACTTTTCGTCTTCAACTAGTTCTACTTTCTCTTCTACTTTTATTTGGGTATTATCTGCCGCTTCCTCTCCTTCAGTTTTTATATCAGTTTCAAGCCCTGGCTTTTGTTCTTCTTCTAATTTCACTTCTTGATCCTTGACATCCACCTCTGACTTGACTACAGGCGCAGGAGTGTGCTCTTCATCTGATTCACTGTCACTCTCTGACAAGTTCAATTCTGGCAGATTTACATCTAATAAGAGATCGCTATCCTTCACTTTCTTCTTTTTAGCCTTCTTAGAGAGTGGCTCTGTCTCTTTGTCAGTTTTATCAGTAGAAAGTTTTGATTCCTCTTCTGTTTTATCATTCACTAAATCAATTACAGGAATAACATCTTTGGGCTCTTCTTTTTTAGATTCATCTATTGTAATATTTTGTTCTTTTGGTTCCGTTTCTTCAGGATTTCCAGGTTTGTGGCTTTCAACATGTTTCATCATCAACTTCTTAGAGACGAATTTCTCCTTGCACCCCTCTTCTGTACAAATATGAGGAAACTCCTCCGTATGGAACCTTTTATGAACTCTCAAGGAGACGGCTCTAGTGAAAGAAAGTGAACACTCTTCACATATAAATGTGATCGGGGGTGTACAGAAATGATACACATGCGGCCATTTCTTCTGTAAGCACTTCTTGCACATGACGCTTTCAGTGCCGTGTTTCCAAAACAAGTGTCTAGTGATGTCTGGTTTGTTACGATAAGCGATGCCACAGCGATAACATAGGTGATGCAACTTGTGCTTCCAGACATGATTGGACAGCCGTGTCTGATCGTGGCAATGTTCCAAGCACACGTCACATGTGTGGTGGTTCTTTCTAAGGTGTACCATTAATCGAAAGGTAGACGGGATTCTATCGTAATTGCATAAGTAACATCTAAATTTAATTTCTAAACTGGTGTCATACCTCCCCGGGCACAGATGACACAATAACTCACTATAATTATAAAAATTAGTCTTACACATAACACAGAGTAAAATGTTCTGGTGAATTTTTCGATTATGCAAATAAAGTTCTTTGTGAATTGCGGATTTATAATAACACTGAAAACACTCAAACACATGATCGTAGCCAATCGCCTCACTCTTGTCGACACTGTCATATGTGTCCAGGTTAATGAACACGGAACGCAATTCCGGCGCACCGGTTTTAACTCGCGCCGTAATCGTCTCCGGCAGCAACTCTTCCGCTGTGATGCTGTTCACTGTGGCGCTGAACTGGTGCTCCGCTACCATGTGCAATGACAGATGCTCACAATTTGTTGCAATCTTTCTCACATGGTTACAATAGATACAATTAAACGCTGTCGACTTTACAAACACCTTCAGCAGATCTTTAAGTGGATATTTATCTAGGGGCTTGTCTAATGTTAACTCCGTGACAGGCACTTCATCATTCACCGCAGACGAGTCAGCCAACTGCGACTCCTCTTCCGGCTTTTGCATTTTAAATTCTTCACCGGCCATTTCAGTGACACTATTGACTATATTATCCGCTTCCTCCTCTACACAGTCCACGTTAAACATTGGTGGCTGATTAGGCACAGCAAAAGGCAATTCAACATGATCATCACCATTATTTTCATTAACAGCAACAGGTGCCTCTGCAGTAATACCAACAGCATCCTTCTCTTTATGATCCATTTCATCCACCATCAACTTATCACTGGTATCACTATCTGAAGTGTAATCACTGGATACATTCCTATCTTGGAGTCCTTTTGGAAGCTTAACTTTTAACTTAGGTATCCTATTCAATGTATTCTCATGCTCGCCATTGTCGTAAATAACAGGTTCATTATGTTCTACATTAGGTACTTGCTTCATATCTACATCCAGGTCATTATTAATGACCAACGCAGATGTTGGGTTGTCTTTACTTTCAATTATTGTTGATTTCACAAATGAACTATCTGCTTTATCACATATAGTCATTTTAATTGTCGGAGTCAACGGTTGCGATGGTGACTTTGTTTCCTTTTCATATCTCTTAGGTGGTCTCCTGACCCTGGATGGTGGTTTGCTGCCAACCCCTCTACCAACACTCGGGTCTACCGTGGAGTTTATTATTACAGGTGACTTTGTCGAGTTATTTAGACTTAATTTTAATTTTATGCCACAGTCTTTTTCATTTGTAGTACATTTCTCATCTTTACACGTCAAATTGGAGTGTACAGGTGTTTCCATATTCATTGGTACTGATGACTGATCGAGTTCTTCTGTTATTTTATCAAGATTTAACATCCGATCCGATTCTTGAGTAGAATTAAGAGACGCTAGACTTTCCGTAGCAGTGTCAGTTGATTCATCATTATCTTCTGTCATTGCAGGCATTTTATTGTTAATATCACAATCATCAAGCGGCTTCTCGGCATTACTGGCATCAAGGTGGCCCTCCGATTCTTCTGTCTGAGTAACAGTTTTGGCAGGCAAAAGCGATACCAGATCATTGTTTTCCACAACAGGCTCATCATCTTTTACAGGTTCAATCGTGAGTTTATCTGGAGCTATGACTGGAGGAGGTGCTGGACTATTGGTAATGCTTAGATTTTTATTTAACTTTATATTTGATTTTGCATTCTTACTAACAAGCACGGGTACTGGTTTCGGTTTTATATTGTTACAATCGTGCGAGAAGAAATCATCCTGTTCACTGTAGACCTCCCCACATGTACAACACATCAGATAAAAACTATCATTGTACATATTGCAAAACTCTTCATTAGTATTGAAACTGTGCTCTGTGACATTATGCTTGTTCGTAAGATGCGCGGCCAACTTCTGGGCTTTGGAGAACATGCCCAAGCAGAACAAGCATATGTGTCTATTGTGTATCTCTCTCATGTGCAGAAATAAGTTCCAGTTTTCATAATAAGTTCCGCAAGCTGAACATAAGAACACTTTTTTGGTGACCCGAGACGGTCCTAAGGTACTATTGTCCATAGAGGGTGTCACCTCCGGAGTTGGAGTGGGCTCCTTGGCCTGTACTCTGCACATCGGTTGGTGTTCATTCAGCAGTATTAAGGTGTTGAACATCGCACAACACTTACTGCATTTGTACTGCATCATGGGCTGCAAACCCAAATACTGTGCATATTCATTGAACTGGTGACCCTTTTCAACTTTACCCTTTTTAAATTGCGATAATTGACTCTTGGGGATAAGACGCGGGACTGGTTTGCCGTCTGACACAGTTCTATGTTTGTGTGATGCCAATGCATGTTGAAACTGATTATTAGTACCTTTTCTCTGTATCAACTTCGGCACAGGTTTCTGTCCACACTGGTGTATATTGCGGTGTGTGGGAGGAGTCAATCTATCCACAGTACTCTTTCTTTTCACACCGCTCTGGTAATGTATTGAATTGTCAACAAATGGCCTCTTGCCCAGGTGTATTTTGAGTGGATTAATTCTTTGTTTATATAGGCCTTCATGATGTTCATAATGCGGCTTCACAACATTATCGCGATTAGGAATCACATCCGCGGTGTGGCCGTTCGTCGTTATTCTCGGCGCGGCGAGGTCGCTATATAAATTTGTCAGTTGTGGGCCATGTTTATCATCTGTAGCTCCCACGAAATTACCATCTTCCATAATTTTCTGCAAAGACAAATGAACAACATGGTTACGCGAGAAACAAAAGACTGTGCAAATATGAAGAACTTCAAATTATGCACATAGTAATGCGAGATGAAATCATATTAGGTTACCTCTATAGTCGTACGTCCAGTACGAAAGGAACAGGAATAATTTGCGTCCGAGCATTCGTTTGCACGTAGTATTTCTCACATCGGGCTTATTATGAAGCAGCCGCGGGCTGCTCATTCCCGTAAAATGGCGTCACTTCGCAGAGCGAGGAATGCCCACATCAAAACCTTTGAACCAAATCAAAAAAACTGAATGTCACTTTGTCTCTGTACATTATTTAATTGTTTCTTGTGTTAACAGTAGAAATTATAACAATAATAAGATCAATAAACAATATATTTTCAAACACATTGACGAAATAGCGAAACGCGTTGTGCAAAGCCAATTCATGGACTATAGACAAGGAAGGTTTGTTTTATAAATTATACTTTTCTAATCAAGTGCTCGGCTTGGATTTGAACACGTGGTATAAAGACCATAGAGAATATTTGCAAATAATAAGTTTTAACTAATATTTTTGGTTGTAATTCATTTTTATAGCATATTAATATTAAATTTTAAAATAAATAAGAACATTTTTTAAATATAAATTTAACTCAGTACATTTTCATAATATGCACGTTATACAAAGCAACTAACGAGGCTTCCATTTTAACGGTGTCACTAAGCGCTTGCACGAATCGTAGTCATGGAAGGTAATAGTGCAATTTTCGATTAATTTTGATGCAGTTATTAGTTTTATTGCTTATTCATACGATGTCGATTCAAGATGATGTCTGATCAGTTTAGAAAAGTAGAACCTTATTCTCCTAAATCCTCGCCTCGAGGTGCGAGGTCGCCCGTGGTCTCTCGGCAGGATTCTTCCGGGACTCTCAAAACGACTATATCTCTCGGCAAGAATCCATCTATCGTGCACAGTGGACCTTTTTATTTGATGAAAGAACCTCCAGGTATGTATATTTTGTTTAAATAAATTTAAATATATTCTGGTCTATTTCGCTACATAGATAATGCTTTCTACAAGCCATAGCGCATATTTAACGTGCTATATGGTTCGTTTCGTACGTTTAACCGTTTTGTCTTTACAGTAATACATGTGTCGTGATTTTAAAAAAAAATCTTTTCATTTTCATTAATTTTTTTCTACATATTCTTCCTCTCTAACGACGCTTCTTTGTTGGTAGAGGTTAAATGGAAAAAAAATGTCTGCCTAGGGTTTAGCATCGTGTCGCATGAATTTTGAACTGCATTAATTTCTAATACAAATGATTTCATACTAAATAAACATCATAACCACTTCTAAATCCTGAAAATTTATTGCTATAACTTTTAAAATTCCGAATAATGAACAAAACAACAACAAAAAAATCACTTACGATTTCATAGTATTGTTTATTGAATACAATTTATTAAGTGGCAAGTTTATGAATTTTCTTTTGAAAGATTGTGTAATAAAATAGTGAAATTATGTGAAAAATTAGTTTATTACAGTTCATTACAGTGTTTTATGTCTAAATAGTGGTATAAAACCAGGTAAAACATAGAGCAAAATGCACAATATTTTACACAAAATTCTGTACAATAGTTTTAAACTAAATTAAGAGAATATCGTTAAACTAGTTCATACAGTTTCAGGGAAATGTGATAGAACGGGTGCTACCAATTTAATGGCGTACTATGGCCTCGAGCATTCCTATAGTAAGTTTAACGGAAAGAAACTAAAGGAGTCCCTATCGTCATTTTTGCCTAACCTACCTGGAATACTTGATGGACCTGGACAGGTTGGTTTTTTCTTAGCGTGCCCTGACATATGACTACATTCTACCTCAAACTAGGTTGCTATAGGTATCAGAATTGCGTTAAATATTTGTTTCAACTGTAAAACCAAATTCTTTTTTTCTCTCCCCTCTACTCCTTACATCTATTTGATTCTTGTTTTCTATTTTTATGTATTTTTGTAATTTTATTAGAAGTGTAGTATCTATCCCTTTATCACCTTGAGCAGTTTATATAATAGTAGTCCTTTTTATAATATGTAGTTTTAATGTAATTTTTTGGGTAGCCTTTATAAATAAATAAATAAAATATCATTTTAACCACTTTGCCAGGCTGATGATGATATGACTGCATTTGATTTATGAGCAGAGACGATCGCTACCATGAGAAATGCATGCAGTCGGCTTATTTAAGGAGATTCACTGTCCAGATTGACAGAAAACTCTATCTAACCAGTTACTTTAAAGTTGTGAAATGGGTTAGGTCACTTAGTTAACCCGGGACAGCATACTATTGTCTGTTTAGATCTGAATTACTTCTCTATTCTTTAATAACTATTCACAATTTCAAAGATTTTTGGATTTTATTATAATGATGTTTAAAATTTCGAACGGTTTGCAGCTACTGTGGTTGCAGTGAGATTGAGGTTTTGTTTGACTCAGATATCATAGTTATTAAAACTACCCTCCGCTTACTTTAATTAACGAGGGTGGATAGATACAGTTTTTACAGTAAAAGCTAGCAGTCTGCAAGTAAGGCTATAAGGTTTTAGTTTCGAAGGAAAAAGCCTTAATATAATTATAAAAAACTGATTTATATGTATTCATGAATACTCATATTGCAATGTAATATTACGTAAATTTAGTTGGAATATTTAGATGTAACCTTATAATCTCCCTTTGGTAGGTATTTTTTGCAGCACTTTAGGTTCCACAGAACACACTTTGAGAATGGCCGCTATATGTCAAAGTTCTGAAAAATCTCTTTTCAAAATTCATAACCGAGTGAAATTCTTATTTACAGGAAGACAACAGTACATTGGGCTCGGTCATTGCAAAACGTCCAATCGGAGGCAAGGAGTTGATGCCGTTATCTGCGACTCAATTAGCCGGTTTCAGACTTCACCCTGGCCCGTTGCCTGAACAATACAGATATGTAAGCTCCGCACCTCCAAAGAGACATAAAAGCAAACATAAGAAACACAAGCATAAGGATGGGGCTCCACCTGGACAGGACACTCCGCTGCAAGGTACTGATGTGGTTGTACTTTAATTTTTATGGATTTTTCTTTTTTCTTGTGGTCTTCTTCTCGTCGTACGCCTTTCCGAAGTCATTGTAGAGTAACGATGAGCAAGCGCACGCCTTTAGTGCCTATGCTAATAAACTATTTTCATTTCATTACCACTTAGCTTAGCTTGCTTTTTGTCTCCTTCTGAAGCTTCAAGTCTGAACAGTTTCAAAAACTAACTACAAGCGCTTTCTAAATGAACAAATCAGCAATAATGTTTTAATATATTTAGAACAATGTCTTATTCAATTGTTTTTATTATCATGATTCATATTTATTTCGTTAGTTATTTGTATATTATTTAGTAATTATGTAATGTAACTAACAGAGCAAGTGGACTATATCAATGAAAACTTGAAAATTGTATTTACACTATATCACCAATCTCTTATAATCTAAGCACACACATCCTTTTCCATTCGCAACCAACATTCAAGTCCTCATTCGAACGTTCCTCGCGTTCCTCTTTTCTTTCATTCCAAATTCAAATTTACAGTTTTGTTTATAAAAATACTAGCTTTTATCTGCGACTTCGCTCGCATTTAAGTCATTAAATAAGTATCAGAGATCATTTCAATAGAAGTGAATCAATGTGATTCCAAACAGCTGAAATTATAGCCTGTTGGAAACTATTGTAAAAAATCATTATATTTTTTAATAAAAAGTATCCTATGTTACTTCTAGTATCTCCAGAAATATGTGTACAAAGTTTTGATGATGATCGGTTAAGTAGTTGTTCCGTGAATATATATAAACAAACTCACATTCACATTTATAATATTAGTAGGGATATACACTGTTAACCGCTACAACCTATTTTCTGTTGACGACATGTAACTTGTTCTCACTATGAACGGTATCACTGGATCATATCTCCCAAAGGTCAGGTTAGGTTGACTAGCGGAAATTGTCTAAAGAAGTGAGGTTCGCTTTTTCCAATTATATTATTTTTCTGAAATTATTACAAAAAGGATCACAGACGTTGAAACAGCAAATGGTGTAGTGATCCAAAATTAAGCATATTGTATAACACGTTTCAGACTCATCAAACCCCGACACGTATGAAAAGAAACACAAAAAGCAGAAACGTCACGACGACGATAAGGAAAGGAAGAAGAGAAAAAAGGAGAAAAAGAGAAAGAAACAGAAACATAGTCCGGAACATGGAGCACTTACCCCTAGTCAGCATCCTGTTACATGAGAAAGAGAAACAAACAAAAGCCGGTGATTCAATACATACTTTACATTAGGAGGTAACATTAGTTAGTAATCCATTTCAACTTGATTGAGAAAACAAACGAAAAAAGATCGCTGTATACAGTCAACACCTGCTGCTATAGTCTAGTAATTAATTAAAGGAAATTATTTAAAATTATTTTGCTTATAATTCCCGCTACATTAGGTCGATGAAGGAAAATAACCTCCACCAACTTGCAATAACTTGTCTCGACGTGTTTCGCCAATTCACGTGGCCTCATCAGGATACGTGTGGTTGCACAGTTATCGAATGTTGGTGGAGGTTATTTTCCTTCATCGACCTAATGTAGCGGGAATTATAAGCAAAATAATTTTAAATAATTTCCTTTAATATAGATTTCCGCAAAGTAACGCCTGAAACAGTTAGTTACAGTAATTAATTATTAAGCTCCATATTTTTAATGATCATTCAGGAGTTGTTTAAGATAATTAGTTTCGATTTAAATTCTTAAAATTGCATCAGTAATCTGAAATACAAAACGTGACAGTTCGAAATTGTTGCCAGATTAAATATTACTGTAAGATATGCGCGTAGATATATATAATTTTAAAAAAACCAAATGCGTCTCTACCCTGTAATGGTT
Source organism: Tineola bisselliella (assembly GCA_028551675.1). NCBI lineage: Eukaryota > Metazoa > Arthropoda > Insecta > Lepidoptera > Tineidae > Tineola > Tineola bisselliella. The sequence goes on along the minus strand of JAPWLS010002475.1, from coordinate 104,938 downwards.
CACGTCAAACTGAGGAACTACCGTCAATGCATTACAACTCTCCCCTATATCCTAATCAACGATACATTATTTAGCATAATCAGGTTTGTAGTTGGAAATTGCCAACCTTAAAGAACCCAATGTATGAGCGTCTGTCAAGCGAGAATGTGTTAATTTTTTGTTTATTTTAAGTTGGAAAATGCTGACTCACATAAATATGTTGAACCAAAACACGAATGAATTTGTTCAACACATTTCTTCTTTTCTTGTCAAGTTCTAATTTGTATCATACATATTGAATGAAAACTAAACTATTAATCATTCTCCTCACAATCGCATTCGTGCGATTTCTCTGTGAGTCGGAAATAGAGACAAATCTCTCTATTTCCATTCCAGGAGGAAGAACTTTTTTCTCATTTCTGTTCTCAATCCATGTTTGCGGTAACACCCATGGATTGTCATGAGTAGCAGGTTCGAGGCAACATTGGCATTGCTACCACCTACTGCTTCTTTGTGTAGTTGGAACCCCATAATATAAGTGGCTCCAAACGTTACCGAGTCAGCGTTGGAAGACGTTGGTCTGATGACCAAATTCGTCTATTTCGCCGTCGGATTATTATTCTCGTTAGTCGGAATAGACTTAACGAGTTGTACTCTATCTCCTTCAGTTGTCAATCCGTCAAGCTTTCCTTTCTCACTCCGGAAAGTTGACACCCCGGCGAGGTAGTCGCTGACTTTTTGAACAAGTTGAATGTTCAGACAAGTACTTCCAAAGGTTTCGTCGAATAGAGCTGCGGATATCTCCACTGAATTTAGGAGGATCCTGATTTCCTCTTTTCGACCACCGATGGTCCCAAAGCTTTAATGCTTTGGTTGCTCTGGTTCTTGGTGACAGTACTCTGAAGTTTGGCACAACTTGTGTTGCTTCTGATTCTTCTGCCATCACAATGTCTCCACAAATCCCAAGTGATGGGATCTCTTCGTAGAGGTTATGGGAGTCTTGGTCTATTATCGAAGAGTGATAACCTCCAAAACCCTGTGCCACATCCACGGGTAGCGAATGATTTGAGAGATGGATGGTTTCACCCCTCGGATCCTTCACCTCACCAATACCCTTTAGGAATAGATATATGGGTTGAGGAACATTATAGTCTTGGATCATCATAGATTTCAAGAACTCCTGTTCTGTAAAGGTTAAATGTGTGTTTCCACATTTAGCCTTTATGTCTAGTAGGCGTGCCCATAGTAGGGATGTGCTGTAGTACATCAACATACCTTTAGACATTTGCTTTCCTAGATTGGTGTCATCCCCTCCTAAGGAGGAGTACACCTCGTCAACGATGTCTGGAAGTCGCGCAAAAATTGGCTTTACCTCCTGGTTGACGTGTAGCTCACTGACGGCAACGTCAATGCCGAAGATTGAATCCGCCCATAAGGGCGTATTCTTTTGCGGCGTTGGCGTTTTTGCTCTGTCAAGGGCTGTTAAGGTTAAGGCGTAAATTAAACAAATATGCGGCTCGCTAAAACGCCGCCTTAAATGTCAAATGACAGGGGTTTTTTAACCTTACGACTAGAACGTGTCGTGTATGTTACAGTGGCATCTGCAGCCTTAGGCGAAACTGTAGCATGAGACTGGTGTGACAAATACCTAATTCCTGCATTACCATGAACTCCTCCCGAACCTTTAAATAGCGATCCGGTGGTAGCGGTCTCGCGCGGGTATGTACCGGTTTACCCTTCGTTTCAATGTGGTGTAAACCTGCATGCCGTGGCGTTTCTTTGAAACTCATCGGTTTCAATATATCGGGATATTTGTTTAATACGTTAAAATACTTATGAGCCTCATCTATTGTCTTGATCGCAGGAGTTATGCAATTTGTAATTTGAGCCGACACCTGCAAGTTAGTAACCTGATCTACCAATTTTTGCGCTCTTATGTCTACCAATAACTTAGTAATATAAAAAATCAGCACCTATAATGAGTTGAGTAACGTCTGCTATTATAAACGACCACTTAAAATCTCTCCTTAAATTTAAGTTTAGCGTTAAGCTTTTCACACCATAAGTCTTGATCTGAGTGTGGTTAACGCACTTACACGATCGTGGGAGCACTGAAACGTTCGCACCTGTGTCTATTAAAAACTTAAGGTTATTGTTCCTGTCCCACACACACAAGCGACGATTTTCAACCGGAATGCAGTCCTCCGTCGCTACCAGCTGCTCCGGCGCTAGTTTCCCTGGGCGGGCTTCCAGGAGCAGGGCGGGATACACTTCCGGGCATTTTCTTTAAACCGGTAGTGGTAGAAACACTGCCAATCCGGTCTACGCTTATTCATTGTTCACGACTGACGTGGCAGGGGTCCTCGCATGGGTTTTCCGTTTTCCAGCTCGGCCAATCGAAGGCTAATCTTAGCGACCTCCGCTAAAACATTAGCCACCGGGTCCGCTTGCTGGGGTGAACGTTGCTGTACCTCGGCGATGCTTTCTATGGGACGGGACGTCTCCATTACCTTGTCTGCGATGACCGCCAGCCTGTCCAGCTCGTGGGTGTCGGTGACCGCCAAGACGCCGCGTACCTCGGGTGGCAACAGATTCTGCCACAATATCCTGAGGGTGTCGTCGCCCATGCGGTCGGTCGCGAGATTGCGCATGCGACGCAGCAGCTGCGTGGGTCGCTGGTCACCAAGCTCCATCTCATTCAAGAGTCGTTGCAACTAGCGTGTTTCAGACTCCTTGTAGATATCCATCAGGCGTTCCTTAACCGCCCCGAATTTGTCGGCGGGGGGGTTTCTAACTAGATCGCGGATCTGGACGATCACTTGCTTCCCTGCCTTGGATGTCACTAAGTCGAACTTCGCTTTATCAGATAATTTTTGAGGAGCAATCGTGGACTCCATCTGGCAAAACCACGCGTCCGGCTGATCGGTCCAGAATTCTGGGATTCTGGATGACAGTGTGAAGGCTGCCACGAGATTCTCCTCGCCCTCCATGGTTGTCTTTTTATCCTCCATTATAACCGTATAACACTAAACTGTTTAATCACGTTTAGCACGTTTATCACGAGATCACGTCGGGGTCACCAATTTAACATGTCCCGGTATATATAGGATATATATACCTATAGTTAATAAGTGGAGGATAAAATGAATACACAGATACTTGAATAACCGTACATATAACCGTAATTGTACAACCGTCGGTGGGGGCCGGTGTGCAACGACTGACTGCAGTCGCGACGTCACACGGCTCTGTCGCCACGTAATATACATATACATGTGTTGCTACACCTCGAAGGGATCCTTTCTCAACCTCGTTAATTCCCTCCGCCAGGTATACTCGACGATCAAATTTGTAAAATTTTCTGCATTATTATGGTTATCTTTATTAAAAAAGTTGATGATACGCCACTGTGACTCAATCCTCTGCGTGTGCATGCCATCAGCAGCTACAAACGGGTTGTCGGGATCACTATGATTAACTCTCTTATGGATGAATCCGTGGTCACCCAGACAATCATATGCCCGCCAACGATCTGTATGAATTGTCGTGCCCTCTGCGACATGTTTTTTAATCAGCGGCAATAACACTTCTGCAGAGCGTATGCTATCTGGGCATACCTCTAATCTCAGATCCTCACGGCGGCCGTTTTTTATGTCTAAATTGAGCCGATTCGAAGCTCCAGCCAAAATTTAGACAGCAGAGCTTAATATTATTCATGTCTTTTAAAAATTTTATCATTCGAAAAAAGTATTTAAAGTATAGATTATATGTCTTTGCCTTAAAATAAACTTGTGTTGACCTGTTTGACGTTTGTGATCAGTGTAATTTGGTAAACTGTTATAACTGTTGTAAAACTATATATTTTGTTATTTTTGAGTGTTTTATACATCATTGAACGTTTGTTTTAGGTTTTAATTAGTGTCAGGAAGCTTCCCATAAATGTTTTATCATAATAGCATAAATAGATTGTGAATTTCCACGGGCAATGCAGAGCAAAACCAAAAACACCCAGATCGGGTGGGTTCCCCCAAGACACTTCTTCATTTACTATGGTCGTCCTGTTAAATCTTCTAGCCTTCAATATATATCCACAGTCCTCCGGCAGAATCAGATCTCCCGCCAGTTCCAACTTTTAACACCCCCGACTAATTCGCCTGTTTTGACAGTTTGTTTCCTCTTTTCATAGAGGCCCTGGTATCAAATAATATAAACTTAACAGCATAGGTATTGAACAAATTTGTCTGAAGGCATAAACCAGAGCGGCCATAAATGAAATTTACGCTGGCGTGGATGTATTGATCAAATTAAAGTAAAAATTAAATCCACCTCAGTAGTTAAAGGTTAAAATCGGTGATCATGTCTCCCATAGCCATTGTCACACTTATTCTTGTTAGAAAAATAAAACGTGCACAATTATTATTTTGAAATAATTTATTGATAGCGAAGTAAAATTAACTATATGTGAATAAGAATTGCGCTGATTCGAAGGACCTTAATGTTTTCTTCTGTCACTCCTGTTCAATGCAACCACTCACCTTTATCAATTCTCCTCCAGCACATAAACAAAGTACCACAAATTGTTTTAGCTTTTACTGGTTTTTCTTAATTTTTTTTAATATACACACTGTTCACCTCAATACGACAAGGCGCGGCCAACTAGATTTTTAGTGCAGGCGTGACCAACTCGATTTATAGTTGGCGCGCGAAAAACGGGCGGCGCCGACGGGTGGTGTGGGCCAAATTAGCACCAGATTTGGAAAGGACTCCAGCTCGCGGCTGCCCTTCACCACTTCCACTTCAGTAAAATAGAGTTTCAGCGTGTGGGTACAATAAAGGTTGTAGCTAATAGATTAATTTTGGGATATATAAGATATATTATTGTTTCCTGGTGAAAAACTTATACCTCTCATATGTTATGTTAATTAGCGGCGTAACTTTTTGAGAACCTCACTGAATTTTGTGTCCGTAATTTGCAGTGAATCGAAAATATCCATTAGATAATCACCACATATATTCAATAGCATTGCTATCTTCACACTATCTGCTTTTTCACTGTAATATGCATTAATAAACGTAAAAAAAGGCCTTTGGAACTTCTTCCACGCGGTTGCCCTGCACTCCGTTGTAATCTCTAACTGAGGCATCTTTCCGGCTAGAGTTACCATTTTTCTTTTAATATTTTCAAAATTCAATAACAACACAACGCCGCTGTCACTATGTTGTGATTTAAATAAAAACAAACGTGTAATACCGAATGTAATTCAAGTCCAGCAGCCACAGACAGAACTCAGCTATGACTGTCACAGATAAGGTTGCTATCGTATAACAGGTTCAAAGATACCGCTGTTTTGTTGTCCTTTGGCCGTTTCCCACTTGTAGACAGGAGTGAGGTATTCCTTCTGAGTACTCAAGAACTCTTAACAAACGATCATTCATAGAAGCCATTATCCTACCGAGTTGTTGGAATTCATATACCATCGTGTCCCGGGATCCTGATTCACAGTTTACATGAAGGCCCAGGTTTACGTCTGATTGTGACATTGGATGTGTGACGTATTGTACTAGTTGATTTATGTGGCATTCGTCATCACTTTATTTGATTTGTTGTTGAATTGTTCTAGCTAATTGACACAACCTTGAGAAAGGATCAGCAATATTGCTTTTCCCAGGTCGGTAAACAACTCTGTAATTATATGACTGCAACCATAATATCCAACGCTCGGTCCTAGCGCATGGTTTAGATCGAGTACCAAATATTACCTCCAGGGGTTTGTGATCTATAATTAGATCGAAAGTTTTCCTGTCATAAAAATAGATATGGAAATGGTCTTCGGCCGCACTAAGGCCAGGGCTTCCTTTTCTGTCTATGAGTATCGTTTTTCGACGTCCGATAGACTTCTATTCCCAAACGGAATGATTCGAGGACCTTTTGTATCGATTTGTACCAACACAGTTTCTAGACCGACCGGGCTTGCGTCCGCTTATACTTGGGTTTTATCTTCAGGGTCATAATAACCCAAACTTTTAATGTCTTGTAGTTTTGCTTTAAGTTGTTCAAAAGCCGTTTTTTTTCTGTATTCCAATAATTAGATATATCTGTTTTCTGGCCAATTTTGAGCATTAAAAGTTTCCCAATGGGTCCTGTTAATGTTGAGAGATTTGTTGACGTAGTTCAGAAGACGATTATGTCATCCGAACCATAGTCAACTGTTTAAGTCTAGATAAATTGAAACGGTGTTTTAAATTATTTTGCTCACAATCACAGACTACAAAAATGCCGGGTGCATTAAATCAAATGGAACTTACCAGATAAATTATTCAGTGTACTAAGAAAAAGAAAATACGATAGCCTCTGCACTCCCGCCGGTGTAGAAACAAAATGGCGTCCGGACCATAAGTTAAAACGACAATAAATAAACTTTGAACGAATTTAACACTAGGTTTACGGGACGCGTCAATTTGACGCATTTTGACTTTTATCAGAGAATTGCCAAAAACTGTTTAAATTTTTATTTTATCTCTTTGTATGACTTTTATTCATTGATCGAGGGAAATATAAATTGAAGTCTATTTTCTTTAAAAGTGTTGAATTACTGAACTTGTCTATGTGGTATACCCATCTCTACGATATGCATCAAATTGACGCGTTTTAGTAGAAGTAGGTATATAGAAAATGTCCGTAAACCTAGTGTTAATAACGGTCGTTTTTATGCCAGTGTGCATAGGTTCTATGTGATTTTGTTTACGTATTACGTCTTGCTTCTCGTTCATGCAAGTGGTGGCTTAAACCGTCTGTCCCGCTCACATCCATAGACACTGGTCGCTATATACTTTTTTTCTTAAACATAGACCTTGCCTTTAAATATTGGTGTCATAAGCCAATGTATTTATGAATTTTCTATTCTTATATAAAGAAAATATCACTCATGCGTTCATTTATAAGTGTACGTATTTTATAAATAAAAAAAACACCTTTGCAATTTCGTTATTCAGTGATAGTAACTTTCAATAAACTTGTTCAAGTACAAATCTAATAACATAGGCATTGGGGTTTTCTTTAATGAGTACGATGTATGAGAGAGATTTTCAGTATTGGAAAGTAGGCGCTTTATTCTTTGTCAAGGGCGAGAAGTTACCAACGCAAAATAAACGTATAAATGTTGTCAGGTTTATAATCTTTTACAATAGGATCTATATTTTCAGTACTGTGTATAATATATATCGGAATTTTTGGGTGTTGGTACTAATATTGGGGAAGTTGGCCTTTCAGCTATGTCACTATTAATATTGTCTTCCATTTTCGACTCGATTTATCAATAAAACAATTTAATAAACAATCAATATTACCTCATTTATTCCTTGGTTATTATCTGTAATTCACAAATTAACTCGTTATAACATAATTCATTATGAAATGACACAATAACAAATTATTTATGTAAATTAAATAAATCAACTAATAATTATAATAAAGATTACACATAAATGAACACAGCTTAATATTTAAATGAAGTTACTGCTAGATTTATAAAAATAATACAATGAAATAGATAAATTTATTCAACTGAATAATAAAGCACTTTAATCTAGTTGACCAAACAAATACTTATCTTTTATCAACATCTCAAAATGTTTCTAAACAATAAATCAATAACAATTTACAATATTAAAAATTAGATGTAAAATAATAATTATACTGCGTGAACGCTCAATACAATCTTCCTCGCTCGAAGCGCTGGCCGCGAATGAAAACCACCCGCTTTTTTCGCGTTGATTTTATTTTTTGTAAGGCGTGGGGATGACGCAATACTGCGCGAGATACCTCGCTCGCTCGTGCGCCGACATATAATCCTATTAAGAAATTCGGATGTATAATTTTCTTCAAAGCTAATACAAAAAATGTCCACTTTTTTATTTATGCTGAAATTGGGATCAGCCACGCAAAAAAAAAAAAAACACTTTTTTATTCCAGTTAAATACATTTGTATTTGCATCTGGGCGTAGTATTTATTTGTAGGTTTCTCATTTTTTATATAATTAAAATAAGTTTTTTCGCTCACTGGACACTTATTTTCCACAATGCCATCTTGAAAAATGCCATCAGATGAACCAGCTATCATTGGATAGTTTTTAGGTATATATAGTCCACAATTAGTAATCTTTTTTTTTAGTTGCTTACTAACCACTTCACGTACTTCATTTTCCAAACTTCTGCCACGTTTCATTGCTGAGGTATCTGGGATTTTCCCTCCATGATGAGCGATACCAGTGTTCCATCATCTTTTTGGCATCGACTGGCTTCATAAGCCCTAGAGGCTGTAATACGGCCATACCTCAATTCGTGCCAAAGACTATTCTTATGCTGCGCTCTGATCTCGATTTCGATTTTATTTACAATTTCATCACTTAAGTTTATTTTACTTAAAAATGTGACTCCCGGAAACCGAGTGTTACCAATGGTTAAAATTGTTGTAGTGTTACAAGTGTATAAATCACACATATTATATAGGTACGAAGCATATTATTATTATAATTGGTTGATTCAGGCGTTACTTTGCGGAAATCCATACTAAAGGAAATTATTTAAAATTATTTTGCTTATAATTGTCGCTACAACATTCGATAACTTGTCTCGACGCGTTTCGCCACTTCACGTGGCATCATCAGGATACGTGCGGTCGCTTCGGCTTCGCTTCGCAGTAATAATTTTAAATAATTTCCTTTCATATTATTATTATTATTGTGTAATAGGCGAGCAGCATTTCTCTACATATGTATAGAAAAAATGATTCTCTTTTTATGTCGTTTCGAGGACTACCTGTATAACACCGTCGATGGTTTTTAGTTTTTCTTAGTTATTTGTTTATTGTTAGTTATTCTTAGGTTTTTTTTTGCACACGACTGGGTCATTTCAACAACGGGCATCAATCTTTACAATTCTTCTTCTTTTTAGGAAATACGTGACGCACTTTTTCACTGTAATTTTGTATTCCAGTATTAAATTTAGAATTCTTCTTCTTTTTTTTAATTTTAAATACACCAAATAATGTTATTTTAGTTTCAAGGTTCAAGATATTTATGCAAAAATAATTACGTAAATTCACTTAATTGAGATGCTTGTATAAAATTTATAAATAAACAGTATAGTTTTGTATGAATACTAAAATATAACAGTCGATTTTGATAATCAGCTTCAATCATCTAGAACATGGTGTCCTATCCTATAATTAAAATTTCATTTAGTTTGTATAATAGTTGTCCTTTTTTATATGTAGTTTTGATGTAATTTTGTATATATGTAAATAGTTTTTAAGATAATAAAAATTGCGATTATATTTGTGGCCTTTTATTTTATTTTATACAACCCAATGCGATATGTCATTTTTAATATAGTTGAGACTTGAGTATGTTATGGTTTTATTATACAAGTTACAAGTAAATATTGTGCGTATGTAAGTTTACATTCTATGTACTATCGGCGTCAAAAAAGGTTTACCAGTTTTGAAATTAGATTCTATGTCACACTTCTTTCACTAAAGTCTAAAATGCCATATCAAGTTACTTATTACCTTTTACAAGTTACTAATCAATATGACGTATCGAATATAACAAAGAGATTATTGACAACCTTCTAATGATGAACCTCATTTCTTTATTTGTCGAAATGACATTTATTAAAAAATATTGTTTACGTCATTTGGACAGAGCAAAATTTTACGTAAGATATTTTTAAAACGAAATAAAATGGCAAGTTTAACCCTGAAGCAAAGGGCTGAAATAATATTTCTCTTCGAAGATGGTCATAGTATCAGTGCTATATCACGAGAACTCAATATATCGCGATTCACTGTGAGGTTTTGGATTAAGCGGCATGGCGAAGAAGGGCAAATGACAGATCATAAAAATTATTCAGGACGACGAGCGATATTAACCGCCGCGCAAGTAACAGAAATGATTCGGCGGTACGAAGAGAATGGTTTCACACCGACTAGTTATTTTGCTGCTTTATATGATGTGAGTGCTCCGACGATCCGACGAGCCTTGCACCGTGCTGGACTACGCTTCAGACACCATGCTATTAAAGTGGAGCTGAGTATGGGATGATATCAAAGGGACTGATCTATGCGCGCGCCTTCTTGCATCTATGCGAGATAGACTACGTGCCGTCATAGCTGCTGAGGGCTATACTAGATATTAAATAAAGATTTTTTGTTTCCATTTTATTATTTTCTTTCTTATTTTTTAATAAAAATAATATTATAGTTTAGCTGGTAGATAATGCCGACGGCATTAAGCTCGCCTATGTAAAAAATATTACTATTTTTTTTGCAATAAAGAATTTATTTATTTTATAGTTTGTTCAAAGAAGGTTTTCTATATATCAAACCCTGATAGTAGTGTCGGTCCATCTACTAGAGCGGTTGATTCTCACACCATTAAAAAAAATATTACCTATGGTCAATCCAAGAAGCTTAGACGTCCTTTTAGTAGAGATTGTATTCGTAATGTCACTGTGGGAAAGGGAGACACCCTTTCTTTTGGTATTTATCCCTCTCGCACTTTGCTATTTCGTACTATATCTTACATCGCGTTTTTATGACACGTGAGACTAGCGCGAACTCTTTCACACTCATTACATTTGGCTGTCAAAATCATATTTTCCTGCGTCAAACTTGAAATAGACATTTAGAACTTATGATCTTAATGTGTGCATGCAATTATGATACTTAAGGTGGTAAACATTTTTTGACGCCGATAGTACACGCACTGACGAAGGTATGAAACTTTTATTTCTGCAGTAAATAAGTTATTATGATCTTATTTTAGCTTTGAACTATAAACTAATTATTTTTAGAGTAGAATATGCACATAAAGAATAAATAAATAAAACAATTGAAATGAGTTCTTTTATTTATTAAAAACAATAATGAAATGTCATAATGTTATGTAACTCCCAGCTTATCACAAATACACATAAAATTCAATATTTTGAGCAATTTGTAAATTATCATTCTCAAGATCTCAATTCAGCGCCTGTTTGTGTCTATCGAAATACTTCAGCACTAGACTTAATACTCATCATTGGACATAATAATAATAATTGAAATTCACTAATAATTCCTACAATTTTACACTAAAATATGGCATCCGTGTGATGATCAAGTTGCTACAAATGTTTTCCTGCTCATGTTTTGATAATCGACAACTTCTTGAGTCAAATATACCAGAGACATCACGTCACAAATGTTAAATTAATTCGAAACATGTATCACTAAGAGCTCCAGCGACTAACTGATGACTACCCCCACATTAGTCCACTGGGCCAATTAAAACAAACAATGCCTTCTATAGTATATTTAACTCTTAATGCAGCTTTATTATTTAAAAGCGAGAAATACAATTTAAAAAAAATTCTAACATAAATTGTGATGTAACTTTCAAAATTCTAATACGAGTTATGAGCAATGGCATCTGATTGACTAAAGCAGCTTGTCCTTTTTACTCATTTGCACAGTTATATTGCTTTCTCTGTCAACTAAATACACTCGAGAGCAATGTTCATTAAAAAAAACTATTATTTTTTACTATGCATATTTTGATTAGTAAATCAAATCGAGAAGTATATGCAATCCAGAATGACAGATACAATTAACCCGATGGCTTCTGAATCCCTTCCCTACCACTGCTCATAATCCCTGTAGATATATTCACGTAATTAATTGTGACCCATTTGCATCATAATCCTATACCATCAAATTCCTTCCAGTCACTCTAATTGGAAACATATTATGCATATTTTCAATTTTGTGAAAGTGTGTCGCTGTAAAGCCGAGTCTCCTGCGCGTGTGTTTTCTAAACATTACACAAAAACATAGGAACATTGGGGCGTGGCCATACACATTTTTGTATTCGTACACAATGTTTCTATGTTTTTGTGTAATGTTTCGAAAACAAACGCGCTGGAGACTCGGCTTAAAGTGAATTTTTAAGAACAAATTAGACCCATAAAACGGAACTTCATTTATAAATCTAGTAATTTATTATTTAGATACAAAAAACAAGCCTTCTATTTCATATTTATCTAATAATGCAAATGGGTTTAACGTTTAAATAAACCAAAACTAATTGCTTTATCAAATTATTTAATTTCAGCATTACACAACCTGATTATTGAATGGCAAGTCTTTCTCAATGATACAGCGATTAAAGTTAATAAGCGAATTACTAGAGGCAAGCATATACAATATATATACATTAATAAGATTACGAATATGTGAAACACATTCCCAAACTGAAAATTCAGGGTCCTAAGGGCCGGTTATTCAATCTCTCCTTAACTATATTATTACATGCACTCAATGTTTTAAGCCTCCAGTATAGTTATCGATTTTTATATATAAGAAATACTCTGAAAGCAATACTAAGAATAATTTGTATGTAATTATTATCTCAAAAAGTGACTCGGTATTCTAATTAATAAAAAAAACCAAATTACCGGCCCTAAGATGGAGTTAGACCCCAGACATTGCAATTAAAAAACACACATTATAACCAAAATTAATATCCAAATTAATATATTATTTAAATAACTTATACTAAAGATAATATACAATAATTCTTTTTATTATGATAGAATTGAATAAATTAACTAAATCAAATAATATTAAAATATTACAAAAATTGTTAATTAATTAATATATATATAAAAAAGAGGCCTATCACGGAAACGCAAGTCCCAACATAAACACAAAACTGCCTCCATTTCATTCAAACTATAGTTATAATTTACAAAACATAATAAACCAGCAAATATATATATATATATATATATATATATATATATGTATATATATGTACTCTATTAAAATTATAATAATTGTAAAAATTCCAAATTTACATGTGTGATACAGAATTTACTAGCGCCATCTACAGTCTGTTGGCGGAGTTGCTACATACAATTCACTTTGTTTGTTGCGATTGTTTATCAAAGCTCTTTCAACAAAGCAGACTTGGCGTTCTTAAGTTTATCTAATCTTTTAGTTAGATGACTATTTTCAGTTTCCAATTCTTCCACACGGTTCAGGGCTTCGCGCGCCTGAAAAAATAGAATAAAAGACTAAACAATTATTCTACAAACAATTATTACAATCAAATATACAAACAAAAATATATAATTTATTAATCATGCAAAATAAACATAAAACATTAAATGTTACTTAAGACAAAGAATAAGGGGTACACAGAGATGTCAATATTATTAAAATAACTGTAAAAAAAAAACAGTCGAATTGGACAAATGGACAAATTCTATTTACAGGGTTCACGCAATTATATTATTTAGTACCCAACTAGCTGTCATTATTGATGACTGCCCAAAAATCAACGTATTCCTGAAAACAAACAACCGACTTCAGATAACACTCCAACTAGAAAACTGACCACATATAAGTACCTACATAATTCAACCAATAATATCTTTATAGGAGTTCACACCTATAACTGAGGTAAGCAGAGATAATGGAACATCACCCAACTATATATTTATGAAATTATTTCACAGAGAACATCATTCCTCAACTTTACGGAGAGCTGCAATTTCAGTCACTATGACATGTGGACAAATATAAATAACAAAGAAAGTTTTTTGAGTTTTACAGCTCACTAGTTTGACGATAGTTTCAAATATCATCACGCAGAATTGCAATATATGTCATTAAATATTATGTTGATTTGTTTTTTAATTAAGATACTAATTTTGTTTGATAAATGTCATCAGTATGTTTTCTTTACAAGGAAGTAACACATACATTTTATTGAGAAATAGACATGAAGTAAGAAGCTGGATAGTCGGAGCTTTTTACCGATTAGTCGGAACATCTCTAATATCTATATAACCCTTTCCACTTTATTTACTGTTACTCGAAGACAAGTTGACAGAAAGCACCCGACTGATCCTAAAATATGTTCAGGCCCCGGAGGTTTAGACTACACAAACCAAATAATGCAAAAAGGATAACCACCTCTCTCTGCAACCGTCTCTTGTCCTGTTTGAGTGACTCCTCTTCTTCATCCCTCTGCGCAGTGGCAGCCCTGAGCCTGCTGAGCTGTGCCTCCAGTCGGGCCACTGCCGCGTGCTGGAGAGCCGCCTCCGCCTCGGCTCGGGCCGCGCGCGCCTTCGTCTCCGATATACATTTACGGAGACTTTCCACTGCAAATATATTATTTATTTATTTATAAGTGTACCTACAAAATTAAATTATGATTATATATTATAAAAAGGACTACTATTATATAAACTAAATGAAATTTTAATTATAGGATAGGACGGCATGCTCAAGGTGATAAAGGGATAGATACTACACTTGTAATAAAATTACAAAAATACATAAAAATAAAACACTAGTTAGTTAGTTAGTTAATTACCATTGATTTAAGACAACACAAGAATAATTACTTTTACGAGTTACTTAACCGTTTGAGTGCTATGGGTCTTTGGTAAAATTACAAATATATAAATAGCCCTCACCAAATCGACGAACCACACTCAAACGGTTAATGCATGTATATTGCCTAATTATTTTAAACTGATGTTTTGAAAGCTATTGCTGTCAAGCTAAACTGTTTTGTTTTAAGCTCATCAAGTTCCCGAAGTGAGTCTTGGACCAGTAACATATATCTTACCTTCATTCTCATATGACTCATCATCCGGATGCGACACGCCGTTATGCCTCGCCGTCCGCTCTTCGTTCAATTGCAACTTCAATTTTCTAACTTCTGACTCGAGCGCTTGCTTCGAGTTTAGTAAATTTTGCAACCGAACGTCTGCGAATATTTATTAATATATAATATAATAGACATATGTCGTCTAGTCTTATAACATATCCTATCATACAACCAATTGTCTTGAAACCAATTGAAACAGCTTTAACACGTTAATCGCCACAATAATATCAGAAAAATTTTCACACGGGCTATGGTAACTTTATTTATTTGTTCCTGATAGCAGAGGCGGCTCGTGACATTTTTTGATGGGGGTTCACAAAAAAATAAACAAAAAACTAGAGCCTACCATTTATTTTATTTGTACAGAAAATCCATTCGCCGGTCTTTTTGGCGAGCGAAGACATCTATTACTTTCTTGTGAAAATCAGATATAGAATTAATTAAGCGTTTTTCTATGCTTATCATTCCCCGCGGCGCGCGGCACGGCCGAACGCACGGTTTGGCAACGTCGCGCGTGAGCGGCGCTCCAGATTAGGTTAATTTCTCATACGAAATCTTTTGTTTCACGCGTCGGCCTGAGTCGATGTTTCTCTTTCGCACTCATTCAATACAATGCTAGGAATCGTACTAAACTTCGTTTCATAGGAGCGCAATCGTTGGCGCTCCACTCGTTACAACTTGACGCCAAATATACGCGTAGATATAGGTAATATAATATACTATTGTATAGGCATAATAGAATAGAATGAATGTAATGTAAGGATAGTATGTATTATTAAGAAATATAGATTACTTCTGTAATTTTCGTGGGAGTGCACTGCACCAGCGCTCTTTAGGACGAGCCGCCAGTGCCTGATAGGCCAAGCTTTCGAAATATAATGTCGGACATCTGTGATTGACGTGGCCTTCTAGCAAATCGCGTACGTCAGACACATATGACTGACGTACGCGATTTACGTGTTAATGAATAGCAAAACTCACCAAGCGTCCCTTCGCCAGCTTCATTCAACATCATCTCGGACTCCTTAGTAACGAGCGCCAAAGCAGGACAGTACTGCCCCGCCTCCCCCGCCTCGGTGTCGACTTCCTCCGCCTGAACGAACACCCTCCCAGCAGCCGCGGCCGCAGAGTCCCTCGCCACGATCGCCTCCCTCGCACCGCAAAGCTCCCTCTCCATTGACACGTGTTCACGTCTGAGCCGCTCGTGCGCTGAACATTTATCTTTGTGTTCTCGCTGAAATTTCACTTGTTATTTACTATACTAAATATACCAAGAGACGAAGGATTAAACAATAGCCATAAGCCGAGCGTGGGTAGATGCCTTTTTCAAAAGTCCAAATGTCACTTAACTGTACGAAACAAGATAGACCAATCACATGCTTCAAAATTCATGACGTGATTTTTGACCAATGACAATAATCCATTGATACTGTCTACTGTCACCTAGCTGTCATTACGTTCTGTTACACGCATTTATAAGAAATCGTTTCAATCGTTACTTATTAATATATAAATAACAGAATGAGAAACATGCAACATGTTTAAAGATTTATTATTTATTACTAATATACTACATAAAATGGAATAAAATGTATTTAAGTAATGATCACGTGATCACGGATCAAACTACAAGCAAGCGTTATTTCTGAATATGGGGTCCAAGACTGAAAAATGATAAGACAATCCAAATATTCACTGTTTTCAGTAACAAATGAATACGTGTGTGTGTGTGTGTGTGTGTGTGTGTGTGTGTGTGTGTGTGTACCTGCAGCTGCGCATGCTCCTGTTGCAACTCCTCGATCTTGTCCTTGAGCAATTCCAGCTGGTAAGCGAGCGCCGCCTTATCATTATCCAGCTGAGCGTTCAAGATCATAGCTTTCCTGAATTTGTCCTCATATTCCTTCAACTCGTGCTAAAATTTACAACTCATTTTAAATCTATACTCTATACTAATATTATAAAGAGGAAAGATTTGCATTTTTGCATGTTGTTGTAACGCGAATTGGCTCAAAATTATTGGACCGATTTTAAAAATTCTTTCACCATTCGAATGCTACATTATCACTACACATTAACCACATAGCAGTTGTCATGGTAGAAAGAAATACGTATTAACGAGAGGCCTACCCTAAGATCTTTAAGACAGAACCCGTCTTCAGCAGAATCTTCGGAGCTCCGTCGCGGCGAGTGCAATGCTGGACCAGTCAACCGTGAGGGGCCACGGCGACCCACCGTCTCTGAAATATAATAATCATAACTCACGCACGTTCACGAATAGATAGGAACCGGATTAACATGGTAGGATCTACAAAATTGCAATTTTACAGAACAATTTAAAGTTGTTATTGTGCATAGTTTGTTTGTATACATTCTTTGTTGTATTGAGTATCGCAAAAAAAAAAACATTTCATTCATGAGATCATGTGCGTAGCTCAGGGTGGGGCAGCAGTCTAAAATAATACTGTAACTAGCAAATACCCGCGATCTTACCCCGGTTAATACTTCATACAAAAAGGTTACACCCAGTGTAAACTTTCTTACGGATATTAAGTATTGTAATTAGTACCTAGATAATTAAGTTTTCTAGGTTTGATTAGGTACCTTACAGGTCAGAGCCAGAGTAGAGCAAACACCGTGGCTACACCCATGCATGAGATGGATAATTATATTTAAAAAAAGAACAGGGTCCAACGATATAAGCATTTTAAATTAATACTGAAAGTAGACACAAAACTGAATCGCAAAACAGAGCAATCAGCAAACCCACCGGCATACATATCATAAGCCTTATCAGCATGGTCCTCTTGCTCCCTCTGCTGCCGCTCCAGCTCCCGCATGCGTATCTCCCTCGCCTCTGCTCTGGCAGCACGACGAGCTGCCAACCTCTGTTCCGCCTGGAAGATGAAAACCAACAATCCCATAAACTTTTAGTGAAAGCCGATTGCTCTAAATTTGTTTATTTTGTGTTGAATTATATTTATTATTAGGGGTACCTGACTACCTCATTGTCTGTCAGTCGTTGGCAAGCTCGATAAATGATCACACTCAAGAAGGACTTTTATTTCCATAAATTTGACATACACATAATTGTATAGGCTATGATTGGCTAATTTCTTATGATTAGAGCTCGTCATTAGTATAAATAAATCATCGAATAACATTGTTTAATTATTATTATTATGTCCAGTGGCGCCATCTATTCGGATATTATAGTAATTTATTTCACGGATAGATGTCGCCACTGTTGTTTAAGAACGTCGGGGCATTTGAGAGGGAACATAAAGCAATATAAAGGCATGTAATCAATCGTCCCTAAGAGACGCCGCTCGGGCGCCTCTCAAACGATCACTCCTTACACTCGTCTATCCTCCATTGTTACTGGACCTGGGCTTCACTCAGGTCCAGTTTCAATCCCGTCCTTTTGGCTAAATTGGAACAGTCGCTTCACGACTGTTCCACCCTACTCCGCTCCGCTGTAACAGCCGCAAGGCTAACAGCAGAAACCGGGAACGCGTAGTTCCAGAAAAAAAAATGTAATCAATCGAGCATTTGGTTTTTCATTATCGCCGTAAACAAATATATACTTATTCCTCGTTTGCGGTAAATAAACAAGGAAACACATTTATATAAGAGACGCCTTATCGCATTACAATGTTGACATAACCCGCATCATATGTCTCGCACACGTGCTTCTACGTTCCATTTGATACATCGTATTCTACACCTACACGCATACACCATTTAGGGGATGCTTCAAGACAAACGACAGTAACTTTAACCCTTCGTCGCAAAAACTCCTTAGATCGATTGATGATTACATTTTTTCTAATTAAATCTAAGATGAAAATCAAAATCAATCTTATTTATTGGAATGCTTAGAAATAAATTTTATACAAAAGTAATGGAACATTTTTTTTCCCCCTTTAAATCGGACTAAAAACTTAGACCTCATAGAACCTATAATTGCTGTGCCTGTGAGATCAATAGAATATCAACCAAAGCATACTAACACTGCTTCTCCTATGACAATTGGTTATCTGGAAGAAATTACTTCTAATAATAAGATCACCTCAAGCCGATTGCTCTAAATTTGTTTCTTATTATTATTACTTACTTACAAACTATAGTATTCGTGATTAATCATAGTTTGGACACATATATCCGTCACAGTTTAGTAAAAATAAATTGTATATATGTGTATATATAAAAATATAGGTACACATTAACTCGGATTAAATTTCGATTAGATTATAATAAACTACAATAAAAGATATCGAAATCGAGTGAAAGCATAAAATCATTAGTCAACTAACTACTTTCGATATAACGTATTTTATTAAATAAAATTATAACACGAAACGTACAAAACGAGACGCGACAATCATTATAACCGGTTTAAAATTTAACTGATTATATACTTAATACGGTTTCGTTTTAACTATTAACGAGTGCTACTTCGCAAAGTAAATATATATATTATATATATATATAATATATATATATATATATATAATATATATCAAATAATAATAAAACAAATCGCTTATTGTCGTTACAATAAACATAACAAGACCAACAAGAATAGCAAGGGCTCCTGTATTAGGTTGAAAAATACGGCGATTTTCAAATGGATACAGTCTTTGTAGGTATATAAGCGACAATAAGACGGCAAATGCCATCTGCATCCCTTTCCCACATGCCTCAACTTTGACACGATGAGAATATAGTTATCTCTTTCTAACGATTGTTTTTTCTAGTACAAAGTCCAATCTGTATCCATTTGAATATTGTTGTTTGTACATTAAATATAAATAACCAAACACTGAAAATTATTAATTAATAACTCGATCTGATTGTAATCTAAACTAAAAATTCAGTGGGCTTATCACGAATTTAGTCTGGCTTTCGAATCGAGCTGTCACAAGTAAAACAGGGGGGCTACTCAGGCGCACTTCGGACGAAAATACGGACGTTTCACACTCAGGAACACTTACGTAATCATTCACGAAATTACGGATTTGACAGCGACGTCACAACGGATAGGCCACACAATGGTTATTATACGGACATTTGACAGGACTTTTTACGGGCTTATAGGTCAAAATTCACATAAACTATAGAAGTGACGGCCGTATTACGAAACTTCGGATACGCCTGAGTAGCCCCCCAGATCCATTAGCAATCGGGATCATAAATTTTTACTAACGACTAGCGAGCACCAGCAATCTATCAAATGAACGAAAGATCGAGACGTTCGAAAATTAACAAAAAGTATCTAAAATATTGTAGTTCCAAATCCGCACGCGGTGGCGCTGCTCAAATTTCCATACAAATCGCTTGAAGCGAACTCGGTTCGAAAGCCAGACTAAAATTCGTGATAAGCCCACAGGAATAAGCGAGGTCCATAGTGTATACACAATCAATAAATCTAGCCTATTAAGTTTAAATTCAATAATTTGCTCCAAAATACGAGTTCTTCAGTTCAACGTCCGAGTATCATCGCACTGTCTTCACGACCAAAACAACACGGACGTGACCAAAAATACCAACAATATAACATCTGATCTCGATTAATATGACAGAAATGGGTGGATATCATTCAATATGCAAAACAACGATTGATCAATAATCCATAAAGCCACGGTTTTTACTGTTGTCACATATTCAATGTCATTTTATAGTAATGACAATTCCGTAATTTCCTTTTCCACAATTACCTAAAATGTTTCATGTTAGAATCTATAGTCTAGCGCGAACATCCCTACTAATAATATAAATGTGAGTTTGTTTGTTACGTATTCACGCAACAACTACTTAACCGATCATCGTGAAACTTTGTACACAAATTTTTGGAGATACTATAAGTAACATAGGATACTTTTAAATAAAATAATAATAAATACTTTTTTACTATAGTTTCCAATTGACTACAGTTTCAGATGTTTGGAATCATATTGATTCATTTCTATTAAAATGATCTCTGATACTTATTTAATGACTTAAATGCGAGCGAAGCCGCGGGTAAAAGCTAGTTGAATATACATTTCAAACAAATGTCATTAAGACATTTTTATACATAGTCAAAAATTCTTGTTACATTACAGCAATACCCCGCTTTACGCGACTCCGTTATGCGCGGTTTCACTATAACGCGAAATTCAAATTTCGCGCTCAATTGCCCCGCATTATGCGAAAGAGTGCGTATAAACATAATGTAGTCATCAACTTCTCTAAAGTCGCGGGAATTTCAGTTTTTTCCGGAACGTATCCCTCGCGTAAAGCGGGGCATTACTGTAGTCAAAAATTCTTGTTACATTATTTCTTTTAAAACAGTCATAATAACAGCGAGATGTCACCAAGGGCGTCTAGAATACAAGCCCAAGGCAACGCAAACAGGGCGCATCTGTGACACAATGAAAAACAAAACACTCCGACACACACAAACTCAACCACATTTTCATACTAATAAAGTTAAATAACAAAAAACAATACTTATTCAACTATAGTAGACAATTCCCACAAAATATCTTGGAAGTCCTAATATATTCACAAAGACCACAAATATCTATAAAGTATATAGTACAAAAAAAACAACAATCTTCAAATGGATACATATTGAACTTCGGGCTGTAAAAAACAATCATTAGAAAGAGATAACTATATCCTTATCGTGTCGAAGTTGAGGCATACGTGAAAGGGATGCAGATATCAGTGGGCTTATCACGAATTTAGTCTGGCTTTCGAATCGAGCTGTCACAAGTAAAACGGATCCGTTAGCAATCGGGATCATGAATTTTTACTAACGACTAACGAGCACCAGCAATCTATCAAATTCGAAAATTAACAAGAACTATCTAAAATATTGTAGTTCCAAATCCGCACGCGGTGGCGCTGCTCAAATTTCCATACAAATCGCTTGAAGCGAACTCGGCTCGAAAGCCAGACTAAATTCGTGATAAGCCCACAGATCGTTTCTCTTTCTATTACTTATATACCTACAATACTGTATCCATTTGAAAACCGCCGTGTATCGACGTCGACTTACAAAAATAATTAACAGTTTCGTCGCAAAACCCAACCACAAATCTAACCATGACGTTCCATACATTTTCAATACACAAAAGAACAAATAGGTATAGAATATTCTCAGATTAGACGTCTCCGACCGGAGCAATATTCATACTAAACGAAACATGTTGCGGAAAGAAAAAACTAATTCAAAGATCTTGAAAAACGTTTCAATGCTAACAGCCATTTATTTGCATACGCGACAATTATAACCAACATTTTAGACGACATCTCCGAGCGCGCACTACATAACATAACCTTAGATAGACTAAACAAAACTCTTCAATACAATTTTTATACAAACATTTTTTTATTGTAAATAAAACCATCATCGTAATAGGCCTCTGAAGGTTTTTTTTTTTGATCACACAATGAAGTTTTTCTTACGATAAGATAACGTATCTTGAATGTTAGATTTTCATTTAAGGGAAATTAATGATTTAATTTTGACAGTAACTTTTATTTCCATCGTGATACAGTGAACAGAGAAAAAGAGGCAGTAGGTTCAATAATAATAATAACAAAACTATTAAAATAAATAAAAATATTTTGCATAGGCTCTTCGGAAAAGCATATGACGAGAAGTAACCACAAGAAACTTGCCAATCATTACAACACAATATAATGTTAGTATCAGTAGTCAAGTATCAACATTGTTGCTTTGTCAATAGTTGAAAATAGGCCATGCTAGACACGTCGAACCAATTATTTTTGTAAAAAAAGATTTTTGTAATATCAAAGGATTTTCGTGTATAAAAGACAATGATTCAACAAACAATGAGTCAATTCGAAAGGACGTGTAGGATATTAGGCTCATTACGTCATTAGTAAAAATCTCCATGAGCGTCGCTTACATCAGCCATTCTCTAAATGTGTTCCGCGGTAACCCTAAGGTTAAAATACTGCAAAAAATACCTACCAACGGGAGATTATAAGGTTACATCTAAATATTCCAACTAAATACAGTATGCCCCGCTTTACGCGAGGGTTACGTTCCGGAAAAAATCGCGTTAACTGAAATTCCCGCGACCATAGAGAAGCTGATGACTACATTATGTTTATAAGCACTCTTTCGCGTAATTTAATAATAAATTTGAATTTCGCATTATAGTGAAACCGCGCATAACGGGGTCGCGTAAAGCGGGGTATTACTGTATATTAAGGCTTTTATATCAAAAAAGTTTGAGAACCGCTGGCTTACATGATTGTGCTGTTGTCCGATTATTCCGACAATAGACGGCGTAAAGTCCTCCTGCGACGAATGACGCAACTCAGAAGAACTGTCACCGCTATTCGTCTCATAGCCATTGTTAACGCAGCTATTTTGACCAACCATTTTGTTTATATCAACATTATTGTTACGCACATCACAAGCACTACTCCTTAAATCTATATCGGCCTCGGAATTTCTGATAACAACGTTTAGAGTTTCATTCACAGGCACCAAAGTATGGCTGATCGTATCACCAAATATGTCATCGTCGGAGTCCTCGAAGTCGCCGTCTGTGAACAGGTCGCCTTCCTCCTCAGTGTCTGTCGCGTTCGGCGTTGTCACCGCTTTCGAGCGTCTACCCATTTTGGAGGAGACGGGTTGCAATACTTTTCATGCGATTAAAAATCACAACAAAACCAACATACAAAATGTGTGAGTAAGCAAAAACCTCGATTTACACTGCACTATTTTTCTACAATACGCTTTATCATTAATCACTTATCGATATCGATAAAAGTTATCACCACATTGTTGTGATATTTCGCAACGGACGAACATTCTATTATTATAACTTGCGCAAACTTAAAACGTTAAAATTATCGTAATAGATTTTTTGTTGTAAAATTTTGCATTAAAGACGTGCGCCCACGCATACGTCGACGACCGACTGTCGCGTACTTGCAAAGGGTACTCACACTTTCATAATCGCGACCGTTACCACAGTACCGAGTGAATCACTAATGATAATAGGATTACCTTATGCCAGCCATTCTCAAAGTGTGTCCCGCGGAACTCTAGGGCTTATTTTAGCAAAAAATACCTACCAAAGGAAGATTATAAGGTTACATCTAAATATTACATTGCAATATGATTATTCATAAATACATATAAATTTTTTATAATTATATTAAGGCTTTTTCCTTCGCCAAAAAAGTTTGAGAACCGCTGCCTTATGCTTTTCATGTGCACCTAATAGTAGTTAGGCAATCTAATATACATAAAAATATAATATGTCTTAGTATATACATTCAAAGATTTGATAGGAGAATAAATACATCGTTATACCTTACAATACAAAAGTGCGCATACGCAACATTTAATATCTACGTTCGCATTGAGGTCTATCATAACATCATCACGCTTGTTTTAGAAAGGCAACGATGTTTACGTTAATATTACATAATCTATTTGTTTTAATAATAAAAAAAAAAGTATAAACTGAACCGTAAAATGAACGTCAGTAGCCATGTTTAATGAAAGGATGTACTTACGTACTTTGTATGCATTTTCTTATCTACACTAATATATAAAAAGAAAACATTTGATTGTTTGTATGTATTGAATAGGCTCCGAAACTACTGGACCGATTTGAAAAATTCTTTCACCATTAGAATCCTACATTATCCTTGATGAACATAGGCTATCGAATATTTTCAAAAACCTGAATGAAAATTTCAATAATGTAACTCAAAGTGTGAAAAATTGCGTACGCTGCGGAAATTATTGACAATAGGGCAGTGATGTACTACAGTTTTATAGAGGACATCAATATCTACAAAAAAGTGTGCGATACCATATGTCTAACTATTACAGTTATGTCATAATAACTGCTTTTTCATGTTAAAATTTAAACTTCATAGTACTTTATATCTTCATTACTACGCGAACGAAGTCGCTGGCAACAGCTAGTCATATGTATATATAATATAAAAATGGTCTTTGGCTTTGATACGTGTCCGCACATAGTTTGAAATATTCCATAATGCTTTGCGATATTTTTCGCAACTCCAATAATTCTGTCACCTTGACATTGTTGATAAGACTATAACCGGTTGCGATGACCACATGTTGATATAATAAGTTAAAATTTTTATTTACAGAGTAACCTCAATATAACGAATTCCTCGATTTAACGAATTTTTCCAAATCCCCTAGAACTAATACAAAATATACCTTTGCATTACGAATACATTTGTTATAACGAATTTTAAAACTTCGCAAAATATAAAAAGGAAGTATTATTTATTTCTATTTAACAAAATCGTTCGTTATAACAGGGAAAGCAGATTAGTACAGACGTAAAGCTGAGATTGATATATTTATTATTAAATTATTAAAATCGTAGACCAACCTAACCTCTAAATAACGAACCTCCTTGTAACAAATTACTTGATATAACGAATTACACTAGTTTACAAATTAAAATAAAAGTCATGTCCTTTCAATGTATTCCATATCGTTGTATTTAGTAGTAACAACTAAACGCAAACATATATTTATTTTATTTCTATCACGTCTATAAATCAAGTTCTTATTACATCTTATTTTCAAACTACCCATAAGTTGGTTTCGATTTTATTTAAAAATTTTGATGCAGTGTAGTGTTTAGTTAAATAAATATTTGTTTTTACAATGTCAAAAAAGTTGTGTAAGGTACATCCTGATCGTTTTTGTTATGTGTGTGGTGAATTTATAATATCTAAAAAAGGATATCCCATAACGGAATCACTTAAAGATGCATATTTTGGTTATTTCAAAATGACGTGTTAGATTTTTTTTTATAATTTTTCTGAAACTCAGTGCACCTCATTTGTTAAGAAAAAAAACGTTTCATTTGAAGGACAAAAACCTTGTAAACTAGTGTTATTTTCAGATTCCCTTCAGTATCGTTATATCAAGGTTGCATTTGCTTTTAGTAATTGGGCTCCAACAGAGCGCTTTTATCATCAATACAAATGAAATAAATTTATTAATTTGATAATTATCAATTTGATTCAGCTGCTGTATACTGACAATAAGACAAGTGTTTTAAAATCTCATATTCTGAGGTCCATAATGCCCAAACTATAATACTTTAGAGACCAAATAGTTGAATATTGAAATAGTGGATTTATGATTTTGAGAACTACCTTTATTTTTATATACCAGGTGGATGTCCACATGCATCTTGCTCTAATCTAACATTAGACGATTCATAATCAGTAATTAAATAAAAACGATTTATTGGCGTCTAATAAATATCATAGTATATTTCTTCTTCTATCAATAAATGTTTTATTATTATTAATATTACTACAGTAATGCCCCGCTTTACGCGAGGGATACATTCCGGAAAAAATTGCGTTAACTGAAATTCCCGCGACCATAGAGAAGTTGATGACTACATAATGTCTATACGCCCTCTTTCGCGTAATTTAATAATAAATTTGAATATCGCGTTATAGTGAAACCGCGCATAACAAAGTCGCGTAAAGCGGGGTATTACTGTACTAGCCATTGAACGATCGAGAATAACCATTTTTTATAATGGATTAAATAAACCGTAAACAAGTAAATAATTACACTAAGCAAGCGGTTAATATAAAAACAAGTCGCTAACACAAATGGTCAAGAAACTAGAATGCAGGAAGAGATATAGTGTAGGAAAAAAATTAAACTGCATAAAAGCATCCCAAGGCGAAGCAATAGCTTATTATCGACACACCACGCACCACGCACCACACACCACATACCACGAGCACATTAACACAACTATTTTCCAAGACACTAACGGAACGTCGCTTTCCACAGACAAATTATTTACAAAAAAAAAGACAACATAATTAAGTAAAAACACGAACGTTAGTCAACGCAAAAAAAAATATTGGTCAAAAGCAGCGGTTAGCCGATCGGTTTCTACGTAACTGTAGTTTGAAATTGATCACGGGATGCGCGTGCGCAAACCTAAATAACGTGACATTTGAATTGCATCTGCTGACGCGAACAAATAGGTTACGTTTCGTAACGGGGTGAACGCACGCATCTATTGTTTTAACATTAGAATACATATTAACACGTAGTCAAAATAAATACATTAAACAAAAAAGGCAGCTACTACACTAGGTTTTACAAAGAGTAATTTTGACCATGTACATAATAACATTCCGACACATTTATTTGCATTCAACCTAGCTCGCTAATTCCTAAACAAATCTCATAAACGGGCCTCTGTAAGTAAAACTATAAACTAATAAAAACTCCTTAACTTCAATAACTCAAATTATTTAACGTTTCCCTTGGTCTTTATCTTATCGAGGTTCTACTTTATAAAAATACGACAATACAACGTCATAACTGACTACAATACTTAGTAGGCCACAAAGAGTGAAGCCACACCTAATTTACATTTGGCAAATTCAGTCATGGCTACCACTGCATTACATTCACGATGATGAGTCAGCATTACATCAAGTACAACGACGCTTGTGCTAACTTTTATGGTCATAATATAATAAAACGGTCATTGCATTATTGTGAGGGACAACATTTTCACAAACGTATTTTCCCTATAGAGGGCGCTGCAAGTTACAATGATAGTGGTGTAAATCCCTACTAATATTATAAATGTGAATGTGAGTTTGTTTGTTACGTTTTCACGCAACAACTACTTAACCGATCATCATGAAACTTTGTACATATGTTTTTGGAGGTACTGGAAGTAACATAGGATACTGACTATAGTCAGAGGCAGCTCGTCCTAAAGAGCGCTGGTGCAATGCACTCCCGCGAAAATTACAGAACTTATATTACAGCGGCGTAGATATAGGTAATATAATATACTATTGTATAGGCATAGTAGAATATAATGAATGTAATGTAAGGATAGTATGTATTATGAAGAAATATAGATTACTTCTGTAATTTTCGTGGGAGTGCACTGCACCAGCGCTCTTTAGGACGAGCCGCCTCTGACTATAGTTTTAGCTGTTTGGAATCATATTCATTAATTTCTATTGAAATGATCTCTGATACTTATTTAATGACTTAAATACGAGTAATAAATAAATACCCACATCTATTTGGACTTAGTAAAAAAACCAAAACAATCCCTGACTTCCACAAACAGATTTAGTCCCAAAAATTATAATGACCTTCTTGAAATTAATTATGCCATACAAATGTATTAATTTTTTAAGATGCTTAATTGTACCTGCTACCACTATACTGTACAGGCTATGATTGACGAGTGTCTAGTGATTTCTTCATGTCATATACTTTTCCGAGATCTCGAAGATTGTGACTATGAGAGCAAAGCAAAGGGTTAATACGAAATAAAGATATTTGAATTTGGAATTGCAATAAACAGCGCACGAGTTTTAATTACTCAATAGTCAACAATGTAAACAAATCGTTATTCCACGTCGTAAATCAACTGTATCCCATAAGCGGTTGAAAAGTTCCATACTGAAAGAAGCTAGTAGTTATAAATAAGCGATTGTCACGCGCCACTCACGTTGGGGTGACGGCCGAAAGTTAATTATAATAATCACGGCGTGTTCCGGCTTCTTAAGTCTTCAGAGATACCTTTCAAATGGATACAGTTTTTGTAGGTATAATATATACGCGATAGAAAGAGAAACGATGACAGTGTCTTGAACAAATGAACGCAGGCGACATTAGTTATCTCTTTCTAATGATTGTTTCTTCCAGTACAAAATCCAATCTGTATCCATTTGATGATTCGAATTTCAAAATCGTTTGTACAACGAAATTCGAAGGTACCCGGAAGAAAATTAACTACGCATTTAACAATAGCTTTCATACAATCAATTGTATACATACAATCCCTACTAATATTATAAACGTGAATATGAGTTTGTTTGTTACGTTTTCACGCACCGATCATCATGAAACTTTGTACACATATTTTTGGAGATACTAGAAGTAACATAGGATACTTTTTATTTTAAAAAAATATTATTTTTTACTATAGTTTCCAACTGACTATAGTTTCAGCTGTTTGGAACCATATTGATTCATTTCTATTGAAATGATCTCTGATACTTATTTGATGATTTAAATGCGAGCGAAGCCGCGGGTAAAAGCTAGTATTATATATATAGAAAGAAAAGTCAAGCCTCGAATACACTCCACAAACATATTAATAAAACCAATCCGATTAATAACCGAATTGTTAGCGATAAGCATGACTTTGATTCGCGATAATGCACTTATCTACGTCGCATTAA
This sequence comes from Tineola bisselliella, assembly GCA_028551675.1. Lineage (NCBI taxonomy): Eukaryota > Metazoa > Arthropoda > Insecta > Lepidoptera > Tineidae > Tineola > Tineola bisselliella. The sequence continues at coordinate 75,946 of JAPWLS010002475.1, read as the reverse complement.
ACAATAAAACGGGTAGAAGCATCTAGATTATTCCATAAATATTTTTAGAACAATATTCTAGTTAGTAGTATCCCATATGGAACTTTCGGCGCGCATGTGCATTGTGTGTGTCGTAAATAGATAGATATGCCGTAACAATTAAATATTTATATTTGAACATTTAAAAACAACGTACATTAATAATATAATGACACATACAAATTTTTTATCAAAAAAAAAGTAGCAATTGATGATAAATTTTCAGACTACAAAAACAAAATACTCGAAAAGAAGTTTCTTTCAGTGATAACTTACAAGTTTTGGCCTCACTTGACAGACCACAGAGCGAGCGGAATCCTCATCGCTGCTGCTCTCCAAACAATCGGACAAGGAAGGCGACCTCCTCGGACCCCAGGACCTGATCTTACAAACAGGCACCTCCGGGACATAGGGCACTTCGCCACGCCACCACGCCACGAGGGCTGGCGCGACTCCCACCACCATCGCCAAACTTAATTTGACCATAGTTTATAAGACTACACACATTACTATTTACATACAACAAACTAATGAAAATTAAAGTTTTTGGAATAAAATCGTTTGGAACGGAGCGATGCGCTCTCCAGTGATCACGAGCAACGAATGCCGGTCGTTGACGTCCCTGCCAACCCCCCGGCGCTCCCATACCCCTATACCGCCCTGTTAGCGGACGAAAAATAGAACAAAACCTCCCTTAACTTCCATACTTATTTCAATAAAATATTTTAAAATTAAGAGTGGGGCCCTTAACACTAGATTTACCAGAGCAGTCAAAATGGTTGGTCTTGCAAGATCAAATTAAAATTCCTACTGCGTGTAACATTTTCTTTAATTCTTCTAATCTTCTTTAATTTATAACAGAAGAATTAGTTTTATGAATTTTATATTATTTTATATATATTTGTAACAAATATATACTTTTTTGGTTTTGGTATAAATAGGTATATCTAAGCTGGTAAATCTAGTGTTAAAATACAAACACGTAACAATCATCAATTGTAAAATTGCTTTTAAATCACCAACGTTGCATCAGCTCGGGCTGGAATAGGAGTGTGAGAGGGAGGCAGTCTGGATCGATCCCTGCCGTGAGCACGGGAGCTATGACCTCTCAACCGATTCAGGCCAAACCTAGGTCGTGTCGAGATTATGTTTATACTAATATATTGAAACCCCTATCTATATACATTAATTTGATAAAACTTAGAACAGCCATTCTCAAAGTGTGTTCCGCGGAACCCTAGGGCTAAAATACTGCAAAAAATACCTACCAAAGGGAGATTATAAGGTTACATCTAAATATTACATTGCAATATAATTATTCATAAATACATATAAATCAGTATTTTTATAATTACATTAAGGCTTTTTCCTTCGCCAAAAAAGTTTGAGAACCGCTGACTTAGAACATTACATTACATAGTCCCAATATTGCATCAGCCTGAGCCCTTTAAGGGTAGGGGGTAGCAGACAGGTCGATAGAAAGACGTCATCGCTGTCTGACTGCGAAATTACAGTTTTCTTTCTTCAATCTATATTTAGATATTTGATTACGGTTCTTGAATTGATTAATCAAATATCTAATTAGAAATATCTAAGTGGAATATGTATTTTTAAAATAATAATAAATTCATTGTCCTCGTCCTATGGGTATCAGGACAAGAACAAAACAAACGTATACCACCCAGACCCAAAACAAATACCTAATTTTTATTTTATTTACAACACAAGTAAATAATTGTTTCCATCGGAAATCTGCGTCAAAGAGACCATCGTTATATTATATATGTATGTATAATTTACAATAAATCGAGTACAAGTTTTAAACTTAATAAATCAAGTCAATATTTCTATATGAATTAGTACATATTAGTTTATTTATTGTAACCACTGTGTAATATGATTTATAAATTGTTATTCACTTTTTTTTCTGAATTATAATTCAGTTTTTTTTTATTATTATTACTTTATGTACAGGCTATGATTGACGAGTTTCTTGTGATATTCTTCTCGCCATACGCCTTCCCGAAGTCACGATAGAGCCTAACGATGAGCAAGTGCACGCCTTTAGTGCCTATGCTAATAAACGATTTTCATTTCATTTACTTAATTTTTGAACGCACAAGCAACTCACATAAAAGATTGGGAACCCCTGTAGTCTAGAATTACAGTACAATAGAATTTAACATCCAAACAATAAATTTTATTTTATACAATGTAAAAAACAATATTATACTAATAAAACAACATTGTATACATCCAACACTTGCGGAGATGCAGTTTATTTTTGGTATTTCATGAAAATAACTGACCTACTGATATTTCTTCCTACTATGAATTTTATCCCATACAATTTAACACGAACTTAAATAATTTCCCTCACAATAATCCGGCCTGATTCTCGTTATAATTGGTCACTTTATGCTACAGTTCCAGATGGAGATATCTCAGTAATAAAAGTTAAAAAAAAATTTAATTAATTTTATTATTTTTAGCGATAATTAAATTATAATTAAAACAAATAATAAAATTTAATAAAATGAAAAACTGTGTGAGACACGTCCACATATCTATTTGTGATCGGGAGTCGTTTTATTTCGCACCACAATCCGTCGCCGAGATGCGCCTGCGCATAAATAGAAACGCACTCCAATCTAGGGTTGCCGCCGAACTTGCGTTGTTTTTCACATTCGATTATTGATCAAACCCGTACACGTACTAAAACCAATAAAGAACTCAAATAACTAAGTATAACCATTGCGGTTAAAAATAATTTACTCGAGCATTGATTTATAACCCTATAGTAAGTATCCACGTATGAAATAAAAATTATTAGCATAGGCGCTATAGACGTGCACTTGCTCATCGTTAGATTCTACCATGACTTCTTCGGGTCTCGACTGTACATGAAATAATTAATTGAAAATTCTATTTACACTATATTACCAATCTCTTATAATCTAAGCACACACATCCGTTCCCATTCGCAACCAACATCCAAGTCCTCATTCGCACCTCCCTCGCGTTCCTCTTTTCTTTCATTCCAAATTCAAATTTAAATTGACAGTTTTACTTATAAAAATATATATACTATTAACCAACCTCTTTTCTGTCATATACTGTATATACTGTGTAGTGTTTATCTCCTATGAGCACACCCCTAACTCTTAGAGACATGTTAATTATAAATTCAGACATTGTTAATATTATGAGGAATGTCCGCAGTTATTTCTGCTAATTACTTCCGAGATTAATCTATAACAATAACCTAAACCTAAACGTTTGCGTTTAACGTTGAACAAAAAAAAAAGAAAAATTATTATGAACGCAAATATTTTTTTTGGTTCGTTCATTATGACTTATTAATTTATAAGAATTGAGAAAAAAAAAGAAAATCAGAAAAAATATTTTCGTTTATAAATTAAGTTTAATATACTAGAGATGTACCGGTTATGACTTTGGCCGACTAGCCGATTAGTCGGTTGTAAATAAGCCGACTAGTCGGCCGACTACGGTTTAGGGGATTCCCGTAGCGCTTCCTTTACAGCTGATTCGCTGCAATTTCAGTCACTACTGACATGTGGACAAATATAAATAACAAAAAAAGTTTTTTGAGTTTTACAGCTCACTAGTTTGACGATAGTTTCAAATATCATCACGCAGAATTGCAATATATGTCATTAAATATTATGTTGATTTGTTTTTTAATTAAGATACTAATTTTGTTTGATAAATGTCATCAATATATTTTCTTTACAAGGAAGTAACACATACATTTTATTGAGAAATAGATACAAAGTCGCCGGATAGTCGGCGCTTTTTACCGATTAGTCGCTGACTACGATAGTGGCCGACTAGTCGGAACATCTCTAGTATATACAAGAAATCTGTATTTTAAAAATTTGTTGTTTTTTGACATGAATTAAAATGTAATAATTTCTTATTGGACTGCTGTCTGAATACTTGACATTAGGAGAATTGTCTTTAATAGATATCTGAGGCCATTAGTAAAAGAAGAAGAAAAAATTTATGAAACTTTCATCAGCTACTGTCGATTTAAGAATTATATTTACATATGTAAATACACAAAAACCTAGTCATTTTAAATCCAAGTTTCAGTAGAAAGCGAGCGTTCTTACATAACACAAAATAACCGACTCTGCCTACCTCAGTTTTTAAACTAAAAACCGTTGAATAATAGAATCTTGAACGAGTCACATTCCGTAGTCTCATCTGTTCACGATGCAGACGCCAGTGTTGATTCTATTCTTGTGACAGACAGTTCTGCAGGTAAGCGCACGCCAACGTTACATATACATAAACACCTATATAGGTACCATTTATTTTTAATTCATTTAAAAAACAAAAGAATTTCAATATATAATCTAGATCGATTAAAATAGCCCATGATAATAGAGTGCAACCATGATGTAACGATACTGAAGGGAATCAAAAAATAATTCGTTATATCAAGTAATTTGTTACAATGAGGTTCGTTATACAGAGGTTAAGTTGGTCTACGATTCGTTTTAACAAGGTTTAAGAAAATATTATTAATCTCAGCTTTACGTAGATTACGATTTCGTTAAATTTTGCAAAGATTGAAAATTCGTTATAACAAATGTATTCGTAATGTGAAGGTATATTTTGCACTAGCATAAAAAAGCTTGGACATAACCGGTATCACTTTATACAGCAGCGAAATCAAATTGATTTTAATATTTGTATTTATTTTGATGAATAAAAGCGCTCTATTGGAGTCCAATTACTAAAGTGAATAAAGAGATAAATAATAAAAAAAGAACACCATTGCCAAAATATATAAATAAAGTGTATGTATGGCTGTATGGTCTCAATCCCTTTGCCTTAAAATGGAACAATAACATATAACAGCCGTTCTCAAAGTGTGTTCCGCGGAACCCTAGGGCTAAAATACTGCAAAAAATACCTACCATAGGGAGATTATAAGGTTACATCTAAATATTCCAACTAAATATTACATTGCAATATGATTATCCATGAATACATATAAATCAGTTTTTTTATAATTATATTAAAGCTTTTTCCTTCGCCAAAAAAGTTTGAGAACCGCTGACATATATGTGTGTCGCTGATTTTTCACGTATTCTAATTAACCTATTAAATATCAATATTTCCAATTAGGACGATCCACATTTAAAATTCAATAATGCAAATTTTTACATTGTCAAGTCCCAATGTTGCCATTTGAAAGCAAACATAAAAGTGAATTATTTACACTTTCATTTAGTTAAATATTTTTGTATCTTATTAATAAAATATGTCAAATTATACACAAAAACAAAACATAGTTAGTACATAATGGATTAACAAATTTATTTGCAGTGTAATCTAGTTCCACTAGAAATTAGTAACATACATAGGAGATAAGAAATTTATAAGTAGATAAGAAATAAATTTTTATAAGATATACACCTTTAAAAGTCAGTAGTCAATAAGATATCACGTGCAAATAGATAGTATTAAAATATTTGTAAGTACATTTTACTATGTAATTATCTTACTCAGTACAAATAAATATTTTTTTTATAAATACCCACATAATCCCTACTAATATTTTAAATGTGAATGTGAGTTTGTTTGGTACGTTTTCACGCAACAACTACTTAACCGATCATCATGAAACTTTGTACACACATTTTTGGAGGTACTAGAAGTAACATAGGATACTTTTTATTTAAAAAAATATATTTATTTTTTACTATAGTTTCAGTTGTTTGGAACCATATTGATTCATTTCTATTGAAATAATCTCTGACACTTCAAAGCCGCGGGTAAAAGCTAGTATAATATATAATAAATTTATATATATTAATGTAGATTATGTATTTAGTATTTCGTTTATTGTTTAATATTTATGTCCTAATTATAAGAATAGAATCATCCTAAATTGCACTGCCTGATACTAATACAGCTTCTCCTATGACAATTGGTTATCTGTTACAAATTACTTTTAGTGATAAGATCATCCCAAGCCATTTGGTTTGTTGCTAAATTGTGAGATCATTTACTTAACTTTTAACTGCTGAGGTGGGGGCCTCTCAGGTTTTGAGAAAATAAAAATTTTGAATTACTCTAATTAGTTAATTTGTTGATTTTTATGATCTCACTAGCTGTTGCCCGCGGCTTCGCTCCCGTTAAGAAGTATTATTAGGTATAGTTTTTGCGGCTTTATTTTTGTTTAGCGTGTGTAAAAACGTCTCCATCACAGTAACTCCAATCTTTAATTTCAGTTCAATCAGTCGAAAATCTAATAAGATTTATACAAACTTTCATCCCCTATTTTATCCCCTTAGGGGTGGAATTTTTCAAAATCCTTTCTTAGGGGATGCCTACGTCATAGTAGCTTTATGCATGCAAAATCTCAGCCCGATCGGTTTAAAATTGACAAAGTTTCATACAAACTTTCATCCCCTATTTTATCCCCTTAGGGGTGGAATTGATCAAAATCCTTTCTTAGCGGATGCCTACGTCATAACAACTATCTGCATGCCAAATTTCAGCCCGATCCGTCCAGTGGTTTGGGCTGTGCGTTGATAGATCACTAAGTCAGTCAGTCAGTCAGTCACCTTTGAGTTTTATATATTTAGATGTGATTTTTTCCAAAAAATGCTGTGTTTTCTTAAATTTTGAAATGATAGTTAATTATATACAAATAAATTATTTTATTTAAATACATACACTGAAGCTAAATATTAAACACTAAACCCTAAAAACCTTAAAGATTTTTAAATACAAGCATATATATACGGGTCTCTGAGACCCCCACGTCTGTCTTTATGTGAAATTAAATCCACCTCAGTAGTTAATGGTTAAAACAATAAAGGCTAAAATTCTTTTTTGTTACAGCTTAACATAGTACAAAAGTAAACAAGAGTGGATATTTATACTGGCCTGTTTAGCGATGATGTCTAACTCCTCAGTAGTACCCCTAGCCTGGGTCCTCTGTCTCCGAGAAGCATCCATCCCACACTCCTTTGATATATCTAAAAATTTATATACTTTTCTATATTGTTATTCAAATGTAGCCAGACTGCTTTTGCGTTTTTATTTTAAACTCTACAATAACTAACATTAAAGATATGAACTGTCTACAGAAGGAGGTTATCAGGCAATCTAGACAGATTAGCATAACTAATTAGGCTGACTATAACCTAGATGCAAACGCACATTTTTCGCATCGATCTAGGCATATGTATAACAATTCGTGAACAAATTCACGGGCATATAGCCAATACAACTTTTTATGACTACCGAAGTGACATCATACTTACAGCGTTCGTTATTAACGTAAACACATTACGACGAGAATCACTCTTTCGTTTCAATATCCTAACAAAGTCTATAAAATCACAGCTTATTCCACGCAATTCACAGCACATAAGAAAAACAATCACAATTTCTAATATTTACGGTAAACGCAACTTATCACTTTATACACAGCCTACACGAGACAGGTATTGTTGAACACAAAGTGTCATAAACATGTAAATTACTTTTTCTATCTTAATTTAGATTGGACCGGAATAAATTCATTAGGCAGCGTTAAATTACATACGAACTCGCGATTTAAAACATTTTACAAAAATATATATTAAAAAAAGTCACCCGTTCAAATAACATGCATTCCATAAAAATAAACGCGTTCACAAAAATATGTATCCCAGTTTTCTGTCACTTTAAGGATGCGTTCAAAAACTCATCTCATCCCGAGAAAAGTTCTAACCATCTTAAACGGGGAGAATTACGTGAAATTTAAATAAAACGATATAACTGCTACGTAATATTAAGTATATTAAAAATACAACTTACGCAAATACTAATGATAAATATCCTCAAGATATCCTTAAAAATATAGAGATCATTTTAGAATACATTTTCATAATACTGTTAGTTTAAAAAAATATCACAATAAGAAAACTAATTAGATATGACTAGACACATGGGCGTAGCCACGGTGGGGCGCTTGTAAGGTACCTAATCAAACCTGAAGAACTTAATTACTGTTTTGGATAATTAGAATTATACATACATATACAGGGTGCTATAGAGTGTGGGTATAACCTTTTTGTATGAAAACTTAACCCGGGTAAGATCTCGGGTATAGTTTGCTACTTACATATTATCTTAGACTGCTGCCCCACCCTGAGCCCATGGCTGGCTACGCTGTTGACTAGACATGTTAGCTTAACAATTTAAAACTAAATGGCAGCGCAAGGGTACGATGTATATTTTAAAAAAAAAATTATTACCCAAATACGTTCCTACCCTAATCTTGGAACATTTTAGGTAGTCTTAAATTTATCTTCTTCATAGTACAAAAACACGAAGGCAAATAAATAAACACCAACCATCATTGAAAATGCACTGACATAGTATGGAAATGCACTTGGAATGAACCGCTCATACTGTGTGTGCTGGAGCGGACGCACTGACACCTGAAAAAAAAGTCATCTATAATCTATTTCTATACAAGTATGAGCAACCATGGCTTAGCTGAGATTTTAGTCGATAATTTAAAGGAGTTTTAAGTTGGTTGACAATAATTACAAATAAACTATGTGCGGTAAATCTTTCACCGGCCAAATAGGATATATATGGTCTAGAACAGTGTTTCCCAAAGTGGGGCAATCTGAAAATGGATTTGACACAAGTTCAACCCTTTCACTCCAGGCTATTTAAGTACAGTGCAGAATTTAACGAAAAAAGCAAATTCTTAAATTAAATAATTGCGGTAAATAATTATTATGTATAATTTCGCTTGACGAGACTAAAATATCAACTGGGTATGAGTAAGAATTTTAGAAAGGTGGGGCATGGCACAAAAAAGTTTGGGAAACACTGGTCTAGAAGGTTACAACAAAAACTATGAAAATTCACAAACCTGTGTAGAATTAAAGAGCCTTGTATATCCCATTCTATCATATTCCACTTTGAAGTTATAGACACCCCAAACATCAGGCACTTTGAATGTTCCCTCATACCATCCCTCCATTTTAGACTCAAGTGTCACCCGAACAAACGGATCAATGCGGACAAATTCCAACTGAATGTCGTTAGCCAGAAACGGACGCCATTTACCACGGAATAACTCTTCCACCTTAATTCTGTACACCTGCAAAATGTAGTCATTGAGACGTTGAAGACCGCATGCCCACCGGTGGGTCACTGCGCAACGACATTACCGGCCCACGAGCTCACGGGTGGGCTCTTGACGTGTTTTATTTGGGGACCGCTTGTACACTGATGGGCATGATTTAAATACATACAATACAAAAAAATATTTGATACAATTTTGCAATGCGGTCTTCAACGTGTTAAAATAACAATAACACTAGAGACACTACATAATCCATCATTTGCTAATCTATGAAATATAATAAAATTTAAAATAACACAACTCGAACAGCTAGAGACGACTAAAACATAGACTGGTGCTGATGCATTTCAACTACTCGGATAGTACAATCAATAACCCACTGTAGTGGATAACTCATGACAGCAAACAATACCTTAAAGCAGTGTTTCCCAACCTTTCTTGTGCCGTGCCCCACCTTAGTCTTTCTAAAATTCTTATGCCCCCCTTATGTAACCAAACACCCAGTTGATATTTTAGTCTCGTCAAGCGAAATTATGCCTTATAGTTATTTACCGCCATATTAAACATTATCTACTATTTAAGTGTTCATTTACAATCAAAAACATACCACATCCTCAGTAATAGTATAAGTGGATGGAATTAAATCGCTTCCGGCCAAATGGTGTGAGATCTCTTCAACACGGAGTAGACCATGTTGTCCCAACGCCCACTCACTGAGTCTCACCGCGAGCTTCATGTTCCCTGATCGTTGACTTTGCAGTTTCTCTCCCTGAGGATTTTATTTTATGTTTATCTAGAGCACGTTCCATGAGATATAAGACAGACTATATAAAATATATATATATATATATATATATATAAACATAAACTGATATAATTAATTGTTTCAGTCGTTACTTTGCGGAAATCCATATTAAAGGAAATTATTTAAAATTATTTTGCTTATAATTCCCGTTACATTAGGTCGATGAAGGAAAATAACCTCCACCAACATTCAATAACTTGTCTAGATGCGTTTCGCCACTTCTAAACTGATAGTCCGATTACAATCAAAAACAAAATACAAAGAGAAAAAGAGACAGAAAATACAATATACAAACTAAAGTTTGAGTAGCAGAGAAGATAGAATTAACTTGATGACAATTCTACTTAACATATATCCAAGCAAATATGCTATATTAAAAAACAATGCCTTACATGAACCATATTAACAGGAGAATTGAATGCCTCATTAGAGAAAAAGAACAGAGAACCGCAGAATATGACCCTTGCATTGTTCCTTGCTTGCATTGCACCTATCAGCACAATCTTATTACCGACTGCATGAGGATATTGGCGCACCTGCAATTCAAGTACTTCTTTAAATCTATGGAATTGATTTATTCCATTTAAAGCCTAAAAAGCTCAAGGCAATCTTGCACTTGGCTTTCCGACAGCACTCTATGTTCGAGCAGCAGACTAGCATTCGTAATTAATCATTAAAGTATATAGTTTTCTTCAGATGTTTATCACAACTATTAGGTTAACAAATTTAGCTTTATTTCTCTAGTGTAGTTGTTACTTACATGTTATGGTTTGTTAACTGTTTGTTTGTGTATGTCTAAATAAATAAATAAATTCCACTTAAGCCTAAGACGCTCAAGTATATTTTGCACTTGGCTTTCTCGTAATGTTCGATGTTAGAGCAGCAGACTGGCAACCATATGTATATAATAATAATAACAATGCTGATACAAATTAACTCATAGGAAACAGATTTAGAGTAATTGGCGATCTTATCACTAGAAGTAATTTCTTCCAGATAACCAATTATCATAGAAGAAGCAGTAATAGTATTGGGCAATGCAATTTAGATAAATAAAATACATAAATATATAATGAACATACTCATATATAATTTTAATATATACAAATATTATTCAAAAGGTATGTATATAATAGTTAATAGTATTCGTTTTAACTTTTCTTTAGAACACAACTGTTAGGTTATCAAACTTAGCTTAATTTCTCTTTGGTAATTGTTACTTTTATGTGTGGGTTTGTTAACTGTTTGTTGTATTTAAATAAATAAATAAGTACTGTCTGTAGGCAGCACTTTGCTATACCAGTTTGACAAACTCAGCTATAGCATACTAAACTAAAAACAATCCACCAACCACTAGACCACCCTAGTTTGATAAGATGGAAAGGATCAGGGAAGCAGAAACAATGGAATATACGTGACTAACTTCACATCTACCGTACACACCACCAGCAGTTACTATGCAATATAAAGATTACCTGATTTGTAGTATCGTAAGTATAGGCAGTGCTTGCAGCTGTCAATATGGGTAATACCAAACTAGTATCTCTCCGCAGAATCATTCCAGTACCATCGTAGAGGAGAGGCTTTGTATTATTATTCCCGACGATGATAGGTGCTTTTATTAGGTTTTTCGGAGTCACAACGATCTTTGTGTGCTCTCCGACGTCTGATGCATCAAAGTTGAAATGGTCTATTACTGGTATAGGTATTTCGTTTAACTGTAATAATTATAATTAATGAAGAAGTAACCAAATTCATAATAATATACTTTTCATTACTATTGTTTATACAACTATTCTACAATTAACTATGCCTTTTTAAGTTGGTTGTAAATTAGGAAATACTTCTAAGTTCTATTAACACAGTCGGAACCAAAATTTTGACGATTCGCATTTGTTTTTTTCTTGATAGCATCAAAATCACAATTTAAAAAATTAACATTTCTATTTCTAATGCATCATCCGTAGGTTCCTATCGGAACACTTGGACTTGTCAAAATATAACTATATTTATCAATACAACAATATGCAGCAACGACGACGGCGCCCTCTACTCACTCCAACAACAAATATTAACTACTAGATACAATCAGTTTCACAGACTGTCATTTGTAGCTTCACTCATAGTGTAAAAAGCTTTGTCAATTAACATTTGTTTTATACGTGTTTTAAATTGCAAATCATTCAATGCTTTCACATCATCTGACAAGTTATTATACATGTTTACGCCGTTACAGAGGAAGCTCTTTGAAACCTTTTTAATGAGACCATTGTCTCAATGGTTTTTGTGATACTCAATACAACGAATAATCTACATAAACTATGCACAATAACAACTTTAAATCACTCTCCTGACAAATTATGATTTTGTATGTTATCAGGACTTATGAAATAGTGTACCTCAAAGCCGCACTCCATAGCAATTTCCCTGTATATATCATTAATAACAGCATTAGCGGCCACAATAAGGTTACCGCCATCATCGATAAACTTGGCTATTGTTTGCGCGGTAATACTACCACCAGCAATATCCACAACAGATGGTGAAAATATTATCAAATTTTTAAATAAATATTGCCCGTAACGCGTTAACATGAGGTTCGGGTCATCAGCTGACATCACAGTAAGTATATAGCCTCGTTCTGGAATAAAAACGAATAATCACAAATAATATTGTATGTAATGAAAGTTTCAAAGTAATAATACTACCCAAATATTCCATTAAGTTTTAAAACTCAAAAATAAGTTCTAAAGCACTCACCATGCAAAGAAATCAAATACTCAGAATGAGTATCTTTTAAGTTCATGTTGTCTACAAGAATTAATGTCTGCTTATTTAACCGAAAATTGAACAAATATTCGTCTATACTTGGAACACATATAGCTACAGATAAATATCTTATAAATAATATGATTAAAATAAACTTCATCTTTCTTTTACTTAAATAAAGAAGAAAACAATGAAGCCGGCAACCAGCCACGAGCGAATTTCTGACAACTAACATTTGTCGACTATGTCCACACCGCCTGCAAAATATTACGCAATTTTCCAAAGAAATACAACGATGTATCAGCAAAAGTTCATGTATATTTAATTGTTTCTTTTCCTTTTAATTCCGTTACACTTTGAGCGTTCTAGAATCATGTTAATTAATATTAATATCAACACAAAACATACAATTTTAATAGGCTGAAATGTTGCGACATTCTCAACAGGATCATCTATTTCAACTATTTTTTTTCAGTAATTAATAAAAAAAAACAAGACGTAAGTATATAAGTAAGTAATTAATAAGATGTTGATAAATATGAAAAAATACGTCTTTTTGTAACGTGGGTTTTTGTAAGAATTAAAATTCAATAATTTCCTATTAGACTGCTGCCCGAATACTCGACATTGATAGAATTGTCTTTAATAGATATCAGAAGCCATTAATAAAAGAAGGTTTTTTTTGACATGAGGTTTCACGTGTGAATTAAAATTTTGTAATCGCTTATTGGGTTTATGCCCAAATACTCGACATGTCTTCATTAGACATTTGAGGCCATTAATAAAAGAAGAAGAAGAAGTAATAAATAAAAATTTAAAATAAGTTTTTCGTTTATTTTGACTAGGAAAATAGTTGCTAAAATAACAAACGTTGCTAACACATACTTGGCGACAGAAGCTATTATTATACATGTAAAAACAAACCTATATTTGGTATTATTTGATTAAGTAATTGTGGGTTTAATAAATACTAAACAAAACAAACATTTTGACCTCTACGGATATTCTTTAAGTTATGCACTGTCACTTATTGAACGATGTTTACTCCAAGCGTACTGAATAATGTATATTTTTAAGTAAGCATTCCTATTTATATATTCAAATTAGTAAGCGCGTATGAATCGGTAATTGTTGCAATCATTTTAACGATACGTATTGAGGAGTTATACAGATTTTTTATATATATATAAATTTAATATAATAATTATGAAATAATGTAGTCAAAGTTTTGATTTGTATATTAAAAGTTTGCTATTGAAATGGGCGATTTCAGAACAAGTGTATCGACAAAAGTTTATGTAACTATATTTTGTACAATTATCGGTGCTGTTTGGTGTACAGGGTTCGGTAAATGTCCTGTTTATCCATCGTTACCTAATTTTGACATCAATAGGGTAAGTAGAAACACATCTACGACGTTCTATACATAGCTCAGATCAACTTTTAAGGATAGGCAGTGATTAAAATTGTAACACAAATAATTACTTTACGCATGCGTGATTGTATTCGGTTTTATTACCAAAATGAAATACAATGTCAGACGGACAATTAAAATAAATACTGAACGTAAAATTTAATTTCCAAATAATTACCATATTAAATTTTAATTTATTTGTCGTATGTGTATTTACTTTGTATGTAGGCAAGCTAAATAACAATACGCATTAAGACTTGTCTTTCACGGTTTTATGTAAGGGTTAGGCAGAATTTATGTATACCAGCCATTCTCAAAGTGTGTTCCGCGGAACCGTAGGGCTAAAATACTGCAAAAAATACCTACCAAAGGGAGATTATAAGGTTACATCTAAATATTCCAACTAAATATTACGTATTCATAAATACATATAAATCAGTTTTTTATAATTATATTAAGGCTTTTTCCTTCGCCAAAAAAGTTTGAGAACCGCTGATGTATACCATTTAAACTAGTAGTCCTTACTAGTTACTACTAACCCCATAACCTTACTAGAAATTATTGTTTTATATCGTATATGAATTAATTACTAATACGAAACGTTACATCACATCGATTTTAACGTTTTAGTGATGAGGGACCACTTGACAAAATTGTTTTGTGGTATTAAACTATGAATGTAAATATAAATAAAACGCACATAACATTGTTTAAAATCATACTTATTTACTTAATCCCTACTAATACATATTGTAAATGTGAATGTGAGTTTGTTTGTTACGTTTTCACGCAACAACTACTTAACCCAGTGATTCTCAACCACTGTGCCGCGGCACTTTTGTTAATATTATTAAATAATATGATTTAAAAAAAATTAAACATCTTTTTCTTTGTGTGCCGCCAAATTTTGAAATCGGTAAAAGTGTGCCGCAACAAAAAAAGGTTGAGAATCACTGACTTAACCGATCATCATGAAACTTTGTACACATATTTTTGGAGGTACTACAAGTAACATAGGATATTTTAATTTTTTTTTTCAAATATTTTTTTTAACTGACTATAATTTCAGCTGGACATAAGGTTTTACGTGTGAATAAAAATTTTGCAAACCCTTATTTTGCCCAAATACTCGACATTGGTAGAATTGTGTTACTTCTAGTACCTCCAAAAATATGTGTACAATGTTTCATGATGATCGGTTAAGTAGTTGTTGCGTGAAAACGTAACAAACAAATTTATGTATAGGACTCTTGTATTTGAAATAAAGATTATTATTATAACTTTGGTTCGAGTTTGGTTTTTAGATGACAGGAACATGGTACGAAGTAGAAAGATCATTTTATTTGATGGAAATGGCCGCTAGTTGCACAGAACTGAATGTTACATTAAACGACAGAGGTTATTTATTAATAACTGTTGGGACTATTAACAGATGGTTAGTACAATTAGTACATATATGCTATTACATGAAATAAATTTAACCATCGACTTAACCTATAATTATAATCATAATAAACAACATTTAAGTTAATAACGCCTGATAAAAATCATATTTATTTATTTTTTATTTTGGTACGACATGTGACCTCCAGTGGCCTGATGTAAAGCTGCAGTGGAGGGTTAAGTGTAATCACTTACATAGCTCTGACCTGTGAGGTGCCTAATCAAACCTAAAAAACTTAATTATCTAGGTACTAGCTACAATGCTTAATATCTGTAAGAAAGTTCACACTTGACAAAATAACCGGGGTAAGACCGCGGGTATAGTTTGCTAGTTACTTATTATTTTAGACTGCTGCCCCACCCTGAGCCCATGGCTGGCTATGCCCACGCTTACAGTTGACTCCAATATAGCGTATTGCAAGGAGTCAATTACAAAACATACACAATAATAATAATAATAATAAAATGTCAACAATAAAATAATTAACCAAAAACAGTTTTAAAGCAAATTTAAATTATATTTACCTTCTCGCAGAAGGCCAGACATGCCTTACTTATTGCATTTAGTTTGTCAGCAAAGATATCCAGATATGTAGATTAACTTTTGATTGCTATTTTTAATAATCAGGCCTTTTTATTGTTTATTCCATATGTTCCCAAATTTATTTCGTCTAACGCCCACTTTGGAAATCAGTTATTTTGTAGCCCCCCCCCCCCCCCTTACCTTAAAAACCTCAATAACATTTAGTCTCGCCTGGAATTTAATTAAACCCTTACCGTTCCCCTCTAGGCCTCCAGCGCCCACTTTGTTTTGCGCCCACTGGTTTATTCCATTCTTTTCATTATAATTATAGAATAAGGTACTATAATACAGTTAAAGTAGATAAATAATTATTTAGGATTAGATTTGGAGTAAGTTTTAAATAAAAATTATCAATAAAATATTCTTAATATAATTTTTCGAGATAAAAACTACAATAATTGCTGTTTGTTTTGTTTTTTGTTCTTAAATCACAGGACAGGTAACCCGTCTTCAACTTATGGCCTCGGCATAACTAGCAGCAACGGCTCTTCCATGTTTCGTTACAAATTGAACAATAGGTTACCATACGCAATTGCGAGGCTGCTACCAGGTGCAGGACAATATAATATTTTGTATACAGATTATGATCAATTTGCCATTATATGGTCATGTCATACCATTGGGATTGTACATACAGGTGAGAGATATTCCAAATTCAAATTCTTTATTGCATTCCAAATCATACATTTAGAAAATTAATTTGAACGTGCTATTTTTAAAATTCAGGCGTTTTCGTTATTATTATTATTTTACAGACAAAATTCATATAGTTTGTATATTAGACAATCGTTTCTTAAGCGGGGGGTCGGGTTTGTTTTTAAAGGGGGTCGCAATCTGTTGAAAAATAATAAATACAAAATACATATAGGTATAAAAGATTCGTTTATTAAAGGAATGAATTTTAGTGTTAGTATTATAAAACTAAATATTAAGATGTAATGTGTGGGGGGTCGCAACATAAAAATAATTGAGAAACGATGTATTAGACTAAAAATTAAGTTTATAATTAAAAAAAAATGCCTTAAGGAGTATTATTATTACGCCTGTTTATGACTTGAGTCACATTTTGAGCTAAATTTACTTAAGTTAGAATTAAGTTATCGGCCTCGAATAAGGAAAAAATGTTAAGTTTGGCTTTAGTTGAGGATCCCAAAACTGTACGAATAACGAAAAGGTTAGGTTAGGTTAGAGTTAGCGGTAACGGCCGTCATAGCCCGTTAAACTTGTCTTTTTTAAATAATTGGCACAATTTAGAAAAAAAAATTAGATTTTCACATTTAGTAAATCCTGGGGTCCTCAACTAAAGCGTAACCAAATGTTAAATTACAGATCGAATCTGGATACTTGGTCGAGAAAAAGAAATTCCAGTTGCATTACGCGCCCAGATCTACGCCATCCTGCAGGAGCTGGGTCTGGACCCGGACCGCCTTCTCATATCCAAGAGCACCAACTGCACCACCATCAATGACACCATGATCGAGCAGAAGCCCAAGAATTTTAACAATATTATCAAAACTTTACTATAAGCCCACAAAAATCACGACCCGTTTGGTTTATTGACATATCTATCTTCTTCTTCTTTTATTAATGGCCTCAAATATTTATTAAAGACAATTCTGCCAATGTCGAGTATTCAATGAGAAATTATAAAATTTTAGTTCACACGTAAACCCTCATGTCAAAAATACATTGTCTATGACACCTCAAAACATAGTTAGTTTAATAAAATACTTTGATCTTCGCAAAAGGTTACGGCTTAATTACTAAATTATCCAAAAAAAATATACATTTAAAATAAAACACAAAATAGAATTTTCAATAAATTATTTTTATTAATCATATTATTTTGTTTTAATAAATTTATTTTTATTTAGAAAATATCAGACCAAATTCTTAATAAGTAATAGATTTATACAATAATTTAGGAATCTACTTTTTTTTTAATTCAGATTAAATTTATTGATCTGAATTGTAATTTACTATTCTCGACGTAGTATGAAACTGTAGCGATATCTGTATCAGACCGGATTTATATGAACATCTAACTACAGGGTGGGGCATGGGAACCTCCCACATTTCAAAAAACACTGTCATCTACTAGTATTCTCGACTGGAAAACAATTTTGCCTTGGATCTACACTAAATGTGAATATACATAAACAGTTTTTGCAAATATTTTTTTGATATCTCATATAGTTTTCTTTTAGCAACCTTTTGCAACGTGGGAGTTTCCCGTGCCCCATCTTGTATTACAGAAAAAAAAAAACAATAAACAAAATTTATCTTTTAAATTAATTTTAACTGTCGTGTGTCTAATATTTAAATGAGTTAAAATTGGTGTACAATGGTATTGAAATTTTGTTTTTGCTACCAATAAAAATGGGTTATGACATCACATCCTCTCCAAACACTGCCTACCTCTATCTGAATATATTTAGAACACTTTTAAACAATAATTAACAAAAACAAACTTTCGATCTAAAAACAAACATACATTTTATAACAAATATAAATTAACTTTTAAAAAAAAAACAAAACACAAAACAATGAGGTGATGCTTTAAGACAGTGGTTTCCAAACTTTTGATCTTAAACATACAGCGACCACCAGTTTGGGAACCACTGCTTTAAGAAAATGTCATGTGTACTTAAAGAAAGTATGACATATGTCTCTATTTGCCCACATCAGCCCATTGAAAAATTGAGCTCAATAGACAAAAGTTTAATGACAAATTATTTCCAAAAAATATTAATTAGGCCGACAGATAAGTACCTTAAATTTGTACAATCAGTAAAGGGTTAGCTGCATTATCATAACTTTAAGCCACGTCTCCTGCTCCTCTGTCTTCCAAACATTAGACAAAAACATCAAACATTGGGGCGTGGCCTACACAATGTTTTTGTTTTCCGTCGACCACGGAAAACAAAAAACATTGTCTATGAATACAAAAATGTATACGGCCACGCCCCAATGTTTCGATGTTTTTGTCTAATGTTTGGAAAACATAGGAGCAGGAGACGCGGCATTAAACTAACCATTTCACCATTCATGTTTCAACCAATTGTATTTAACTCCACAATCAAGTTAACATCTCTGATTGGTTAAAAATAAAAATGGGCGTGTCTTACAATCACATCAAGGACACGTCGAAATCCATTTAGACAGTCGGTCCGTCTCATGTTACAAATTTAGTCATACCATTATAAATCACAAATAAATCCTAACTAATCTACAATATAATTAAAAATATTTTGTACAAGATAGTCTTTTTTTAAACTTGTCATAGATACATAGAAAAATACATCAAACGCGTACAAACATAACAAAAAAAAAACAAATTTAGAATATCATTTTGGCTGAATTAAAAGTTCTTTAGAAATATTTTTTAAAGAGGAAATTGTACTTTTGTAGTTTGATAGCTTTCTGATTTTTATATGATCATTTTCAATTAAAATAAATATATATTTTAGATTATTCAAGAATATTTAATTATTTAGTTCATAGTAGAACATGATGTTCCACCACAACCGATAGATATTACACCGGCAAAAAAAGTACATTTTCCTCCCCAAGTCGAACAAACACGCATGCATATATCACAAAAACAAAACACATCTTACAAATTACTATGCATTAAAAAAAATTATTGCTTTTGCTAGAATTTAAAAAGTCAACTGTCATCAAAATTCCCGCCTATTCGCGTCCATATATCTCACATCGTTGACATGAACACACTCAGCATCACGACTCTGATAATCGTACTTGTCAGAGAAGCTGTCGATGGGGCTCTCCCGGTGTATGGCATGGGGCGGGTGTATCGTGAAATTGTGCATCCAGGACTGGTGCTCCTCGACCTCCTTTGTCACCACAACAAACAATTCCTTCTCTTTACATTCTAATTGATCTTTTAAATAGGCAATAAGATCACAGCCCTGAAAACAATAAATTACTACTAACACTGCTTCTTCAATGACAATTGGTTGATAAGATTACCAATTGTTCTAAATTGTAATACCTACTCTTAAAGCAATAAAGGATTTAATATTATTATCAAGCCTACCCACAAATAAATAATAAATAAATAAAACGTTTATTTTTTTTAAATAAATATTACAAATTTGTTGCCTTGGCGCCAAAAACCAGTGCAGGCGCTGCACATTCGTCTTACATTTCTAAATACTAGACAATATATATATTATAAACTAAATAAAATTTCAATTATAGGATTGGACAGCATGCTCAAGATTATTGAAGGTAGTGTTAGTTTTAAAAATTAATGAAGATAATAATTATTAAATACGTAACAAGATTGAGATGACATAATTGATACACATATGTTCCAGGTATTTTTTCAGATCTAATTGTTATATGTATGTATTTGTTACCTGATACAGACAACAATCTTCAAATGGATACAGATTGGACTTTGGACAGGAAGAAACAATCATTAGAAAGGGATGACTATATTCTTATTACTTCGACAGTTGAGGCATGCATGAAAGGGATGCCAATATCCCGTTTGCCGTTCACGACACTACAATTATTTCTCTTTCTATCACTTATATACCTACAAAAACTGTATCCATTTGAAAATTGTCATGTGTACAAGATATTCTATGCCCTGATATTGTATATATATGTACAATAAATAAAACTCACCCGTCCTATTAACTGGGGAGCTTCAAGCTTAGAATCTAGATTATAGAATGTACCCTGAATCTGCCGTATTGTGATCCAGTGTCTCCTCCTCAATGGTAACATGACAAACCCTAGTTTATAATCCGAGGGCACATTTAGTATGAACCCACAGATATTCGTTAAATCTAAACAGCCTGGGTCTCTGTAAGGATTAATTTAAATTGTAAGAAATACTTTGACTTTAGAGTATCTAGGCTTTACGATAAGGATGTACAAATGGTATACTATAGAAGTTAAATATATATTATTACTCTATTATATTCTTCTACATAATCCATAAGTTAGTTCATAGGTAGAAACACTTGGACTTGTCAAAATTGTTGGAACTCGTTGTTCTGTGGGCTTATCACGAATTTTAGTCTGGCTTTCGAACAGAATTCGCTTCAAGCGATTTGTATGGAAATTTGAGCAGCGCCACCGCGTGCGGATTTGGAACTACAATATTTTAGATACTTTTTGTTAATTTTCGAACGTCTCAATCTTTCGTTCATTTGATAGATTGCCGGTGCTCGTTAGTAGTTAGTAAAAATTCATGATCCCGATTGCTAACGGGTCCGTTTTACTTGTGACAGCTCGATTCGAAAGCCAGACTAAATTCGTG
Organism: Tineola bisselliella; assembly: GCA_028551675.1. Lineage (NCBI taxonomy): Eukaryota > Metazoa > Arthropoda > Insecta > Lepidoptera > Tineidae > Tineola > Tineola bisselliella. Next base: position 54,479 of record JAPWLS010002475.1, on the reverse strand, counting down.
ATAAGCCCACTGTAATCTATATCACTGGCTATGTTTATAAAAAGAGTATTTTATATGTCTTTTTTATATGCTACCACTTGTCAATTCGAATAATAAATATATACATTACGGTCATCAAAAAGGATGTTTCTTTTACAATCAAATAAATAATAACTAATCTTCTAAAGCACTGCACATAGGAATCAGCAATTCAATCTCCAATAAAAATACAATTATACTTAATAGTACGCAATTGTAATAGTGCCTTGTTCACTTCAACAATAGATATAATAGATTGTTCTAATTGACAGATTAAATAAAAAGTTGAATGACTTAAAAAATTAAAATACTTTTAAAACAAATGTTAGTAAACAAAGCATTTTACACTCTGAATAAAGCTGCAAATAACATTTAATACTTAATATTATTATATCTATTGCTGAAGTGAACAAGGCGCTATTACAATTGCTGTATATTATTTTATTAGTAAGAATAATTGTATTTTGACAAGTGAGTATTCTAATAGGAACCTAGGGATGACGTGAGAGAATAAACAATAATTAACAGTATTTTATAGCCAATGGAATATCATTATGTTTTGTATATCATTAAATTATTCATAGTTCACAGTAGTCCCGTAAATGTAAATTTATTATTTAAAAAATATGTACTAACTTTCGTTTATCGAACCAAATACCCTCACAACCTTTTTTCTGCAAGGCTGCCATAATGACATTGATATCATAGTTTCCTAAGCCTAACATTGAGCGATGGGGATTTATCCAAACATTTGGCGACAATCGGCTACATATTGAATCTAAGTCTGATTTAGTAAATGTACCTTTGACCTGAAAAAAATAACAATGAATTTTTTTGTTATTATTACCAAGGAAATATGAGATAAAAGAAATGTATGATTATATATTTTTCAAAGTATTTACATGCCTCATCAACAATACCAGTCAAGGTTCAATGATAATTAGCAAATTAATTACCTGAAATAAATTGTTTAGAGCGTGCAATGCACAAAGTTCTTTAACTTGTTTTTCATGGTAAATATTAGATTTAGAAGTCATTTCGTACTAATTTCATGAGCATATTTGTTTTAATTTAAACATAACAGTAATTCACTTCACAAAATTGAGATTTATATTAATAATTGTTTTTACACTAAAATTTACAAACCAGAAGAATATCAAAGCCACTTGTCAACTACTCGTATCGTAAACACGTTCCACTATAAACGTAATGATGCTAATCACATTGCTATGAATAAAAACAAAAAGCAAACTTATTACATAGCTGTGTGTTAAATCTGATACATAATTTTGTCGGTTAATATCTAAGTTATATAGTTGTTTTCGTAACACGAATCACTTCGTTTCATTCAATCGCTTTTAATTGACATTTATGGAATTAAACAATGGACATCTTTTGCCCTTCCATAAATGTTTTAAAAAAATAAAAAATAACCTAAAATAGTGACTCTGAGAAGGGAAAATTAAATTATTTATATAATTGGCGTAACATTTAAGGATTTAACGCTGCTCATAATTTATGTTTAACATATTTCAAGTTCTTTGTTAAATAGGCAAGTGATTTATTTAACTTATGCATATAACATAATGGAAAACAATAGTGATCATCCAGAAAACTTTAACCAGATAACCGTTCAGGATGTTAACGTAGATTTTTTGCCAATCGTTTACGAGATTATACGCAGGTTTGTTTCGAATTGTCTTTATTTCTATCACATAATGACAGTTATCAATTGTGCTGCCATTTATATTCGTCGTATTTTTCAGTGTTGAAAGAGACATTCACGACAATTCAGCAAAAGTAAGGGAATCCCAAGAGTGTAGCACAAAAGTATTGGAATTGAAGAAAAAATTTGACGCAGCTAGAGCCCAAGTAAATATTTAAATCTCTAAATATTACATAATTCATAATATAACTGATAAAATAATTTCAGATCAAAAGATTGCCTGGAATAGATTTTAACAAACAAGACCAATTGAACCAGTTTGAGATACTGAGGACTCAGCTCAGACTGAAGAGGGATTTGCTTCAGAAGTATCGGAATATGTGTTCATTTGAAACGTCTTTCAAGTGAGATCCCAACATGCCTCTCAGGTCTCTGCTCAAATACTTGGCTAATAATGAGAAACTCATACAAAGACTTGCGGAATCCTATCCTGTCCGAAGAGCGGCCCAACTGTCCATAGCAATATTTTTTAGAAGTAAAGAGAAATTATCAAGCATGGATCCAACTACTTTATCCAGACTAAAGTCACTTTACCGAAGATTTGGAGAAAACCTCAAAGAAGGAATAGATGATGCAAAAAAACAACTGAAGAAATAGTTTTAAAACATTTAACATTAATTTTTTAGTTACTTTTTTTTATATATGGAACACGAATTATTATTCTTAAATTAGTAGAAAATTGTTAAAAAAAAACCAACTCAATTATAGATTTATAAAAAACGCATATTTGTACTGTTTATTGAGTATTTTTTGTACCTACTGGCTATATGATGATTTTTAGATCTGTCAGTCATAAATTCAAGCTACTGGCGGTTAGTGTAGATAGCGATTTTCAAATGGAGCCAGTTCTTTGTAAGTATATACGTGTTACAAAGAGACAACCGCTGTGTGAATGGCGAAGGATATATCCGCATCTCCTTCACACATGCCTCAACTTCTACAAATGAATGTAGGCGACAGGATAAAAATATAGTTATCCCTTTCTAATCAGTTTGAAGACCAATCTGTGTCCATTTAAAGATTGTCTTTCACCAATATACTATGCGGTGGCCAGGTTTGACTCCCAACCATAACATTTAGCAAATTAAATGTTTGCTTGTGTTTTTATATATTTTGATACCCAGAGCATAGATCCTAAGTAATGTAAAAAAAGGGGCTATATAAATAAAAAAAAAACAAAATTCTCTTGGAGCTATTTTAATTCTCACTGAGAACAAAATTAATAAAAATACTCTCTTACTTAAAACTATAGAAATCACAATAAAACGGTATTGCAACAGAGAAGAAATCTAGCATTAGGTACTGATCAAGAATTAGACAAATCATGTAAAAAAATATTCATTTCCTTATTGCTATTCTGTTAAAGACGTGCATATGAGCGATCGTGTTCACATCAAAATAAAAATCACACAAAACAAACCATTAGCTCCAAAATGTTTGCGAGACAAAAATAAAACAGTACAATTTGTACTTTAAAAGATGGAATTCAATATTCATGTTAAATAAAGAATATAAAACAATACTATGTCAACAACGAAACAACTAGTTTTTTGACAACACATACCAACCAGACGTTGAAAATTATTATAGCTTATTTCAATTCACTTAATAAAAAAAAAAACACAAAAATTAAGATTCACGAAACTAACATAATTTTCTTCAATCTTCAAAATACTACAAAAAAATTTTTTTTTTTCAACAAAATAAACAATATGAATGAAAATCTGAAACAGAACACGTGTATTTGGTAACATGTCACAATAATCGCGAGTTAATTCGAGCAATAAAAGCGTGATTTCTGCTACAAAACAACACACAGAAATATAAGACGGGGCTTCACGTAACGATCTAATATTAATATTTAAACGAGGGTAGTTTCCAGTCATCATGATATATGTTTATTTAGCTGCAACAGCTGGTTGCTCGGCTGACTTCTGCGCGTTGTGATGTTCACCACGTTTACCCCTCGGCCGTCTCCCACGTTGACCACTCCCATCGTTGCGTTTGTCTTGTTGTATCTCGAACGGTGAATCAGCAGTAGTCACGTCAGTGTCCTATTGTGTTACAATTTATTATTAAGAATACTGCTGTTATATATAATTGCTGACGAACTAAGTGTTATAAGTAATGCGTGCCTGGTCTTCTGCGAGAAGGTCACTATATTGTAAAATATGACTTTGCTTGAGATTATTTTTGTTTAATTCAGTTTTTTGACATTGTTAAGTTATTATTTTTATTTTATTTTGATTTTTTGACATTTTATTATTATTTTTTGTATTTGACTCCATGCATGCTGTATTAGAACTGACTGTAAGACCATGCAAGTGACTATGCTTAAATAAATAAATAAATAATGTGACCATTTATTTTTTATACTCAAAACGGGACATCGGCTTATTTACGTCAATTGGTAGGTTTTTAGTGAAAAATAAACACCATTTTATTTATTACAAATAAAAAATATATATATTTATTTTTCCGGGGAAACAAATTTGTTTTAATACAGCTGGCAATGATTTTAAGTAAGAATAAAATTATTGGTTTTTATTTATAATTTACCTTAGATTATTCCATTCTGTTACTTTTTGCAACGTGATGTAGTTAAAGACGTTGGAAAACGGGATAATTTTGCGTCCTGAAGTTTTTTCGGGGACGTATGGTCACGTTAGTTATATAGGATAGCAAAACTATACAAATAGGTGTATTATTACCTTGGGCAATGCATTGTCAGCAGTTGCAGTCACTTGTGGGTCATGTCTTTTGTTTCTGGTGGTCACCGTGCCCGGAGCTAATGGGATAGTACGAATAACATTACCCACTGCTTTCGTACGACCTTCACGGAACACCTGAATACAAACAAATTATATAATTTTATCACAACCGCTCGCTCATATTCTTAACCTAGTTGTGAGTGCGTACCATTCGTTGTCCATTTCTCAAATACTCTGGGTGTTTGATGAATTTAAACCTGACGAGCGCCTTGTCGCCGGTTCGCAGGCAGTCACGTGACATTGACAAAATGGACGCCGTCTGCCGAATACTGCCGCAGTGCACTGACAAGTCATATATTCATTTAATTAAACATTCAGAATATCATACATCGTTCATCCATCCATCATCCAGCTCACCCATAGCCTGATAGCGTGATGAGATTGTAGTAGGATGATGCAGCACAAGTATCTCTCCCTCGAACTGCCAACAGGCCTGTGGAGCCAGAGCGCTCGACACCAACACCATCCCTTTGCGAATCGCAGATCTTTTTATTTGCTACAATATAACAATTTATTTATTTATACAGCTGATATTAGATACTTAACATAAATCTTATTTGACTCTATAAGGTATTCTTAATTATTAATAAAAAACGTGGTCTGATGATCAAGTTTTAAGTCTCAACAATGAACATATGAAGTGAGTAGATCCATACATATCCAAGCCCTATATTCAGAAATAATACTTGAGCATAGTTTGATTTTGATCACCTGATCATTACTTGACTGCATTTTATTCCATTTTATGCAATAAAAATTATTTACTAGTAAATAATAAATATTTAAACACAACCATTAGACAGTAATCAAAATAAAATAGTAATATTTTGCATATACTTATATATTAAATATCTAGTTTAAACATTAATTTGCCTTTATTCTTTGTTATATTTCTTATAAATGCGTGTAACAGAACGTAATGACAGCTAAGTTGCATTGGTCAAAAATCAAGTCAACAATTTTTCAAGTTGGTCTATTTCGTTTCGTACATCTGAACGTCAGCCTGAGAGATCTATTTTTTTTATTATAATAAAATTGGACATTTATATGTATAGCAGAGATGGCTGCCTTGTCTATAAAAAGCGATCACTTCCAAACAACCAACTTGCCTTGTTATATATCAACTTATGTATACATGCATTTATATTATATTTGTTTCCTCTAAAGCCTTCATGGACACATCTCTAAATCCAAGCACACACAATACACACCTTCTTCAGAGCAAAGCTGGCAGTCTGTCCACCCCTCACTTCAGTGACATTCATACGTTTCCTGTGTATACTTTTAACTGTGATCGGTGTAAAATGTCCCAGTGTATCTGGTCCCAGCAGCAAGTTGTCATTGACTCGTATCACGCCTTGCAGAGTCGTACCTGATACCACTGTACCTACACCCTGTATATGGAAAAACCAATAAGACATCCACTTCTACACTCTCTGTTCATCTCTTTCAATATGACAAACAGAGTCATCTCAAATCTCTTTTTACTCTGGTTTTATTTATTTAAATGCAAAAACACATCACAGCTGAATTACAATACAAAAATCGGGCCTCACAATAGCAAAACAATGTAAACTATAATATATTTAAATATACAGTTAATTATTGTTTTGTAAATTGAAAAACTACTACACTGCCCTTATTAGTTTTTTTTTATTTCACTAGATGGCGCTGCTAGCTACTTTATACTTAGTAGGCAATTGTTTTCTTTCAATCACCCTTATTGCTATAATTAATCACAAACTAAGTACTAACTGGTACGGAATACGTGTCATCAATTTGGAACTCGGCTGGTTTGTCATCTTGAGATGGCATTCTTGTTTTGAGCAAATTGAGGAACATTGTCAGCTGCTCCAGATTCTCACCAGTCACATTAGACACCAGGAATATTGGACACAATCTGTGACAAAGATTACATACGGTTTAAGGTTTAAGACATTTATTTCCTCAAAAAGAATTACATAAATTCGCTTAATTGAGATAAAAAAAATTATAACTAAACATAACGTACATAGACTAAATATATCTTATTATACTAGAATATTGACAACACCATTACAAGGCACTCAAACCCGTTATATGTTTTTTTAAATTCATATTTAATAATTTTAAATTATTGTTCTGCTTTGTATGATCATACTTTTTGGCCAATTAAGCAGACCTTTTAGTGAAAATAATCAACGTGTTTTATTTTAAAATATTATCGTAGCAATGTAACATCTAACCTCTGCGATACGAAGTTGGTGGCACTAACGATGACGTCATCTTTAGTTTTCACCATAACAGGAACTTTACGACAACCACTGGACTTCAGTATTCTTATTAGAAGTTTCAGATTATCCTATTTCAGTGTTAGGAAAGAAAAGCAGACGTTACATATTTTATAAAGTCTAGATACCAAAGTACATATGCAAGTATTTGAAAATTACATTAGTACTACTTGGTTTTTTTTTGTAATTTCAAACAAAGAGGAACATGCACTAAAACCCAAGTTTACTTTGGTTGAAATTTAAACATTTTTGTTTTGTGTTTGTGAGTATTTTATTTAATTTTAATAAAATCATAATTATGTATTAATAAGTATTATTTTCATTAATTTTAGCTTCAACATTATCTTTACTACCTTGAGTCATGTACCTATCTCCTACGAATGAAATTACATTTAGTTTATAACAATAGCGGTAATTTATATCATATAATGACTTAAATATTAAAAAAAAAGTGTTCATTTACCTGTAGAACATTAGGCGGACACATATCGATTTTAGTCACTACTACGAAAACAGGCACGGATAGAGCAAGAGCCAGACCTAGGTGCTCCTTCGTCATCCCCACTATTCCGGCGTTTGCGCCTATCTATTGAACAGGAATTAAGGTTTAAGACATTTAATTACTCAAAAAGAATTACATAAATCCTTAATTACGAAAAAAATATTTTAAATAAACATAATGTACTTAGACTAAAAATATCGTATTATATGTACTATTATAGAATATTTACAACACCATTACAAGGCACTCAGACCCATTATATGCTTCTTTTTAGGTTTAAGACATTTATTTCCTCAAAAAGAACTACAGAAATTCATTTAATTGAGATAAAAAATAAATAAATAAACATAACGTACATAGAATATTGACAACTTCATCACAAGGCAGTAGGCACTCAACCCATTATATGTTTTTTAATTCATATTTAAATTTACTTATATTTTTAATATATTAGTTATATTATTCGGCAATTCATTATAAACAAGTTTATCCTTCTAATTTGAATACTTTACTATGGAATTTTTTAAATAGCATTTTGAGTCAACAGCTTCTTCAGCTAAGACTATATTTGAGCTTAAAATGTGTATTTGGTATTTTCTATGGGGTTAACTTTACCACTATGGTGATAAAAGCCCATACACATAAACTCAGGAGTTTTGCTTTTTTAACATAGCAGTTTGTGTCTATTAAAATTAGATAATTTCTTATTGGCATTTTGCCCGAATACTCGACATTGGCAGAATTGTCTTCATTAGACATCTGAGGCAATCAATAAAAAACCCAATATTAAACATTTTTTTAAATTACAATAAATATATGAATAATAATAATAATAATAATAAATACTTTATTGCTTTAAAACATAATAATAACAATACAACAACAATAGGAAGCAGATTTAGAGCAATTGGCGATCTTATCACTAAAAGTAATTTCTTCCAGATAACCAATTGTCATAGAAGAAGCAGTAATAGTATTGAGCAATGCAATTTAGATAAATAAAATACATAAATATATAATGAACATACACATATATAATTTTATTTAATTATATGCCGTAACATAATTCCAAAATATAGCTATAAGTTTTTTAATCAACCTTTAGGTCACTTTATTATCATAAAAAAACATATTTACTAATCCGTCACTTACCATAAGCATACCAAAGTCAGGCGCATGTCCGGTCATACCAAACACTGTGGTCTTCAAATAGCGTTCATGGCCGGCGAGGTCAATGAAGGTGATCACTTTTGATGACTTCTCACATATCTTCACCCAATCCAGAGTGCCATGGTCAGGTTTATTCACTACATTACCTAAAAGGAAATGTTCATTTAATAACCCTCAATTTACGCTTAAATCATTTGTTAAGGGTAGTTTTGTTAACTTTCTAATAGGGACAAACGACTTAATCAACATGATTATAAACTTGGTCATAAGCGAGGCATAAAAACCAAGGGAGGTGCCATCCTAGAGTCTCCACAGTGTGGAGTCCACACACATATAGGGTGGGGCACGGGAACCTCCCACATTTCAAAAGGCAAAAACTATATGTGATATCAAAAGAAATGATAAAATAATAATAATTTGCCACAAAGATTATGTACATTCACATTTAGTGTAGATCCTGTAGCCCTAAATTTGCACACCCAAGGCATAATTATTTTCCAGTTAGGGAACACTAGCAGTCAGCAGCACTGTGATTTTTAAAAAACGTGGGAGGCTCCCATGCCCCGCTTTATATAAAATAATATCAAACGTCTCAGCCATACCAGTACTATCGAATCCAAGGATATCATTTCCCACTGAGCTGGTACGTCCACTCTCCATCTCGTGTTTGTGCCTGAAGAGTCGTTGTCGCGCATATCCTCTTCCATTGTCAAGCTCACCGTGCGTCAGTACACCCAACAGAGTAGACTTGCCTGCATCCACATTACCCACTACTGCCACTCTGATACAAAACATAAAAATATGACAATTTTTTTATTTTTGCTAGTGTTATATATGATGATGTGGGGTAGATTTACTAATAATATATAGGTGGTGGGTAGCTGTGAAAAACGTCAGTCTGAACTCACAAGTGAGCAACTTAACACTTAGGTTATTACGGAGTACTATAAATGATAAATAATTAAAGTATTGTAATTTTAAATAAATATTATGTTATGTAATAAATTATATTACTAAGCCCTAACAGGTCGTCTCTTTGACATGAAATTTTTAAAATTATTATTTGGCTCTTGATTTGAAACAAACATATATTAATATATATGACACTAATATATAAAACCAGACATTCATTTCAGGTCTAGGCGTTATACGTTTATGTTGTCCTCATTCCAATACCTCTGTGCCAAACGTGACACAAATTTGAAAAGGAATTGCGCTGATTCGAAGGACCTTTTCTCCTGTCACTCCTGTTCAATGCAAGAACAACAATCCAGCATATAAACAAAGCACCACACCAAATTGTTTTAGCTTTCACTGGTTTTCTTAATTTTTACTTATTACGTCGGAACAATGACAATATATGATGTTCACCTCAATACGACAAGGTGCAGCCAACTCGATTTTCTCGTTCTTGCTTCTCATTGGTAGGGATTTATAGTCGTGTGGGCCAACTTGGCGCCAGATTTGAAAAGGACGCCAGCTCAGAATTGCCCTTCACCAAACGGAGCAATCAAACAATTAAATACTTACCTAATCTCCATAAAATCAGCATGATCCACTTCCCTCCTCAGCAGGTATTGACCCACAAACAACCCACTCTCGCATTCCCACTTCCGTAATACAACACAGGACACCCGCTCAGCACTCACTAAAGACTGGAGTGTGGCCACGGACGCCTTATACTCCTCCTCTATTAACCCACGACCATCTATAAAAAAGATACATATACATGTGCTGTTAGGCTAAAATGGAACGTAAGTGTGTAAAAGAGATGAAAGACAAGAAAGAGATAGAAGTGGTTGTTAGACTGGTGAGTTGGAGAGGGAAGTGTACTAAAGATATTAAACTTGTATTGTTTAATTTGGAACTCACATACGTATACTTACAATAACCTAATCCCAAACTAGAATACCCTATACTATAGGACTCAGGACAAAAACACTCCAGACCCAAAACAAATATCTATGAAATTAAGGATCTGTGAATCCGATATTTAAATTTAAAATTAACTGATTTTTGTCAAATTATTATGTTTGTAAATCTAAAGGTAGTCAAGTGACGGGTCCTACATGTCAGGCATTTCTTAGTGTGCGACCATTGAAAATCTTATCATTAATTTTAAAGTAATTAAAAAAAAAACAAAGAATAATATAACCTAAATATTATTATGAGAACTCAGGTCTTATGCATAAGTGTAAATAGTAAAGGAGATATCTGCATCCCTTTCACGCATGCCTTGACTTCGACAATACAATTAACATATATACAATACAATTAAATACGTACCTTCCCCTTGTCCAATATCATAAATAATTTCACCATTTCCATTATCAAGCCTCTCCAGCATTTGTTTTCTCAGTAAATCATATTGGTCTCCTGTTGGACTCACCAATATCATCTAAAACGTATGTTACAAGTTATAGAAATTTTATTTCCACTCAAAATTCAAGTTTAATCAGAATAACTGACTACAATAGCTATTTACATATTATCATAGCATTATTGCATCATTAATTAAGTAGTTACATTGTTGTGCAGTAAAAGATAAAATAACAATGTTGCTTTTCATTCAATTACAAAGAACGAAACAATAATTCTGATAAGATATTAAAAAAGTTGATTTCTCACTTGCAAATATAGCATATTTATTTACCTTTCCTCTAATGCTTGAGTAGTCTGTACCATTTCCATGGTTTTCCAAACATGCGCCGTTAAAAAGAACATCGTTCCTCTCAGGGGAATCACATGTATTATCCATTTTGATGTAATATGTATAAAATTAAACTTTATTCAAATACAAATTATTTCCCCATCACGCAACCAAATAAATCAATTGTGTACTTCCCGTTCTACAAGGATAACATTTGCATTGCTGAAATAATAGCAAAGATCATGTAATATTAGTAATAATTGTTATATCACAAATAGGTAATTAAAACAATAAAAATAATTTTAATGCACAAATTGTTTGATAAGCAATAGTAACAAGTGTATAATATAGATTCGGGGATACTCACAGTATTTCCACTAATACAGTAAGCGTTATTTCATGAAAATAGAACCAAGCTTTTCCCAAACAGATGGAAATGCCAAAATACAGCCAAATTTCAATAAAATTTGCTCACATTTGACAACTCAGCCGAAAATTTCGATACACGCAGTTAGCTTTAAAATTTATAATATCAAAATTAAATATCAAATGAATTATAAGGCATCAAAAATTAAGTAGATTTTATTAAAATGTTTCGTAATATGTGGAAATAGAAAAATAAATTATTTTTTTAAATAAAAGTACAATCATAACTACTTATATTAAATGAATTTTAAACGTAGATCGGAATAGAAGTTGACTTTTTCATTATCGTTCTAAATATTATAACAATATTATGTATAATAATATTACACTATTTGTAATAAATAATAAATATAACAAAATATTATTTAATATTATAGTCAAATTAAAATCTTACGTTTATTGTGGGTATAATATTATCATTATCTGGGATTTGTTGTCTAATTTTAGAACGGCGTCAGGCTATAGTGCGGTCTTAATCTTTATCGATTTATACATTTATTAATAATATTAAAATGTTTGTTTTAGTGTACAAGAAGTATCGATTTTGAACCCATATGTTTAAATGTAAAATTACATAGGCTACTGTCATTTTGTAACGTGTTTCAGAAATGAAAATAGTAAATATATTTGATCTATCGATACAAATAGTAGGCACAGCTATTTGTTTTACGTCACTAATCTCATTTCTTCCCAAAAGTAAACAATACATATTTATAAGAATTTCCTTGATTTAATGTTATTTTATTGTGTTCGTGCTGTGTGTTCCATCGTAATATGTTTAAAGGTTTAAGGATTATAATCTCGTGATAATAATAATGAGTAAAGACGACAGCTCTCAAGATATTTCATGGAAAAAGTTGGTCATCGCAAAGAGCAACAACGAATGGACTACGTCCGTGAAAATCGAACAAGATGAAAAGAGCGAGGAATACAGTAACAGCGAGAACGACGAGGCCGAGAATACTAGTCTACTGCCTATCAGTTTCGTCCCCGTCGTGGGGTGTTCTTCGGAGGAAAGAAGCGCGCCTACACGACGACGTCGGCGATCATCGGCGACTAAGTGCACTGAAACGGACGATGAGAGGTCGGCCCGTTTGGCGCGAATGTCCGCATACGCAGCTAATAGACTGGCGAACGAGACTCCAGAACAGCGGGCGATGAGACTCAAGAGAATGTCTGAGTATGCGGCGCGGCGACTGGCAAGTGAGACGCCTGAGCAGCGAGAAAAACGCCTATCACGGATGTCTGCATACTCAGCCAAGAGACTGGCAGGAGAGACACCAGAGCAGAGATCCCATCGCTTAGCCCGTATGTCGGCATATGCGGCTCGGAGACATGCTATGAAGAAAATGATAGAAGGACATACTAGAATTCACAATGCAGCAACTGATATAGACTCTAAACCTGTGAACAATAAAACTGCAGATACTAAAATATATTAAGTAGAAAATTTCTACGATAGTGAATCGGATGGACTGACTACATTTTGTATTATTTTTGCCCAGTAATTTCACAGTACAGACTTCTGTAAACGTGTGGTAGGGTACCTAATATGCCGCAATAAGGAATAAGGAAGAGTTGTTTACACATTTTTATTGTATTTATTTTAAATAACTTTTTTAATTATTAATTAGAATGAATTTATAGCATAATTAATTTTAATCAATTGATTTAGTATTATCAAAAAAGTTTGTTATATAAACTACATGAAAACTGTTAGAACTTGGTTTTAAATACATAATATCTTATAATTATGCAAAACTGTCCATTACGTTAAACATAGAACAAGGATATATTAAAAAAAGCAATAATTACCATAATAATTTATTAAATGATATAATATAAATTATCACAAATATACATAATATAAGAAGAAACTTATTAATATTGTATAAAGTTAGGTTTCAAATTTCTACCTACTCCCTTTTCATAGAACAAAATCATGCTACCAATATTCTAATGGAATGGCTCTACAGTCTAGATTCATAGTTATATTTTTTAAAAACTAAATTCACATGGATCTAAATGAACAAAATTCGTCCCGGAGCAGATAAACATAACTTTAAGTATATTAGATAATAATAATTTTATTTACATTTCGAAGCAATAATATTAAGGATAATTTATAATCAAAACAGAGCAGAAGAAATACAGCCAATAAGAAGACGTTATTTAACGTATTACTTTGCTCCTATTGGTTGATTATATTCTGCTCTGTAAAGTCAAATTTATATTTATAAATTATCTAAAACAAAAAATCGATGAAAACAATTGTTTTATTTCTTTATCCTTAATTAAAGATATATTTTTTTATAGATGGCCACCATTTTGTGAAGAAAAACTGCTGAGCTGTTGTAAATTTCAACAGGCAGTATCTGCCGCTAGGTTTGGAGCAGCGAGCGCTGATGCAGTGAGCAATTGTCGAGTAGAAGACGAGGAGCTGTATGACTCTCCCGAAGACTTCACCGATGAATGACTGAGTGGAGTGCCTGATACAGAAAAATATATACATATATCACTGGGTCCTTTTTTATTATTGATAGTCCAGAATATGACCACACTCCGCCTGATGTTAAGCTAGAGTGCGGTCCATGAGCATAGACAACTGTTATCACAGACAGATGTCCACTATGCCGGCTTGAGGAGACGAATGTGCTCTGTCCAAAAATACTTATTTAAGAAGATTTGGGGGTTTTGACGTTTATTCTGTCAAAACCACAATTTTAAGTTGTCATTGTGCATAGTTTGTTTGTATAGATTCTTAGTTGCTGTATTGAGTATCTGAGAAACCATTGAGAAAATGTTTTTTTATATGTGGCGGTCGATTCTACACCGAAAATACTTATTTAAGAAGATTTGGGGGTTTTGACGTTTATTCTGTCAGTGTCCTCTTGTTTTTTCTGTTCTATTTATTGCCACAATCCATTGTTTTAATTATATTTTTAAAAGCAATATTATATCATATAAGTGTTCTCTAAATATCTCATGAGGAGGAGAATTATATTTTAACTCTATTTCAAAAAAAAAAAATCATCAAAAATGTTATTAGAATCAGGGGATATATTATAACATTAACAAAAACTTGTGCTATTAATACAAATTACCACTAAACAAAACGGTTCAAATAAAATCAAAGTTTTTCATATCAAGTAAAAAACTAAAAACGGTACAAAGAACTGTAATCAAACTGAAACAATATTACTTAACTTATATCCTTTCTCACTAGAGGGCGCTGATGATCACAAATGATAGAAATAAAAACACAAGGGTCATGCGACACTGATTCTACCATACTGTTCAATTCCAATACAAATATAGTCAGTCCTATTGGACATGTATATAATTTGCGATATTTCACACCAACCTCAAAGGCAATTCATCCCATAAGATAGTTATTTTTTTTCAAATTAGAGTTATAATTGTCATAAAAATAATGTATTTATCACTGGTATTTTGTTAGGCGAATGAATTATTTATGTCATTAATTTATAATACTAATGCTGTCCTATCCTATCCTATAATTAAAATTTCATTTGGTTCCTAATAAAGGTCCTTTTTATAACATACTTGCCTTAATGTAATCTTATTGGTAGGTATAATACACAAATAACTCCATGCAGGAAAAATACGAGACAACATAGAAACTCATCTAAACCACAAACAAAAAAACGTAACCCACAACTAACTACTATGGGATTTTAGTCTAGATTTCAGTTTAAAAAAAATTTTCACTAAAATCTGTCCACATATTCTTAACAGTTTTTTAAACACTCCTCTGCTTAAATTTTTAACTGACAGCCTTCGTATAAACGGGAAGGCTAAAGTACGTCCACCTTATGAAGATTTTTTAAGTAGAAACAGTTTCTACCACAAAAAGTGTCTGCAAATAGGAGTCACCTAAGTTCTAAACCATGCCTAGCATGATCGTTTTTTTTATAAACATTAAAGTCACTCCAAAGCAGTGGTATTACATAGAAACAGTAGACTTAGGCCCGCATTCAGAGACTGCGCCCGAGCATAGTTTAATAATTACTTGAGTGCATTTTATGAAGTAATAATTATTTACTAATAAATAATAAATTTTTAAACACGACAACCATTAGACAGTAATAGAAATAAAATCGTAATATACAGTTTAAAAACATTAACTTGCATTATTTATAATTTAATAACTAACAATTGAAACGATATCTTATAAATGCGTGTAACAGAACGTAATGACAGCTAGATGACAGCGGACAGTTACAACGGATTATTATCATTGGTCAAAGAACACATCAATAATTTTTCAAGCTTGTGATTGGTCTATTTTGTTCGACGTTCGAAATTTGAACTCTACTCAGTGAAGCATTCAACGAACGTATAGGATTAAAAAAGGACCTACATAAAGACATAAAGCTCACATATAGATGCAATATATATATAAATAGATAACCTAAGCGTGTTGAATGTGACTCGAGCAACCCCATGTCGTCAGTTCGATGCCATGGCTATCAACCTCTACCACACCTAACACAAACACAATGTATATTACTTAATTTTAAGATCACCTTTCGTATACACCTAACAGTTCGTCGGTTTCAACGTACCTGGTAATGATGTCACGTGATGAGGTAAAGCCCACCTCTGTGGCGTGCACTCCACCGACCGACTCGAGAGTATGTCCTAGAAATAATTTTAATATATTACAAAAAGGACTTAAATAAGAAATAGTAATAACAAAATATATATTAGAGATGTTCCGACTAGTCGGCCACTATCGTAGTCGGCGACTAATCGGTAAAAAGCGCCGACTATCCGGCTTCTTACTTTGTGTCTATTTCTCAATAAAATGTATGTGTTACTTCCTTGTAAAGAAAATATATTGATGACATTTATCAAACAAAATTAGTATCTTAATTAAAAAACAAATCAACATAATATTTAATGACATATATTGCAATTCTGCGTAATGATATTTGAAACTATCGTCAAACTAGTGAGCTATAAAACTCAAAAAACTTTTTTGTTATTTATATTTGTCCACATGTCAGTAGTGACTGAAATTGCAGCGAATCAGCTGTAAACGAAGCGCCACGGGTATCCCCTAAACCGTAGTCGGCTTGGCCGATTAGTCCAAGCCATAATCGGCACATCTCTAATATATATGTATTGTACGTTTATTTATAAAAAAGGTAAACATCCCACATTAACTAAAAAATAAAAATAAATAATAAGCATAACACAATAACGAAGCATTTTTAAGACAGTTTTATTAAGCGCGCTCGAAAAAATAATTTCAATTACAGGTAGTCCTCGTTTTAACTGTCTAAGATTCGTTTTGCGTCGCTCTTTGTGTTCGCAGATTGTGTTAATTCTCTAGTACTTAACATGACTTAAAATCTAGGACTGCCTGTATACTGCTAAAACAATAATAATTTTAAAAATATACACACACTACAACAAAATCTAACTTACAACAGACTATTGTCTGCTTTTTCAGCTACAAAACAATCTATATAACAATGCATTTAATTAGGAAATAATAATGTACAAACGACAATTTTCAAATGGATACGGATTGGACTTTGGACTTGAAGAAACAATCATTAGAAAGGGACAACTATATTCTTATCGCATCGCCTGCGTTCTTTTATTGAAGTTGAAGTATGTGTGAAATGCTGGTATGAAAGGGATGGAGATATCTCCTTTACCGTTCTCTTTCTATCGCTTATATATCTACAAGTTCTTTTTTTAACATGCGTATATAAATTTGATAATCTCTTGCTCGAATACCAGACACCATTAGACATCAATAAAAGAAGAAGAAGAAGAGTATATTAAATACCTACATAAACTGTATCCATTTGAAAATCGCAGTGTACGAACTAGTAAAGAAAACTTTAATGACAGCTACATTATACACAGCCAAAATGACGTCTAAATGACAGTTCTAAATCATACACAACAACTTTTTTGCAAAATAAAAGAAAATCTATAATTGCAGAGTGTTACCAGACTCACGTGTTTGTAAGTTGTCTTAGGTATTGTCAATATAGTCGTATTCGTGTCTTCTGGTGTGAAATAATCGGAATCCTCAGTGTCAATTCCACCGCGACACCGTTCGCACATAATAGGCGCTAATGACCCAACACCCAAAACATATTTCTATATTAAAATTACAAATATCAACAGCTACCAGCAGTCATTTGACCACAAATTACAAAAGTGTAAACATACATGAAATGTTGCGTAGCAATTTGACAGATCTATCGAAAATTAGGGATACATCCTTCTATTAATATTTCAATAAACATCAGAATCAAATTAGATACAAATTTAAACCGTCTTATTCCTATTCTAAACTAGTGGGTAGTTCTCACAAAAATAAACAGACATTAAAACATATCCTGCGAACAATTTTTTTCAGACTATGACAATATTTCGAGACTAACCTACTCAACCAGTCTACTATTGCGTTAATTTTAATCATATATTTCATTGAGCTCATGTCAACACACACAACTTAATGAACCTATAAGATGGTCTTTTAAATTTGTTTCTACATCATAGCAGATTTATTATATATCATTATGACATTAGTATGTAAGTGGACAATGCCAGTATACAGCAGCTGAATCAAATTAATAAATTTATTTCATTTATATTTATATTTGTATTGACGAGTAAAAGCGCTTTATTGGAGCCTAATTAATTATTAAACCAGGTTATTCACTTTATATGCATGTGTTTTAATAGAGTTATTATAATACTCACATGTAGATGAAAGATCAGGTTCGTCCGTGTCTGTGTCATCAATGTGTGCTAGACCCACAGCCGCGTCTAATGTCAGGGCTCCAGCGACAGCAACCGGAGACGCTCTGCCGCATTTTATGGACTGAAAACCAAGTTAAGAGAAACTATATAAGTACTGCTGGAGCCGAACATAGAGCCAGGTTAAAAACTATAGTAAGTCAAGTCGATTAGTTAAATAACGTTCCTAAATAATCTCCGACATAGTTGAAGAAGTGGATATTTAAAAAAAAAAACACATTTCAAGATAGTGAATTAAAAAGTTTACACATAAATTTTTGTTTTGGATAATTATCAAAGAAATGATTACGGAAATCGACGAGACATTGTACATAGACAAACTCTTGTCTATGCTCTATAGAGCCAGTCTAACCCAGGGGTCGGCAACCTTTGTTGGCCGCGGGTCAAAATTAACCAAAATGCGAGTATTAAAGAGACGTTTGGGTCAGAGATATTTTCGTATTAAAAACAGCATTTTAGTAGATAATAAGATATATTTTATTAAGAAAATACTCACAAACATAGCTGAATAAACTTTATTTATAAACTTTCTCTACGATATCAATGGCTCCCCTGATGTTGAACTTGTGACGTCAATTTTTTGGGAAAAAAAAAATGTTTGCATATCTTATACTTTATTTTCAGAACTAAAGTGGGTCACTTGAAACTACCAAATGGGTCACTCGGTGACCCACGGGTCATAGGTTGCCGACCCCTGGTCTAACCCCAAAGACAGCAGCGGTAGTTTATCGGAGTCTTTTAACATATATAAAAATGTAGTTCTATTATTAATATTTTAAAATCTCACCCCATTAGGTATATGCGTAGTTAGCAAAGGCGAAAGCCTCTCCGCATCACTGTCAGGATCCTGAGCGCCGTCTGCCTCAGCCTCCAACACCTCCGGCTCCCCAGAACCAGATGATACTTCTGTACCGTTTGTTTCAATATTATTATGCTCTGGCTGATAATCTGATATTATCTGCAACATGAAAAGATGTAAAAATGAGAAGAATTAATTGATAAACCATAATTAAAAGCAATGTATGGCGTTGGTCAAATTTTATTTCGCTTAGTTGGCATTGTTTTGACATCTGTCACATTAGACTCTTATACGTTTTGCCTTCGGTTTAATTAAGTGAAAGATAAGTGACATCCCTACTAATATTATAAATGTGAATGTGAGTTTGTTTGTTACGTTTTCACGCAACAACTACTTAACCGATCATCATGAAACTTTGTGTCATATATTTTTGGAGCTACTAGAAGTGACATAGGATACTTTTTTTTTTAAATATATATTTCTTACTATAGTTTCCAATTGACTATAGTTTCAGCTGTTTGGAATTTTTCTATATTTATTTTTGAAATGATCTCTGATACTTATTTAATGATTTAAATGCGAGCGAAACCGCGGGTAAAAGCTAGTTTTAAATAAAATAGTGTTACATGACTTAACTTCCACGCCATTACATAAATATACCTTGGGATTTTTCTCTGCAGCGTTGACTTTTATTTGCTTGTGGTTGTAGAGCAACGGACTATTTGCATTGGTCTTCTCAGTGGGGTTCTTCTCGTCTTCGCGCGCTAATAGCACTGACATGCGAAACTGGATAATCAAAAATATAAGAAAGATCAAGTGTTTAAAGTAACCAATTTGAGTGTTTTGTTTGTACTATACATACTTTTAGATAGTTTCTTTAAAAAAATATCAAATTTTAGTGACCTGTGGGCTTATTACGAATTTTAGTCTGGCTTTCGAACCGAGTTCGCTTCAAGCGATTTGTATGGAAATTTGTGCAGCGCCATTTGGAACTACAATATTTTAAATACTTTTTGTTAATTTTCGAACGTCTCGATCTTTCGTTCATTTGATAGATTGCTGGTGCTCGTTAGTCGTTAGTAAAAATTCATGATTCCGATTGCTAACGAATCCGTTTTACTTGTAACAGCTCGATTCGAAAACCAGACTAAATTCGTGATAAGCCCACTGAAAGCTAACTTTTTTTGTCATTTTTTCCTAGTAATCTTAAACTTCAATTCCGAAGGTACCATATACAACCATCTTACCTCTGAAGGTGTAGTGTGTGCAGTTTTATCACCAGACTTATGTTTCTTACCACCGCCACTGACGAGACTCGTGGATGATGTACGCTCTAAATTGCAACGATTTAGGGCTTCAGCAGCCTGAAATCATCAACATTAATGCAATATGTTAATCTAGCAGGGCCATTTTAACCAGCTTAGATAGTAGATTAGTCTAAACTTTTAACTATATAACCTTTGTGTATTTTTATTTATTTACTTCTAGTAATTGGGCTCCAATAGAGCGCTTTTACTCGCCAATACAAATATAAATGAAATAAATTTAATAATTATCAATTTGGTTTAGCTGCTGTATACTGACATTGTCCACTTACATACTAATGTCATAATAATATATAATAAATCTACTATGATGTAGAAGAATAGCTGCTGTATAGGGGCATTGTCATACTATTATATACCTATGGGTAAACAAAAATGACATTGGTTATGTCCGAGTTTTAAGAAAGCTGTAAGCAAGGAATTAGTTTTATATGCCAATTATGAAAGGGATAAGTTGATAGGATGATCTTATTGAAAAGGACAACATCATCTATTCCATGTTGAACAGAAAGAGAGAGACATATTTTCGTCTAGTCATTCAATTATTACCTGTTCTTGTGTGTCCGTATCAGGACTAGCAATAGTAGCAGCCGTGTTATTGGTGGTAGTATTGGTCCGAGCCGCATGAGGCCCATTGAGGGCTTCCAACAATGACACTGGCTCATAACCTGGTGGAATGTTCTCCATATCCTGTGACAACAGTAAAGATTAAACTTCAAACCTGAGCCGAGAGGTGCCAGTGACCCTTATCTCCACACACACTCTGTGATTTTCAAATGGATACTGTTGTTATAGGCATAAGCGATAGAAAGAGAAACGAGCGCGGTGTCGTGAACAGCAAAAGAGATATCTGCATCCTTCCTTTTCACATATGCCTAATTTCGACAAATAAACGCAAGTGACATGACAAGAATATAGCTAGCTATCCCTTTCTAATCAATGTTTCTCTCAGTCCAAAATCCAATCTGTATCCATTTAAAGAACGGCATTTGCACCACATCAGTTAATTGTCTCATATACACATTTCAACTAAAAAGGGTTTTGTTCTAAAACTAATTTTAACAATTAGTTTAAAAATATATGCATAAAAAAAGTAAAAATTAATTAAAGCAATAATTAAATAACATGTAATCAAATAAAAAACTCACATCAGCAGGACTTGTAGGTAACAAAGGAGGCGGTCCGGAAATCTTTTGAAGAGCCCTAATCTGCAATAGAGCTCTAAAAGGAGCCCTACATATCGGACAATTGTTTGCTTGATATCGGAGTGAGTCAGCACAGTTATTGCACAAACAGAGATGACGACACGGCAATATTAATGTATCTCGGACATCACACATGCATATTACACACTCTGAGCCTCCGTCTTCCGTTTCTTCATCCGATGTTGGCTGCGGAAATAATAACATACTAACACTCTAATGGATCACACGCAATTACGATTATTAGCTCTAAAATGTAATACACATGTGTGTATTAATAAAACAATCCTTCATTCATATTGGTAATGCTTGTATTTACATTTTTAAAATTCCAATTAGAACGAATAAGACCACACTAAGTAGCTCCACAACCACCACTAGGGAATCGCTGTGCATTACCAACATTTATACCCCTAAGAGCTGGGTCCCAAGATTAGACATTTCCATTACATGGCTCGGAGCCCAGTCATTTACAAACTTAATAAACTTTCATGTAATATAACTAAAAAAAAACAGCCCACCTTTGTATCCAAATTCTTATTCTCAATACCATAAATCTCTTGTAACAAATAACAGAGCCCATCAACAAACAGTTTCTGCTTTAACGCCTTCAACACGTATGTCCCATCTGAGTGCTTTTCGACCACTGCTATTGTCGTGTGAGACTGGCGAATTTCTATAATAATATAGATCAAATAATATAAAATTAGGTTTTTATGTGAAAGTCCCCAGTTCGATTCCTGGTCAAAACAGGACGAGTGTTCCTACTCAGGAGCACTTATGAACCCATAATCATTCACGAAACTACAGATTTGACAGCGATGTCACGATGGATAGGCCACTCAATACTTATTTTACAGACATTTGATAGGACGTTTTATGAGTTTATAATTCAAAATTCACGAAATTTTGGATATGCCTGAGTAGCCCCCCAGGTATGGATGTTACATGATTATGTTATTTGTATACCCATGGTACAAGACATATTAATTTAGGTCAGAAATTTATATCACCAGGTTTTATTAAAATGGATCTACAAAATCACAATTTTACAGGAGAGTGCATAGTTTGTATAGATTCTTCATTGTTGTATTGAGTATCTTAGAAACCATTGAGAAAATTTTCATGAGATGGTGAATAATTTGAAGCAATTTCAACAAACTGCATATTAGTTCTGACTATGTTGATAGAACCCAGTGATATTAATGTATTATTAACTTCTTATAAAAGTATGCACCTTTTTGATAACAAATGAAATGAGTTAACACAGCAATAAAGACTTCACTACTACTTACCATCTTGTCCTTCATCAACAACACAATAAATAGCAATAGGTATAATCTCTCTGTCCGAACTGTAACTGAGGTCTTCTTCGCTGTACTTGGTTGGGTCAATTACATGTGTCGATTGACAGAACTGCTGGTTAGCACCTTTCTTGTAGTGATAGGTCTGTGATGTCATTGTTGCATCGCGTGGGTAGTAGCTGAAATTTTATTCATTTACATTATAAGCTTTCAATTGGAATACTAGAACTTGTTTAAATATACGGTTTTAATTACGCTTTAGTTGAGGACCCCAGGATTTACTAAATGTGAAAATGTAATATTTTTTTTTTAAATTGTGCCATTTTTTTTTAAAAAGACAAGTTTATAACGGGCTATGATGGCCGCTACCGTGGCTACCATTTCATTATTCGTACAGTTTTGGGGTCCTCAACTAAAGCCAAGCCGATACTGAATTTGCAGAACGCATATAATCAAATAATAGCTGGCAAGCAATGTATTACAGAATATGGTTAAAGAAACTTACACAACTGAATTGGGCGTGACCTCCTCGGTACAGAAATAAAATATAGTAATAGCACATCGAACATCACAATCGAAAGTAAACTCTATGCTGTAATTCATCCCTTTGCCTTCAACATCTTTTCCTTCATCCAGCTTATCATTTTCCAACAACTTCCCTTCAGGCTCCATGCATCGGACAAATCGAAGAGATTCTTTCCGTATGTTTATTAGACTTTTTAAAGTCTTTGTTGGCTCATTTGATTGAGGCGGTGGATATGGAAACTGTAACATGTATTTATGCATCTAAATAAAACACAAATAAAATTGTCACTAATGGCAAATAGTTAACAATACTCACAGAAGTGGGGCGGCTGCCTAAAAAATTTAAATCTGCGTTTTCGCCGAATAAATAAGCTTCAGGTTGAGGAGTATCAAATCTCTCGCCGCCCATTATAAAGTGACTACCAAAATAATTACCTACATAGAAAATGAAGTTATTAATGCGCTATGTAATAAATTATACACAAACTTGAACGAAGTTTTTATAATTAATTACTGCAATTTACGACATAATAAAAAGGTCATTCACGTAGTCACTTACCAGATCTTGGTGGATATTTATAAGCGTGATTTGAAATCACCTCCGCCTCTTCTACGCCTGGATTTTGTCTGCTAGTTAAAGCGCCCATACTTTTTATTATTGTTGTTAAATCACTGCAATTTTAAAGGTAATACAAATAATAATAAATCCAATAGGCTCTCATTTTCGGACCGACAAATTGGGACACTGTCCAGAAATTAACTATTTTTGAATACAATTGATTCGATTAAGAAAAGTATATATATTCATATTATAAAATAAATAATTCTCATAAAACAGCAATACTTAATATGCTTTGAGTTATTTTTATAAATATATAATCTGCTAAATATGCTTCGTGATTTCTGAACATAAATGCGTTCCTATATAATTTTAAGCAGTAAAAAAAAAATCTCATCTTATCTTATAATTAAGTATATTATTCGGTGTAAATTAAAATAATTGTCGCAATTAAAAATAATATAAAATTATTTTATTTAAATTATATTTTGTTGTAACACTGGTATTTTGACGTCAGATTCTTTCCGGTGCCTTTTCTAAGGTTGTGGTGTCACTTTGTGGAGGTGTGTGTTTTATTTTGTTATTATATCTGGTTTAATCGTGATATCTGGTTTACATTGCGTGCGATTGTTAGGTTTAGTAAATTGTGTGATAGATACTTAACTTCTTTTTTGGTTTATTTCAGATCACAATGGGGCGCCGACCCGCTAGATGGTAAATAATTTTAATGTTGTTATTTATTGATATATATGCAATTTAGCACTAGTGTTTTTATCACATTTCAGTTACCGGTATTGTAAAAACAAACCGTATCCGAAGTCACGGTTCTGTCGTGGTGTTCCCGACCCAAAAATCCGTATTTTTGACTTGGGCAAAAAGAAGGCCGCTGTGGACGACTTTCCACTATGCGTCCATTTAGTATCTGACGAGTACGAACAGCTCAGTTCTGAGGCTCTTGAGGCGGGTCGTATTTGCTGTAACAAGTACCTCGTGAAGAACTGTGGTAAAGACCAGTTCCACATCCGCATGAGGTTACACCCGTTCCATGTCATCCGCATCAACAAAATGTTATCGTGTGCTGGGGCTGATAGGTATGTTCATTTATTTTTCTTTCCATTTTATTTATCAAACCACATTAACATGTTCATATCACTTTCATTTGTGTAACCTAAAAGTTTTCGTGAATAAGTTGGAAATCTGCTACTAGAACTATTATTTTATTTAAAAATAGAATATATAGATTCTCCCTAATAACAAAACTTGATTATAGCCTAGTTCAGCCATTCTCAAAGTATGTTTTGCGGAACCCTAGGGCTAAAATACTGCAAAAAATACCTACCAAAGGGAGATTATAAGGTTACATCTAAATATTCCAACTAAATATTAAATATTACATTGCAATATGATTATTCATGAATACATATAAATCAGTTTTTTATAATTATATTAAGGCTTTTTCCTTCGTCAAAAAAGTTTGAGAACCGTTGGCCCAGTTAACTTTCATAAAACAAAAAATTTTAGGCTCCAGACTGGGATGCGTGGTGCCTTCGGAAAGCCTCAAGGCACTGTAGCTCGTGTGCGCATTGGCCAGCCCATTATGTCGGTACGTTCCAGCGACCGTTGGAAGGCGCAAGTCATTGAAGCTCTGCGTCGTGCTAAGTTCAAGTTCCCTGGACGTCAGAAGGTAATAAGTTGCTTAAATTGGCTATATAGTGTTTTATTTTAATTTGTAGCATTTAATGATAAAATTTGTATAACTATTTCCTTATTACAGATCTATGTATCCAAGAAATGGGGATTCACAAAATATGAGCGTGAGGAATTCGAGAAGTTACGTGAGGAGAATCGTCTCGCCAACGATGGTTGCATTGTCAAGTATCGTCCGGAGCATGGACCACTTTCAGCATGGAAGAAGGTCCAGAACGAGATCTACAGCATTTAAGGTTGTAAATAAATCTTGAACCTCATATTGAATTTTATTTATTTATCCTTGTGTTACAATTATTTTTTCCCTACAAATTACAGTTTTTAAACATTTGAGTGCCTCGATACTTAACCCCTTTGTTAAGTAACTAGGCATGTTGGTCATCTAAAAAATGAATTTATAGGTCTGCAAGGCACTTTCGTCTTAGTTTTATCTGGTGGGGACAAATTCCTTTTTCTCTTTATGCTCGTAATAGCTTTATTCAATTCTCTACTTAAACGTTGTGCTTCATGAAAGTCTTGGTGTTCTTGAAACTTGTCTATGGCTATCCTTTTCCCACATTCAGGACACATCTCTTTAGGCACATTATCATCTAATTTAGTTATAAACCTTGTTATAGAAACATTTTTACTCTCTGTTGTAGCTCTTTTATTAACTTTATCTTTAATTTCTTTCCTTACAACCTCCCGTTCTTCATTTCTTAGTTTCACAGCTAAGTGATAGTCTGCGTGAGTGCTAATTAGAGTAACTGTTATTGGTTTACCGCATTCCTCGCATACTACTGTATCTGGTTGAGGTGACGATGACTTACTAGTGTCTGTATTTGCAGCTTCTTCTTCTGACGTCTGTTTGTCTTCAATAGGTAACATTGTATGGTTAAGTAAGGCCCTCATCTCGCTAACTCTGGTCACTTCACTCTGGTCGTTCTCAAAAAGGGATATACTTCTGTTTATCTCTTCATTAATCGTCGAAGCGGAATAATTTGAGTCATTACTATTTTCGTTTTCTGACAAATTAGATTCTTCTTCTGGTTTTGGAGCACTAGGAGACTTTTTAGGTGAAAGCAAATTATTTTTTAAATATTTAGCAAAAAATGATTCTTGTTGATCTAAATTTACTGCTATACTTTGTAGAATAGGTGATTTTCTTTCTTCTAATTCACCTTCCGTCACATTTATTACATTACTGGTGTCTGAATCATTTTTATCGGAAACTTGAAAGTATTTCTTCATTATACATCCTTTGTCTGCAGATTTCTTTGTATCATTATTTACTCTTACGTCAATTGTTCTGTCTATTTCCTTCGAAGTACTGGCAGCAAAATAATCTAGAATCTTCTTAGTTTTTTTGTCGTTATCTTCAAATTTACCGACGCTTATACCTAGAAACTTTATTGGTGTTTTTAAGCTTCTATTGCCTTCGTTATCTGAGGAAATAAAACAGATTTATATAAAGATGACTCTGAATAACTTTATACAAGACACCAAGAGTATGCCTAAAGCACAATCCTAGGCAATATAAAAAATATATATACATACCCACATCTTTATCGTCATCAATGCTATTCAATATAATGTCAATAGCTTTAGAATAAAATAAATCTGAGCATAATTCATCTTCATTAGTAAAATTGTAAGACCGTGAACTGCTTACATCTTTAAAATTACTTAATTGGGTTGCATAACTGACTACCTAAGGGAAAGTAAAATACAGTGTTATACTTAAGTTTTCGTCCTTGAGATTGGCATAAGACAAGGTAAAAGGATGCCAATCTCGAGGACGAAAATTTAAGTATAATTATGATAGAATCATTAATTATATAGGTAAGTTCGTTTAAACAAGAATTATATTTTGATAATTCCCTGACATCAAATTGTGATACCAAAAACCTTGTGAGGTATCAAAATATAAAACAACTTTACCATTTGCTTTGGACTCCTATTGTTCTCTACAGCATCCTTATCCAGTCTACCTTCAATCTCATCAGCGAGGTCTTTCAGCCATTTTTTAAGACTAACCAAGTCCGTTAAAGCACTTTTACCCCTGAACTGTTTACAACAACCTATACTCTTAGGATTGAATTTAGCTTGCACTGGTTCCAGGTCTATACCACGTGCTATATTGTAGAGCCATGATCTGGAAACATGATAACTGAAGAGTATGTGGGTTTGATTCATACTACTATATAATTTATTTTGTATCAATTTAGAACTAATCAGATTGATTAGAACAGCCTTTCTCAAAGTGTGTTCCGCGGAACCCTAGGGCTAAAATACTGCAAAAAATACCTACCAAAGGGAGATTATAAAGTTACATCTAAATATTCCAACGTAATATTACATTGCAATATGATTATTCATAAATACATATAAATCAGTTTTTTATAATTATATTAAGGCTTTTTCCTTCGCCAAAAATGTTTGAGAACCGCTGGATTAGAATATACCCGCATAAATTTATTCTTTTTAATCATCCGTAGGTATCTATCGGAACATTTAGACTTGTCAATACTTAATAATAGAATAATATGCAGCAATTGTTATTTAAGATATTTTCATTTCTTAGATCTAGTTATTAAATTGTTCACAGTACAGTAGTATGTTAAGTGGAAGTTACAAGTTGATAACAAATATTTATTCATTAATATTTTACTAAACAAAATTAAATATTTATGGTCTAGTTATGCCTCTATATGTATTTATAAAGCACATCTATTATTATTTAAAACAAACTTACCCATTTTTCTCATCAAATACGGATTGCAATTGTTTCTCAGTAAAAGATTGCAGCTCACCCATTTTACTTATTTTGAGTACATCACAGACGGTATCACCAAACTTCCCTCCTAAATGTTTAACTTTCTTCACTGGTAATGTTCTGAAATTTAATTTTCAGGACATAGGTACTGCTACTTTCAAGTGAAATCCCTTAGGCTTGTTTCAGGACCAGCTTGAAAATAGTCAGAGCATGGAGTCAATCTAGATCAGGGGTAGGCAACGCGGCGCATCCGATCGATTTTTAATGCGCCCTCGCTGGACTAATATAAATGTATGATAGCTAGAGAGATTTCTTACTCTTGTCAACGGCGATATACAGCAAGTAGTCAGTTGAGTTTAGAATAGGCATGTGGACAGATTTGTAAAATATGCGCCCTCGGTGATTTTCAAATTTAGTATTGCGCCCTTAAGAACAAACAGGTTGCCGACCCCTGATCTAGATGGTGATAAAGACAATTGCTGTTTGTAGACACTCTATTGGGGTAGGCAGTCGTCGAAGCGAAGCCGAAGCCACCACACGTATCCTGATTATGCCACGTGAAGTGTTGTCTCTGCTCCCAGAATAACACTAAACAAACTTAAACCACATATTTACCTGTACAAAGTATTAATACTATGTTTAGGTAAAACAGTTTGCTTGTTTGGCTTGTTCATTCCGCAGACAAGTTTTGCTAGAATTTTATTATGAGCTATTCCCGCTGAACATTGATAACCTGAAATCATTTATATATTTGTAATCTATACTAATATAATAAAGAGGAAATATTTGTTTATTTGTATAGTATCAGAAACAACTGGACTGATTTGAAAAATTATTTTACCATTAGAATCCTACATTATCCCACACAATTAGATGTCT
The DNA here is from genome assembly GCA_028551675.1 of Tineola bisselliella. Taxonomy (NCBI): domain Eukaryota; kingdom Metazoa; phylum Arthropoda; class Insecta; order Lepidoptera; family Tineidae; genus Tineola; species Tineola bisselliella. The sequence continues at coordinate 25,078 of JAPWLS010002475.1, read as the reverse complement.
ATGCCTAATTTTGGTGGTACTTTATATCTTCATTATTACGCAGACGTAGTCGCGGGCAACAGTTAGTTATAGATAAAATTGTTAAAAAATTACAAATAATTAGATGAGGAAGTCCCTTTTATTCTTATTAGACAAAATCACGACACTTTTGTGGTTTAATAGTTAATGCCGGTTAGTAGGCTATAGGTTTGTTTATTTATTTAAACACACACATTAAAATAAAAATTACACTGAAAAGAAACTAAGCTAAGTTTGATAACCTAATAGTTGTGTTAAACATGTCTGAAGAAAGCGTTATACATTATAATTAAATACGAATGCCAGTCTGCTGCTCAAATAAGAACATTACAAGAAAGCTAAGTGCAAAATAGACCCGAGCTTCTTTGGCTTCAAATTGAATAAATCAAGAACAAACATTTCTTATTTCAAATGTATGTATTACTAAACTATAAATATTATATTGCTTTAAAAACGTTACAGATCTGAGTATTTGTCTTTTTATTGTTCCGATACCCCAATTACAGGGTATTCTAATAAAGTCAATAATTATGAAAAGCATATATGTACAAACAACATTCTTCAAATGGATACAGATTGGACTTTGGACTGGAAGAAGCAATCATTGGAAAGGGATACCTATATTCCTATTGAGGCATGTATGAAAGGGATGCAGATATCTCCTCTGCCATTCACGACATAGCCGTCATTTCTCTTTCTATCACTTATATACCTACAAAAAGTGAATCCATTTGAATTAGTTGTTTCAGGCGTTACTTTGGGGAAATCCATGTTAAATGAAATTAATTTAAAATTATTTTGCTTACAATTCCCGCTACAACACTCAGCCGCGTTTCGCCACTTCACGTGGCATCATCAGGATACGTGAAGTAGCTAAACGCGTCGAGACAAATTACTGAGTTTGTAGTCAGTTAATAATTTTAGTTAATTTCAATCCATTTGAAAATTGGCACGTGTACAGTTAGTTAATATAGTCAAGTTATCAGCGTACCAGTCTCAGCAAACACAGCATCTCGTATTTCGCTCACAATCACCGCCCCAACAAGCAATCTTTTTGTATGTTCAAGGTCAAACTCTATACTTTCATTATTATATTTATTTACATCATTTAGGAATTGTTCCATATTGTCATATCCTAGTGCATAAGTATTTGGTAACATCATTTGGTTTATGCTGTAAGTTGGGAGAGTGTCCAGTCTTTTTTGTACCTGTAATTTTATTTTTATTTAAAGACTATTTCATAGATTCCAATAGGCGATCTTAATGCCTTTGGAAATTTTCTTCCAGTTAACCTCTCTTCTTGAAGAAAAACAAAAGAATTTAAAAAAGTGGTGACCTTTACTCATAAGCAAATTTCTATATACTTAAATTCAAGGGTTAAAATATCAAGAATTATAAATATTAAGCTAGTATTAACTTTGGGTCTTTGGTGTAAAAAGTTTATTCATTTTAATCATATTTTTGTTCTCTATCCATATTTACGCTGTGTATATTATAAACTTCTTGATAGATACACAAAAATAACAAGTAAAAATACTATGAGATAATTTCCCAACCCCGTTACACATGAAAACTACTTACAGACGCTGTAATATCCATATAGGCTTCATCTATGGAGGCTCTTTCCAAGAGAGGACTATACCTCTGCAGGACTTTCGCCACCTCTACGCCTGCTTCTCGGTATCTAGTCACAAATGTAAACATTTTAAAGTTTTCAAGGTTTCTATGTTATTGTAAATATTACTTACTTCGTTATATCAGCTTTTCCTCGCAAACAAGGCACAGAAGGTAACTGTATTTCTGGACATTTTTCTTTAGCTTCATCACCTCTCATATGTCTAGTTACACCCATAGCTCTCGCAACATAATTTACTGCTATAATACTAAACAAAACAGATTTTGTTGTAAGTTGTATTTAAGTAAAAACATTAACTAAATAAGTAGTCATGTTTACCCTCCACCTTTCCAAGGATTATATTGTACAACAGCAATAGGTTTCCCTTTTAGTTCAGGATCAAGTTTCTCTTCAACTTGACAGTAAAAACAGTCCATATCAATAAGAACTACAACTCTGTTTTCATGATCCATTTTAGATATTATTTACGTCAGTTAATTTGTTATTTATTAAAAACCAACATCGAAAATCACAAAAATACATAAACAAATACTACATATTCCCGCCGTACTATCTGTCAATCTGACGTTTTCATTTTTTAGGCAAAGACATTTGAGAAACCATTATTCAAATAAACCAAAATTATAATAAAACGCCAATACAATTAAATATTTTATTACATAAAAATGCACACTTTGTTTTTACTAAAATCCTTGACCGTAAGTTTTATTCCATCTTTCATATTGTCCTAAATCATCTTGCGATACACTTGGCTTAACTCTATCGAGCGCGTTTTTAAAATCCATAAAATTCACAGGTCTCATCTGAAACCAGGAAACATAGTATTACTGTAAATTTAGACACGACAAATCGTTATGATCCCTTTGTTGCATGCTTACATTATCCTTTTGTATAGAAACCATTTGTGAAAGTGGCACAGATCTAATTGGTCCCATAGCTGCCTCCGAACATAATGACTTCATGTCAGCTCCAGAATAACCATCAGTTAATGCTGATACTTCTTCAATACCATCCTCTTCTAATTCATGCAATTCGTTTTGTAATAGGTTTCTTATTATTTGTTTTCTTGCCTATAAAGAATATAATTTTTATATTAAGTTGGTGACATATATCAGTTATTTTATCCCTTTTAAAACGTGTCTGATGTCTCATGAATTTTAAAAACATACATTCAGATCAGGCAATGGTATATAGAGTCGCTTGACAAGACGCCTTCTGGCTGCTTCATCCAATTCTTGCGGCCTATTTGTAGCCCCAATTAATAAAAAACAATCTTCTTCAGCTGAAAATAAATCATATCACAAGGATACAATATCATACACAATACAATCAGCTATTTGTATTTTTATTTTTGATATTTAATAAAGTACACACGGCGATTTTCAAATGGATACAGTATATAAGCGACACGATTTCAGTTTCGCGAACGGATATGAAGATATCTACATCCCTTTCACACATGCCTCAACTTCGACAAATGAACGCAGGTGACACGATAAGAATATATATATATCTTTCTAATGGCTGTTTCTTCCGGTCTAAAGCTTAGTCTGTATCCATTTGAAGATTATTGGTGGGGCAGCAGTCTTACCCTGGTTTATTTTTTTTGTGTCGGCTAACGACTGTAGAGTGTGAACTTTCTTACAGATATTAAGTATTGTAGTTAGTACCTTAGTTTGTTGTAGTTAGTACTTTACAGGTCAGAGCCAGGGTGGCGCCATCTCTTTAGTCACTTGTATTACTTTTTTCTGTATTATTAAGCAATAAATAAATAAATACTAACCAGTTGCTGCACCATCAAACTGTACTAAAAATTCAGTTTTAATCCTTCTCGTTGCTTCATGTTCACTGTCACTTCTATGTGTGAGAAGAGAATCTATTTCATCTATAAATATCACCTGAAACATATATATATATATATATATATATATATATATATATATATATATATGTGTGTGTGTGTGTGTGTGTGTGTGTGTGTGTGTGTGTGTGTGTGTGTGTGTGTGTGTGTGTGTGTGTGTGTATATATTATTCCAATAGTTCCTTTTACAATCTATAGATACCAACAGCGGGTTGATGACATCTAGCCACTGCAAATAAAGCTCGGACCATTTTCTCTCCATCACCGATCCACTTCGAAGTCAATGATGAAGCTGATATATTGAAAAAAGTAGCATTACACTGAGATGCAACACATTTACCTGAAAGAAAAATATTTTATTTATTTATTTAAAACTTAGTACATCAGTACAAGGCGGGCTTAATGCTAGGTAGCATTTTCTAACAACCAACCTATAAATATTTATTAAGAAAAAAAAATTTTAATTAATATAAGAATCTTAAAAGCATTTAATACCCAATTTTTATAGTTCATCGCACAAAAAAGCTACATATGTAAGCAAGCTGTCCTGTCCCGGGGTAGTACCACCACTTTCGAGTGGAAGACCCGTGAAGTGGCCTAGTTGCGTTTTGGAAACAGTTAGGAAGTAACCGGGTTAACAAGAGGATTTGGACAGAGCACATTCATCTCCTCAAGCAAGCATAGTGGGGGCGACTTTTGCTGTAGTAACAGTTGTTTTTGCTCAAGGACCACACTCTAGCTTAACATCGGATGAAGTGTAGTCATATGCTAGTCTAATATAAAAAAAATACCGATTAAAGTTTTCCCAGTTCCCGGCGGTCCAAACAGCAATATGCCCTTAGGAGGTCGTCTTAGGCCAGTGAAAATATCCGGTCTTAATAAAGGCCACACAACAGCTTCTTGTATCACAGACTTAGCCATTTGTAATCCTGCTATGTCGTCCCAAGCTATAAAAAAATATATATATGTAAATCATGAGCGTAGCCACGGTGGGGCAGAGTGGGGCGCTTGCCCCACCCTGGCTCTGCCTTGTAAGGTACCTAATCAAACCTAAAAAAGTTAATTATCTGTTTTGCATAATTAGAATTATACATACAGATACAGGGTGCTATAGAGTGTGGCAGTAACCTTTTTGTATGAAAAAAATAACCGGGGTAAGACCGCGGGTATTTGCTAATTACATATTATTTTAGACAGCTGCTACGCTCATGTATGTAACATAGTATATATTGTGTATATGTTTATCTATGTATGTATCTGCTATTTGTATCTTAGGCTATTCTCTTGTACAGTACCCTTTATTTTAAGGTTGGAAAGAGGATAAGGCTGTCATCTATTCTTATTTTCGACCTGTATTACTTTATCACAATATAAGAAATAAATCAATAAGTAAACTAGTTTATTGTCTATGATTGGAGAAGTACTACTATAGACAAACTCTTAGGACAGACAGATGCTTCATCATACCAATCGGAGATCCTTTATCTATAATCTCACTCTCAATTAGCTCAACCATCTTCGGATCCAAATGTTTAAGACGGTCGTCCACATCCATTGCTTCTGGAGGCTCTTGTTTTTCTCTAAAATAAAAGTTTAAAGTAAAGGTTCACACATTCTTTTTCAGATATACTACAGTCAGTGGCGGCCTTACCGATTGCGAGGCCCCGGGCGGCAGGGCTTTGCGAGGCCCTTTGTCCTTTGTGAAAAGTATATGTGCGCGAAGGTAGATCGGGTCGTTTGGTTTATTGGATTTGTCATATTTGACGAGAAATGCAACAGTTATACAATTAAATAAAATTTGAGTTTTTACATGTTTATCAATATCACATTGTATATATTCTATATATCTATATTTTTTTTAAATTTGCTTGGGTTGTTGCGCAAGGCCCCGGGCGATTGCCCCGTTCGCCACCCCCTAAGGCCGCCACTGACTACAGTACAATCCCTTTTCTTAATACACATGCAATTCCAATAGCTTATTAATGCTGCTATTTAATTTTATATCTCACAATTATCATTATAATCATGCTTGTAAATCTTTTTAGATGAATTATATAATGATCACAAGTCCGCAGATACTTGAGTTGTATAGAATCAAATACAGCAATCTGCCGTTTTATCACAAGTTACATTGCTGTTTTTGTGTGTTAGTAGTCTTCACTGCTCATTGATCTCACTCTAGTTTAAAATCAGATGAAACAAGACCTCTATTGTTTTTACTATAAACTCAAATCATACTGTGAAAAATATTAGAATTTTATAACGGCTTGTAAAAGTTATGTGGAAGTCTATCGTTCAAATCTCAGTCTGAACAAATATAACAGTTGGTCATTTATGTTGACACTTGACTTGTATTTATTTGGTAAACATACTTACTGAGCAAGCATAGGTGGGATAAATTTCCCTTGAGCTCTCCTGGAAGCCTTCAAGATCCTTTTAGCAGCGGGATTTGATGATAAAAATTGGTCTTTAGCAGTTTTAAATATAAGTTTACTAACGCTACTAGCATGCGCTTTGTCCTCATCAACTTTTTCTATATCATACTCAAGTTCTTTTGGAACTTGGTAATGTAAACGTCCTTCATTAAATTGTTGTGGTGCCGATGTATTTCTATCAAACTTTGGCAGCCCATATATAGGTTTAAATTTTGGTTCATTATCACTATCATCACTCAAAATAATAGTTTTCGGTTTAGGCCCTGGATGCTTCTCCTCTTTAAATATTTGTTTAATTGAACTAAAGTCACACTTACATGTGTTTTTGCTGAGTTTATCAATGTCTAAAGCTTTAATGGTTTTGGAACATGTGGGACAAGGTGGTATTGACTTATTAAATAATTCTTCTGGGTCTTTTAATGTGCTGAAATACAAAATCATATTCACATATCAATTCAGTACTAAATAGACGTTTTACATTGTTAGAATAAAATTTTACCTTAATGACGACTTCCAGGATAAAGCGTTGTTACTTTTGTTAGGTAATTCTTGTGGTCGTTCGTTAAATTGTTTAACATGTTCGTTCCATACTTCTGTTAGTAGTAAATTAGATGTTATATTGGAGGAACTGAAATACCATTATAAGTTATTATTTAAGCTACAGACAGTAATACAAAAATTAATAAATTAAGTACTATTTAACCTCGTTAAAGAAGCTTGATATAACTGAAAACTTTTTAAACTCGTAGAATTGTTATTTTCCATTTTGTAATATCTTCATAGATAAATAACTTCAAAAATTGTATAATACTAATTTTCGCGCCCACCGGTCACGATTAGAAATTAATAGATGTCAAAATAATTATGTTCCATTTCACTTCAGTGAAGTTTTTACTTTGGGTTGTTCAAAAGCTTTAAAATTTTCATAAATATTTGTGATTTAGCTTAAGAATATTATTTCTATTCTACTATAATTTTAATACTTAAAGTAGACTTTTTGTTTATTGTGAAAGAGAATATTTCGTGTTGCTTGCTTAAGTGAAATGGAACGTGGATGTTTTGACATTTGATGTTTTAAAAGGTTATGTGTTTGGTTTGTTGTGAAGTTAAAGAAAGGGACTTTAGAAAGTCATAATTATCATGGATGAAGTAGCGAAATTGGAGCATTTATCCCTAGTATCCAAAGTATGTACCGAGCTCGATAACCACTTAGGTCTTAACGACAAAGATTTGGGTAAGCCTCAATTTGTTTTTACTTATTAAAGTTGATTTATAATCATGGTTTAGCTTTGTTTTTCTAAATTATTATTCTCAAAGATATATTTAATTATATAATTTACCTATGTGTTGATCAATAATTAGGATATTAATGTTTTAATTCTCAATTCTTAAATTTACAGCTGAGTTCATAATTGATCTGGCGGACAAACATGCATCAATTGACGAATTTAAGAAAGCATTAATAGAAAACGGCGCTGAATTTTCTGATTCATTTATGACAAATTTACTGCGAATCATTCAACATATGAAACCTGCGCCAGTATCTACAGCAAAAAGTAAAGAGCATAATAACAAAAATCCTTTGGCTAATAAATTTCCGGGATTAGCTATACCAAATGAAGGCCCAAAGAAGTACTCATCAGACAGTGAGGATGAAGCAAAAAGGACTACAAGTGCTGATATATTTAAAGCAGAATCGAAAGCTGGTGTTAAAAGTGATAGTGTAGTTGACACAGCTATGGCTGAATTGGAGGCATTAGCCCCCTCTAATATTGGTGGAAATAAGCCAAAGGCTGAAAAACAAGAAGATAGTCACAGTAAACACAGAGATATAAAACATAAAAGAAGAAGTCGTAGTAGAAGCAGAGATAGAAGGAATAGAAGAGACAGTTCTAGAGATAGACGAAGCAGAAGAAGCAGGAGTAGAAATAGGAGAAGCTCCAGGGAAAGGAGTAGAAGCAGAGATAGGAGGAGTCGCAGCAGAGATAGACGACGGTGAAATGAATATTTTATTTTCAGATGGTCTTTGTGGCTAGCACAGTAGTCTGATATCTACAGACTAAAATTCCTTGTTAAGTTAAATGTTTATTAGTATGATGTAAATATGACAATTAGTAATTTGGTTACGCTTTAGTTGAGGACCCCAGGATTTACTAAATGTGAAAATGTAAAATTTATTTTTCTAAATTGTGCCAATTTTTTTTAAAAAGACAAGTTTATAACGGGCTATGACGGCAGTTTTGAGGTCCTCAACTAAAGCCAAGCTGAGATTTATGTTACTTTAATAATTTTAATAATTTTTCTCTCATTAGAAGGTCCAGGAGTAACCATCGTGATTCAAGATCTAAGTACACAAGCTCTAGATCTGGAGTTCGGTACAGATCACCTTACAACGATGATGATCAGAAAACGAGGGGTTATGATAAAAAACCTTGGAGGAGAAGTGTCGAGGTTGAACTCAAAGACACACCGGAAGCTGGAAAAGTAAGTAATTTTCGCTTTATTTATTTTAAATTAATTGTGTAACATGTTGGTGTAATTTGAAGACATGAGTGATGAAGATTTCAGAGTAAAACAACTTGGTTGCAAAGAATAAGGATGTATTAAAATAACAGTCACATAAACCGGTAGGTAGATGGTTTTGGATACCGACTTAACCAGTCTAACGCGGGAAATCTAACACTACCCACATTCCCACAAAACAATTTTTTTTTTATGAATAAGCAATCACTTCAATTGTCATTTATTTGTTTTAAAGGCTTGGCTTTAGTTGAGGACCCCAAAACTGTACGAATAACGAAAAGGTTAAGTTAGAGTTAGCTCTATATTAGTACGACGGCCGCTGTCATAGCCCGTTATACTTATTCTTTTTTTTTAAAAAAAATTGGCACAATTTAGCAAAAAAAATTTACATTTCCACCTTTAGTAAATCCTGGCGTCCTCAACTAAAGCGTAACCATTTTAAATATATTTTTTTAAATGGTTGTGCATTACTATGCTGTTTTAGTTGTTCTTTTTTTAAAATTTATTAATTAGAGATATATACATACTAAGCAATGCCTGACACACGGAAAGGATTACTTAGTTACAATGTAAAATTTGTTCAAGTCGCATTGTAATTTATTTTTAGATATACAACGCGAGGGTGACGAACATAGTGCAGTTCGGTTGTTTTGCCCAATTAGATGGTCTTAAGAGGAAATGGGAAGGGCTGGTACATATATCGCAGCTCAGAGCCGAGGGGCGTGTCACCAATGTATCCGATGTTGTTAACAGAGGTGACAAAATTAAGGTGATTATTACTACATATATAATTCTACTTTACTTCTATATATGTATATATGTATGTGCAGTGATTTTCAAATGGATACAGTTTTTGTAGCGATAGATACAGGCAACATGATAAGAATACAGTTATCCCTTTCTAATTCGAAATTCAAATTCATTTATTTGTCATAAATATGGTTAGTAACATAGGTCTTAAAGTAATGTTAGTAGTAACACATATTTTACACATTGTATATGGCATGCAAATAATTCATACAATAAAATTTTACTATAACAGAAATGTCAACCTTAAATGCTAAATAATGTCAAATTAAATTTAAACCTACAAAGTGTCACTCATAAATTCACTAATGATTGTTTCTTCCAGTCCACAGTTCAATCTGTATCCATTTGAAGATTGTCAACTGTACATTCATATAATAAGTGTAGTGTAGTGTGTTCTATATCATGAAGACTTAGTTTGTGTACCAATCTCTCCCATTATAATCAGTAGCAATGAGATGTATTGAGAGGTAATAAAGATTATGATCTTATATAATTTTAGGTGAAAGTGTTAACGGTAATTGGTGAAAAGGTCTCTCTAAGTATGAAGGATGTATGTCAGGATACAGGCAAAGATTTGAATCCGTCGTCGCATGCGCATTTAGAGGTGAGTTTGTATAATTTGATTAGAATTAGAAATGCCTTCAAAATTCTGGGGTCGGCATAGTGATGACGACTGGAAATACTTGGTTTTGGTTTACATCAGGTTACTGAAAGTCACATGTCGTGTCCAATAATAATTTAAAAAAAAGTTACTGGGTAGCCAGGGGGAGGGTTTTGGGGGTACAAACTAAAATATAAATACTGATATTAACACCTTGAAGACTGCATTGCAAAATCGCATTTCTGACATATGGACCGGGATTCTTAAAAATTGTTAATTACTATTTTTTAATCGTATATTGTTTAAATCATGTCCACCGGTGTACAAGCGGTGTACACCAGTGAGCACGCGGGCCGGTGATGTTGTTTCGGAGTGACCCGCCGGTGGGCATGCGGTCTTTAACGTGTTAAATAAATGTACATTTGCAAGTCAATTTTAGCTATTTAAATTATTGTTATAGTTTTTAATCATATAAATAGTGTCAACAAATTTTTACCTATTTAGTTATGGAAATAAATAAATAGACTTATTGTATTTTTGTAAATATATATACAGGCTGAAAGAGAGGGTCGTAACCCAGATAGGCCCGCACCAGCGGCTACAGTATTGGCTGGGCTGCAAGGCAATTTAGATCCAGATGAAGACTCCAGCAGGAAACGTGTTACAAGAATCTCTAGTCCAGAACGATGGGAAATTAAACAGGTATTTTCTTTTGTTTAGTGTCTAATAAGTTTCTAATATGACTTTAAAAGTATATCATTTAATTGGATAATTGATAATTTTCATCAAATTTCAGATGATATCATCAGGGGTTATTGATAAGAGCGAAATGCCAGATTTTGATGAAGAGACCGGTCTACTGCCGAAAGACGAGGATGGAGAGGCTGATATTGAAATTGAATTGGTCGAGGATGAACCACCATTTTTGCAAGGTATGTTGCTTAATTGTAAAGTATATTAAAAAAAATCTTTCTTTTTTAAGCTACCTAAAGTTAAGCTAGACAACCGTCACCATAGATGGAACAATTGCCTCCTATGGTCGCTTGAGTTATCCAGGTTGACAGGCATACTTTACTCTTTTTTTTTTCATTAAACTTGATGACGTTTAAACTTTTAATTCTTCATTAAAAGAACTTGAAGTTACAATATAAACACTATAATAGATTTTATATAAACAAAGAAAAAATATATAAAAATGTTATAAAGTAATCCACAATATTTAAAAACCATCATAACAAACATGTGGCTAAGTGAATGTTAACACTAGATTTACCAGTTTAAATATACCTATTTTTACCAACACCAAAAAAGTAAATATTTGTTAAAATAATATAAAAGTAATAAAAAAATAAAACTAATTCTTCTGTTATAAATTAAAGAAGATTAGTAGAATTAAAGAAAATGTTACATGCAGTAGGAATTTTAATTTGATCTTGCAAGACCAGTCATTTTGACTGGTCTGGTAAATCTATTGTTAAACATAACGTAACTCCATACTACTTCTAACTGTATTGAGGGTAGTCCAATATAAATCAAATAATAATATTTTTGTTCACTTTATGAAGGTCACGGCCGCGCATTACATGACTTGTCGCCAGTAAGGATCGTGAAGAACCCAGACGGTTCGTTGGCACAAGCGGCTATGATGCAATCAGCGTTAGCAAAAGAGAGAAGAGAACAGAAGATGTTGCAACGAGAACAAGAGATGGAGAGTTTGCCGACTGGTAGTATTTTGTTTTTCATTATTGGACCAATCACAGAGCGCCAGTTTTTATGAATATTTATATATTATAGTTGTTTACATCGTTTATTGATAGATTTTAGGAATACCCTCAACATCTTCCTTTTTATAAAGTAAGAAAACCAAATACATTACAATACAACAATAAAACAAATATCTTACATAACAACATATAAACTAAACTTAACTACTATTTAAACCATACTAAAACCCATTATCCTATTACCTCCCCAAAAGAAACAAAATAAAGGAATACCCTCAACAATGGTTTCTTTGTCACAGTGGTTAGTGCGTCAGTCTATTTCATAAAGGCCCTAGGTTTGATTCCCGGTTGAAACAAATATTTATTGATATATGAGTTTGTTTTTAAGTTTAGGTATAGCACATTCCTAGGTATTCTGGTTTTTATTTTTATTATAATTAAAATTGTTTATTGCGCTACAAAAAACATTGGCACAATGGCGAACTTAATGCCGTTCGGCTAACCATTAGGAGAGGAATGCGGTGAATGAGTCGTAAATGTAATTAATTATTATAATAATAATAAAGTACATAATAGCAGGTCACATACACATAATGTATTTAATTATTATTATAGATTTAATGGTATGATTCCTTTTTTTTTAATTAGGTCTAAATAAAAACTGGATAGATCCACTTCCAGAAGAAGATGGTCGAGCGTTGGCAGCTAACATGAGAGGTACAGGTATAATACCACAAGATTTGCCGGAATGGAAGAAGCACGTCATTGGGGGGAAGAAATCGTCTTTTGGAAAGAAAACTAACCTATCTCTTTTGGAGCAACGACAATCTTTGCCTATTTATAAACTTCGAGATGAACTTGCGAAGGTAAGGTTTTGTCATCGGGGCTGACCTCATAGTGGTGATCAGTCAGTAGTGATATCTCTCAACTTGATGCATTTATTACTGCAAATAAAATTTAACCCATTACTTCCCAAGCGTCGAAAACATTGGAATTTTTTGGTGAAATCTTTAAATTAAGTTCATAATACATTAAGAAAAAATAATATGACAAAAAAAAATTATTTTACTCTGAGTCAACATGTCCTGTAAAATATGACAATGGGGATAAAAATTATATATTTTTTATTTTTTTATATTATATATATTTGGTAGAAGTCTAAGAATCAGTTTTATGTACTTTGAAGTTGGCTATTGTATATAATATCGGAAATTAATCCATTTTTTGAGGCAACAAAAATGATCAATTTGAAAAAAAATACATTAAAATTACGTAAATATTTTTCTCAGCAGAAAAAAAATATTTCATCAGAAAAATAGTATAAAAATACGAATTTCATCAGAAACAAAAAATTTGAATATAGTGTCTAAAAAATAGGACAGTGGGGGGTGATGGGTTAAACATACTTGCATTCTACAGGCAGTAGCAGACAATCAAATCTTGATAGTAATCGGTGAGACCGGATCTGGTAAAACCACACAAATAACTCAGTACCTTTCCGAGTGTGGCCTGACTGCTCGAGGTAAAGTCGGTTGCACTCAGCCTAGAAGAGTGGCCGCCATGTCAGTCGCCAAACGAGTGGCAGAAGAGTTTGGGTGTCGCCTCGGACAGGAAGTTGGGTATACTATACGATTCGAAGACTGTACTAGCCCCGAAACTATTATTAAGTAAGTTTGACCAAAATTAAATTACAAATTTTAAAAACTAGCTTTTACCCGCGCCTTCGCTCGCATTTAAGTCATTAAATAAGTATCAGAGATGATTTCAATAGAAATGAATCAATATGATTCCAAACAGCTGAAACTATAGTCAGTTGGAAAAATTTTTTAAAATAAAAAGTATCCTATGTTACTTCTAGTACCTCCAAAAATATGTGTACAAAGTTTCATGATTTATATTATTAGTAGGGATACAAGTTAAATGTTGTTTTGCCATTTGATATGTAGACTAGATACTATATATCTAAAAATAATTTTGCTGTTTTCATTTACCAGATACATGACTGACGGTATGTTACTACGCGAGTGTCTGATGGACTTGGACCTCAAAACTTATTCAGTGATAATGTTGGACGAAGCCCATGAGAGAACAATACACACCGACGTCCTTTTCGGTCTACTCAAACAGGCTGTACAGAAAAGGCCGGAGCTCAAAGTGATTGTCACATCGGCCACGCTAGACGCCGTAAAGTTTTCTCAGTACTTCTTTGAAGCACCAATATTCACGATTCCGGGACGGACGTTCCCTGTTGAAGTGCTTTATACTAAAGAACCAGAGACTGATTATTTAGATGCTTCTTTAATAACTGTAATGCAGATACATTTGAGAGAGCCTCCGGGAGATATACTGCTATTTTTGACTGGACAAGAAGAAATCGACACAGCCTGTGAGATTTTATACGAACGAATGAAGTCTTTAGGGCCTGATGTTCCAGAATTGATTATCCTGCCTGTGTATTCTGCTTTACCATCAGAAATGCAGACGAGGATCTTCGAGCCGGCTCCTCCTGGTAGTAGGAAAGTTGTTATTGCCACCAACATAGCCGAAACATCATTGACAATTGATGGGATTTATTATGTTGTTGATCCTGGTTTTGTTAAGCAGAAGGTGTATAATTCTAAGACTGGCATGGATTCTTTGGTTGTCACGCCTATTTCTCAAGTAAGCTATTTCATGCTTATTTATTATTATTTCTTTTACACAGTTTATTATGAAATAAATATAGTCTTTTAAATCTGCTAAACAGATAGATGATATTACTCTACTATCTTCAAATGGATACAGTTTTTGTAGGTATACAAAATGCGATAGAATAGCAAAAAATCGCTGTATCGAGAACGACGAAGAAGATATCTGCATCCCTTTCACACATGCCTCAACTTCGACACGATAAGAATATAGTTATCCCTTTCTAATAAATAAATAAATTCTTTATTGCAAAAAAAAAACAGTAATATTTTTAAACATAGGCGAGCTTAATGATTATTGATGATAATGATTATTTCTTCCAGTCCAAAGTCTAATCTGTATCCATTTGAAGATTATTGAAGCGGTATAGTTGACATAACTCCTGCCTACTTCTGGATCTCTTATTGAGTATTGAAATTTTAAATAATTGTTAATATGTATAGGCGGCAGCAAAACAGCGCGCAGGCAGAGCGGGTCGTACTGGCCCCGGTAAATGTTACAGACTGTACACAGAGAGAGCTTACAGAGATGAGATGTTGCCGACGCCCGTGCCTGAGATACAGCGGACTAACCTCGCTACTACGGTAATTTAAAATCTTATTGTTGTTATTAATAATAAAGCTATATTATACCAAAATTGGTACATGGGTGTTGTCTACTAGCTGACTTTTGTTAGTGCAAGTGGTGATATACTGGATGTTATGATGTGGTGTTGTGGAGGACGTGGAGCATTTGTTTGGAGACCTTGATGAGACAGATAAAAGCCTCGATTTAAAATAAATAATAATAAAAAAATGGATGTAATGATAAGAGAAATAAATAATAATTAAGCACTAATTTCAGTCAAAATTGGATGGTTTTTCACAGTTATATATATATATATATATGCTTTGTTACTATGTGTTGAAATGAAATGAAAATATTTGTTAGTATGGGGCACTATTATACATCTACTTGCTCTACAATGGCTTCGGAAAGGCGTATTAGGAGAAGAATACCATAAGAAACTAACTGGTGTTGTTATATAATAATTATAATTTTCAATAAAATATCATATAATAGCTATTTATTTTTGCAGGTGTTACAATTAAAAACTATGGGCATAAACGATTTGCTGCATTTCGACTTCATGGACGCTCCTCCGGTCGAGTCTCTAATCATGGCGTTGGAACAACTCCACTCGTTGTCTGCTCTCGATTCTGAAGGACTACTTACGCGGCTCGGTAGACGGGTATGTTTATAAGTTATATTGTGTATTTACGTTAACATAAAGTAAATAAAAACGATTGCCTATCACAGTGGCTGAAAAAGGTCAGAATCACCAGGGCCTTGAAATTCAATATTTATTACAAATCTAATTAGAATGTAATTTGTCTCAATGGTTTCTGAGATAATACAATGTAGAACGTATAATATACTTCCTCTCCCTTTTCTGTGATAGCAATTGTTTTAACTCTTAAGCTGCACTCTAATTTGACACCAAGTGGAATGCTTGAATATTTTTTTAAAAAATAATAATTTTTTTTTTGCAGATGGCTGAGTTCCCCTTAGAACCTAATCTCTCTAAAATATTAATAATGTCGGTAGCGCTCCAATGTTCGGATGAAATACTAACTATTGTGTCGATGTTGAGTGTCCAAAACGTATTCTATAGACCTAAAGACAAGCAGGCGTTGGCAGACCAGAAGAAGGCGAAGTTCAATCAGCCGGAAGGTGACCACTTGACGCTACTAGCTGTCTACAACAGTTGGAGAAATAATAAATTTTCGAACGCATGGTGTTATGAGAACTTCGTACAGATAAGGACTTTGAAACGCGCGCAGGATGTAAGGAAACAGTTGTTAGGGATTATGGATAGGTGAGATTTTTTTAAATTAACTTTTCCTTGTGTTACAATGTTTTAATTTTAAACTAAGATATCATACATAGATACTATGAGTGTCAGGAATGTAAACATTTGCAGACAGACCCAAATAAGTACTTTTTTCTTAAAAATAATATATCATTTCATGGGCGTAGCCAGCCATGGGTTCAGGGTGGGGCAGCAGTCTAAAATAATATGTAACTAGCAAATACCAGCGGTCTTACCCCTGTTAATTTTTTCATACAAAAAGGTTATACCTACATCCTATAGCACCCTGTATCTGTATGTATAATTCGAATTATCCAAAACAGATAATTAAGTTTTTTAGGTTTGATAAGGTACCTTACAGATCAGAGCCACGGTGGAGTAAGCACCCCACCTGCTCCTCCGTGGCTACGCCCATGTATCATTTTTAGCGTGTTACTTGTGATTTCTTCACGTTTTTCTGAACTCTCGATTCTGTTTTGAACTAGATTGTTTGTTTCAACTGGTTATCAAAGTTCTTTGTGCAACGGGTTAAAATGCATGTAATGTAATTATATTATTGCAAATTTTAATTACAGGCATAAATTAGACGTAGTATCTGCAGGAAAGAACAGTGTCAGAATACAGAAGACAATATGTTCTGGATTTTTCCGAAATGCAGCGAAGAAGGACCCGCAAGAAGGATATAGGACTCTGGTTGATAGCCAAGTTGTTTACATACATCCCTCCAGTGCGCTGTTTAACAGACAGCCTGAATGGTGAGTTTATTTATTTATTTATTTATAAAGCCTACCTACAAAATTACATTATTATAAAAAGGAGTACTATAATACAAAGTAAATGAAATTTTAATTATAGGATAGGACGATATGCTCAAGATGATAAAGGGATAGAAACTAGACTTGTAATAAAATTACAAAAATACATAGTTTAGATGTTACACAATAATTAAAAAAAAAATCAAGAATCAAATAGATATAAGGAAGAGGAAAAAAACCACAAATATTAAAAACAAAATTAAAACACTAGTTAAAAATAGTGAGGTTAGACTAGTTTAAGGTTTGAACCAAAATATTCAAGGATTTTTGTCTTATTCTCAGGGTAATTTATCACGAGTTGGTTCAAACAACCAAGGAATACATGCGTGAAGTGACAACCATAGATCCTAAATGGCTGGTGGAATTTGCACCCGCATTCTTCAAGTTCTCGGATCCAACGAAGTTGTCCAAATTTAAGAAAAATCAAAGACTCGAGCCTCTATATAACAAATATGAAGAACCTAATGCGTGGAGAATATCGCGCGTGCGCAGACGCAGAAATTAGAATCATTAGTAATTTGTGTCTATTATATGATATAGTAATAAGTAAATATATGTAATAAATTATGTAGATATGTTGTATTATTTCGTACTGTTAAATTTTATAGAACCAGAATTAGCAGTCTTTTGGCGGTAAAAATAAAAAATAAAGCTTTATGAAATGCTAGTGTCAGTAATAATTTGCGTCGATGATGTAGCGCGTTATTGTGTTTAAATTATTTAACCATATGCCCACTTATAAATTTATTTGATAATATAATGTGAATAAAATAAAAAATATACCTTTAACCTTTTATATCCTAGTGCGTGCTAAATCTCAATTTAAAAAAAAAATTGGATTGTGGCTGTACTGACGGAGCTTTAAATATAATATTTAAATTATGTGAACTACACAAAATATGTTATCAAATATAATATAAGGCATATATCTAATTTAAATAAACTGTAGATAAAACAGTAATTCAACTTAGTTACTCTAATTTTATTGTAAATTAAGAATTATCACAATCTGAACGTAGATATATTTCAAAATGTCACGGGAAGGTTCGGTACGGCTGATTTTTTGTGCAAATAATATTAAAAAGTGGCAATGTTAAATGAAAAGACAAGTATCTCAATATAAAAATCTAGACTAATTACATCGTTATTATAATTTTGGACAAAAATTGCTTGGTTTTTATGTGGAGGCTTCCAAAATGGATTTTTTATCTGAAGTCTTCGGGGAGGTTTTAATTTTGGGCTTGGACAGCCTGGTTTTAGGTTTTTGTGTAAAACAATTGTATAATTGTAAACATATATTGAATTCGTTGCAAGTAAGTACCACGTTTTATAAATTAAAACATATTTATAGAGGTTATCATGATCAAAATAATACTTAACTGGAGTTGAAGTTAGTTTTACGATGATGGACCGAATATACTTTTAAAACACTAAACTACTAGTGTTTTCCCCTTAACTTATTTACTATTTATATAGTTTATATCAGAAAATATCTTTCAGACGGCGCCAGTATTAGATTTAGATGCATCAATCACAAAAGAAATTAGCAAATATCCAAACAACACTATCCCTTACGTCGTTATTCGAGGCCTAGTGAAACCTTTGGGTAACCCAATAACAAGTAACTACAATCAATCAGTGACCGGTGTTATTCAGAAGTTGACTATTAAAGAGCATGTGATTGCTCGGACGTTAGCTGGCTTCTGGTCAGATCAAACAAGGACAATACATGAGGTTTACAATGGTGCACCATTTGTGTTGAATAATGGCTCTTTTAATATTGAAGTTGTGGACGCCTTGGCTGCCGAATTATTAGGTAAGAAATTTAAAGCTTCAAATTATTTACAACAAATTGCTGTCAACTCTCGGAAATGCTTTGGCCTGGGCATCCAATCATAAGGCGAAACAATTAACTAAACAACACCTTAGTCTTAATTGTGACGAAACTGAGACAGTCTTCTTGTGTCAGTTATAAAAAGATTCAATACTGTTGTACTAGTATTTCTATTTAAACCTACATATATATATTATATATTTATTATATTATCAGAAAGTCCCTTCCACCTTTTCTACCTGGCCTAGCGTGGGAACAATCGGTGAATTCTTTATGTATATGTGTATAAAGTGTGAATAGGGTATTATTATTATTAAATTGTACTTAGTGCGACTGAGATGATAATATGTATGTTGGTGCACTTAGATCCATCTTTTATATACTTAGGTACTAGCTTTATTTATATTAAATGTACCTGACTATGAACACTAACATTATATTGTATAGGCTATGATTAGTGAGTTTCTTGTGATTTCTCTTCATAAGCCTTTCCGAAATCCCCATAGATTCAGACTATGCGTAAGAGCCTAAGTGAAGTAAATGTCTCGATTTTGTTCATGGTATTCTATATTATATGTATTTTTTGTGTTCATTGTCATTAGGTCTTATTTAACTGTCTGTCTTTAGACCTGGACAAGTAAAATAATTAGAGGTGTGCGAATAGTGGTAGAATCGAAAGAATCTAAATTATTTGGACTATTCAAATAATTTGGAATATTCGAATAATTCGAATTAGTTGATTAGTCGATTCGATTAGTCTCGAATAATTCGTGGGTTCGAATATTCACACACCCCTAAAAATAATTTAAAAAACAAACGCAATAATAAGCTACATAGTCTTTTAAATTATTTAAATCAATTAGATCTCTTAAGACATTCCAGCTGAAACTGTGATAAATTTATCAATTGCAGACATGGATGTGATATCAGATAAATTTGAACCGATGTCACCTGGAGTAATAGATCACGTATGGGGCTTCTTCTCCGGAGTACGTCAGAGGGGTCTTCAAACCACCGAGGAGATGCTCCGTGATGGTTCCTACATAACTGCCATAGGTGAATTGAACAGCAGTAATGCGGGTGCACTAAAAATACAACCCTCGAAAGATCTTCCTTTATATTTAACAACTGCAACGAAGACCACATTGTTGAAACGGTTGGCTAGTTCCAGAGATATACTTAGGTAGGTGTGATTAGTTGTTATTTTAGATATTATAATAAAAAACATATATCAGTAGTTCTTAACCTTAGAGTGATGAGGAGGGACCATTTGACAAAATTTCTGTCTTGCTATGTACCAACAACTGTTTTGTGGTAATGTACAATGAATGTAATTTTAAAACAAATTAAAATCGGTCGTATTAACGGAACAATGGAAATAGTATAGTTAACATAACGGAAGTGTTACATCATTGTAAAAAAAAATTATAAGTATAATGTTATAGTTACACTAGCTGTTGCCCGCAACTACGTCTGCGTAATAATGAATGAAATAAATCTAATAAGAATTATACAAACTTTCACCCCTATTTTATCCCCTTAGGGGTAGAATTGATCAAAATCCTTTCTTAGCGGATGCCTAAGTCATAACATCTACCTGCATGCCAAATTTCATCCCGATCCGTCCAGTAGTTTGGGCTGTGTGTTGATAGATCACTATGTCAGTCAGTCACCTTTGAATTATATATATTTAGATAAATAAATTTTAAATGGCTTCGCAGACCACTTTGGGTGCTTCCAGGGACCACTGATTAAAAAACACTGATATATATAAGTTCAGTTCATAAATTCATTTTTTTAAATTTTATGTACAGTCTATGATTGACGAGTTTCTTGTGATATTCTTTTCGCCATACGTCTTTCCGAAGTCATGGTAGAGTCCAACAATGAGCAAGTGCACGCCTTTAGTGCCTATTAGCCTTTGCTAATAAATGATTTTTATTTCATTTCATTGCCTGTCGTTGGTTACTGGGTCTTAATTCCAGTTTCTCATGTTAATGCGGCTTCACAACTGCCCCTTTGAGCATGTAAATTATTTTATATATCATATTACTAATGAATTATGTTCCTTCTAATAATTGATATTTTCAAATACACTAATATAAAATTCTTTGGTACAATGCTTCAACCACTATGACCTTATTTAATTGCGGTGTCAATTACAATGAATCGTCAGACACAACTCATTATTGGCAATAACTCTGTGCATATCAGACATGTTTATTACGACTGTGTTAGTATGTGTTGCTTTTCTTCTAGTATATAGCCTAATAGGACAATAGGGTTACCTTTCATAGTTTGATATAAGTTAGTTTTTGTATTAAAATTATTAGCTAGAAACTTTTGTAATTTTAGTACATTTAAATTAGTGGGATGTGGGACTTACATTTTCGTTTAGTTATTATCAATTGTTTTTTTTTTGTTATGTCGTCTTAAGTTATTGTCGAATAATTTTAAATTTGTACTTCTTGCGGTTTTTTTCTCTATTTGAATATGATCATTTGAAAGTTATTTTTGCTAAGGTATTGAAGTCGCGGCGTGGCATGTTTTTTTGTTCGTTATATTTGATTATTTTTTTAGGCTCCTCTTATTTTCATGTGTAGTGTTTGAATTTAAAACGATGTTATTTTTAAACGTTATATGTGTTTTTTTTTTTGCGTTTATGTTTGCTTACAAAACTATCGAAATACCAGATTAATATAATCAATATAAATGCTATAGGAATCAGCGTAAAGTTTTTTAAAATTAATCATATTTGTTTCAGGATACTATTAGGCGTGTTTGGAACGATAGCAATCGCAGTGTCTGGTCGTATAGCATACAAATATTATAAACGGCGTCGGCGCATGAAGATGGAGGATAGTTTGAAACAACAGCTGGCCGTTGGGCGTAAGGAGAGACGTGCTCAGGCGCGAGAGAAGAACCTGAGTGAAGTGCAGCTCTGCGTTGTGTGTACTGTTAATCCCAAAGAGGTGTGTATGTTAAGTGTGCTTGAATTTAAATTTGGAATGATGTGTCAACTTTTTGAGATGAGTAGTTTTAACTAAACTAAATAGTACCAAGTTGCAATGCATACTTGCATTATACTTTGTCACTTTGAGATTGTTATTCGAATTTAATACAGTGAAACTAACTTATTCTGAAATTTAAAAAATGTGATCACTCTCCCTGCATTGGTTGACTGGAAGCATTTTTATTCCTGGATACAGTAGTGACACGTTATTATTCACTACCGCAGCGGTTTTCAAACTTTTTGGCGAAAGAAAAAGCCTTAATATGATTATAAAAAACTGATTTATATGTATTTATGAATAATCATATTGCAAAGTAATATTACGTAATATTTAGTTGGAATATTTAAATGTAACATTATAATCTCTCTTTGGTAGGTATTTTTTTTGCAGTATTTTAGCTCTAGGGTTCCACGGAACACCACTTTGAGAATGGCTGCACCAGTTTGCCGCCCTCTTAATTAGGTTTTTCAATTTAATGTATACTATACATTAAGTCTAGAGAACTTTTGGGCAAGAACAAATCATCAAAAAAAATCCGTGCTCCTTTCAATCGGTCCGAATTTATAGTTGCGTTAAAAATATGAAATGGTTAAAATATTTGCAAAATATATTTTATTATTTACTACGAAATTTTGCCGCCCCCTCTGCCCCTCCTACGCTACGCCACTGGGCTGCACTACTGTATAAATATTACTGTGGTTTTAAACTCATACAAGGTGGTTTTACTGTATATAAAATAAATACATTTCTTGTTTCAGATTATTATACTGCCATGTGGACATGTTTGTTTGTGTGAAGATTGCTCCGATAATATAAATGATCATTGTCCAGTTTGTAGAGAAAAGATTGTCACGAAGGCCCCAGCGTTCATAGCATAAACTAATTTGTGAATTAATAAGCGATAATGTATTCTATCAATGTTGTAATTGACTGTTGAAATTTTCGTTTTTATATGTATTAACACTAGAACTTTTATATACAACCCTACTCCTTATTTTTTGTAAACGATTCTATTATTTACAATTCTACAATCAATTTATTTAATTATATTTAATACTTTGCACGCACAAGTCATCCGGTCATTTTGACCGGTTGGTAAAAATAGGTCATATTGACCGGCTCGTAGTTCTAGTGTTAAAATAGCCAAAGAGTAATTTTAATAGGCAGGTTTATTTAAGTAGAAATATGTTTAGAATACAAGATTAGGTCAAAATATGTACAATGATGGTTTTATGCTTAAATTCGTGTCATAGACAATTTTAGTTCAACAATTTACGTTTTTAAGATGATACTAAATATATTGTATAGATGTAGTTGTAAAATAAAAGGGTATTTATGATATATATATTTTTAATTTACCTAATATTAGGTAAAACAAATTTTCCATAGGCTTCCATATCAAAAACTAATTTGCATATCACCCATTCTACCACAAGCACCAGCGCATCCATCCTCCTCCTCATCAGCATCATCAAGTATTCTCACATCCAAATCCTTAGCACCACCATGTAAACCAAATTCTGCCAAAACTTTATCAGCTTTGCCAACACTAACATTACAACACTCAATACTGTTATCAATAACTCTATCACATGCACCATTACAACATTTTTCATTACTACCTACCCTATTTTCTATCTTAGCTTCGTATTCTTCTAGCATTCTCTTAGCTTTAGAACTCTTCCCTATACCAAGCCTCGGCAGTCCCTTATTAAGGCCCTCTAATAAAACGCAAGCCTTACAAATCTTTTGTGAAGAAACAAAGTTACATCTCTCACAAACACCTAGTTCCGGTAAACTTATTTCTTCTTTCACTGACATTGTTTCACCTGTCAAATGGAAATAAATAAATTAACATGGACGATTTATCGTTGGATTATTCCTTTCTTGATTGCATGTATTGATAACATTTTAACAGATTAATAAAAAGCATGTCACAGCATATCTGGATCGACAGTGATGAAACTCAACTATTAGAATCTCAAAATAATGGTATCCGCCAATTAATTTGTCAATACTCTGAATGTAAATAACTTAGTACCACTTAACACTATTTGGAACTCGGATAATAGGATTCTCATTTGAGTTTTCAAATGATCGTTTTTAATTACATTACTGTTGGATAATTATGCCATACTGGTTCCCAAACTGTAGCTAACCAACCAATATATACTACTGTTGTTTTACTATCATTGGTGGAAACTTTATTTGGCTTTTTTTGGGTAAAGCTTTAGTTGAGGACCCCAGGAATTACTTTTTTTACAGCCATTTTTTGTCAACGTTTGTAATTGTTTTTTTTTGTAT
This sequence comes from Tineola bisselliella, assembly GCA_028551675.1. Taxonomy (NCBI): domain Eukaryota; kingdom Metazoa; phylum Arthropoda; class Insecta; order Lepidoptera; family Tineidae; genus Tineola; species Tineola bisselliella. The sequence continues at coordinate 963 of JAPWLS010002475.1, read as the reverse complement.
TTAGCAGAAAGTTTTCCGAATAAATAAATTACACGTACCGGAATATATAATATCCATAATACAGGCGGGTCGTATTTTCTCCAAGTCCTTCAAAAGAGCCCTAGCGTGTCCTCTGTAAGCGTTAGGCGCGAACACGCACTCCGTCGAGAAATACATAAGTTTCTTGTAATATGCGTACATCACTATTTCCTTCTCGTATGTGTATTTTAAAGGCTTCACTCTAGGAATTGACTCTTTACTACCCTGAAAATATAAAGTTTGTTATGCATAAAACACTTACAACATCTATAAGTTCCTATTAGAATATATAGACTTGTTAAAACACAATTGTACTTAAGAATGCAATAATTTTATTTATTTAAGAATAATATTACATAATATAGTTTCGATGGTCCCACACTAGGCATTGCCTGTCACGTGGGACACATCAGTTACAAAACTTTTAATTATTAACGTTACAACTAAAACTTTTTTTTTAAATTAATTAATTAATATTATTTAATAATATAATTAATATTATAATATGTCGCACTTTGCTCACTTCAACAATAAATATTATATACTATTGTTAAAGTTATAAAGAACCTAACCCCATATCGGATACCATGGTTACTATAGTAATATTTCCAAAGGTGATTAGACCTTTATGGGGTTACATTTTGATTAGCTGTAGTGAACTTTCAATAAAATTAACATCAAACCAAACATAAGTGTGAAAATTAACAAAATAATGTTTTTTAGGACCCCTCCTCACCCCTTGTCACAATTTAATGACCCCTCATCCCTCTTAAGGTGTGACGTAATTTATGGATCGACACTATATAAGACTTTTACATCTAATTGTAATAAACTTTTGGAATCAGTTGTAAATTTTCTTATACCAAGGATATAAGTAGTAACTTAACACGTTAGATGAATATCTTACTGATAAAAAAGCTTGGACATAATCTATGTTTACCCTTA